>CM053786.1:99810579-100155579 GCA_028749045.1 Cupressus sempervirens
TACTAAGGAACATGATAAGTTTTTGAATGCTCACCCTAAAAAACACATTCATATTGAGTTTGATCTCTGGACAAGGGTCTCAAATATTCGATGGAGATTCAGGTTGGTTCTCAGACCTTCTCTTAGAAGGTGCTTTATTTGAACCTACCAAACACCTGTTATAGGTGTCATTAGGTGGAACACAAGATTAGGGATTTCCCTTTGATAGTGCCAAGGGTTAAACCCACACCCAAGGATGTTCCTATTAAGCATATAGAATGGAAAAAAATAGACAGATGGGTCACTATTGGGCACAAGGTAAGGCTTCCATGGCCTCCAAATGGTTGAATGTTTCATTAGCTTCTACTCCTCCTGTGTAGAATGGAGCACAAACCTCCACCAATGCAAGGTTGATGGTGATTTCATAGGAGTTGATTCCTATTGTTTCATAGGTTTCAAATCTTGTTGTTTCGTACGGGATCAAGGTGGCTATGAGGGATACCAATTTTGTAGTGGTCCGCACTCCACTTGTTGCATCCTCCACTGAAACACAAAATTTGCAGCATTCTAGTAGTCCTCCTAGGTGTACTGAGAAACTAGAAGAGAAGCAATGGATCATCACTCTCACAGCATTTCCCTCTGGTTTCGACCCAATTTATACCTTTTAATAAAAAAGTTAATCCTCCCTTGAGGATGAAATAAACATGGAAGATTTTTCATGAATATTTTATCATGGAATGTGTGAGGGCTTATAGACCTCTCAAGAAAGTATTACTTTTGGGACACCCATCATAGACTTGCTAATCTATATTTCCTTTATATACAAGATGTTAAAATCTCTAGTTTCTGATGCAAGTAAGAGGATCATACTCCAAGGATATCCCAATATCCCTTCCTAGATACCAACTCAAGACTAGGGAAAAGGTGAAATGGACTTACACACACCCCAACTTCATCTTCTCAAACTCACTCCATCATCCAAGTAGCCTAACGGCTTTCCCAAAGCATAAATCTACCCAAACACCTCACTTCACTTGCATCCTCTAGGATCTTAAAGTACCATGGACCCTAATACATCATTCCCTACTATTCCCCAAAGATTCTTGGCCAACTAATAAGTCTATGGCTTCTTACTACACAAAAATCACAAGTTACACAAGGAGGCCTAAAGGGGGCTCAATCCTAGTATCCTGTTTTACCTGAAACAACTCTAAACTCCAAATACTTGCAAACAACCCTACAAAAAAAATTCAAAATATTTTATTCCAAAGCCCTTTTCTTTTGAGCCCTAGTTTCCAGGCTTTTATGGCATACAAACATAGTTTGGTTATTTAGACTACCAACCTCGAAACCCAAGATGTATTTTCTCCTTCCATATCCATTGACAACATTCTTCCTTACCTTCCATCAAAGCTCCACCTTTTAGGACTCATAAAATGATATCTGTACTTTATTTTTCAGTCTATTAGCACATTAACAACAAGAATCAAAGTACCAAAACATGGTTTTTGTGTCTTAGATAGATAAAGGGCACCAATAGCCTCACCATGAATGTCTTGTATGATTCAATAACTTTATTTTCACTAAATATCAGGAGTTTCCACCATGTATACTGAGAGAAATACAATATTTACATATAAACCCTTATCACAGTCTAGGATAAACAACAGGTAAGGAAAAATCCAAAACTAACTATTTCCTTATCATATTTGAATCAAAACAATCATTTCCTTAATTTAAGAGTAAAGCTAAAACTTTCTAATAATGGACTTAGTCACTTACTATCAGCTTCAATTGAAAATAGAAAAATAATTTTTGATTTTCTATCAATTCCTTTCAAAAAATTGTATGTTATCATCCCAAATCTATACATCTCACATTAACCTCTTCTAGGAGGAAGTAAACAATATAAATATCCTTTTATATGACCTTAAAAGTTTGAATATTCATATTTGATCCAAATAGAGCTCTAACTATTGGACTTCTAGATTTTTGCAAGAAAAGATGTAAAACAGTTCCATAACAACTTTTATTGCAATTTTTGCAATTTTACAATTTTTACATCATCTCAACACAAAACCTTTACAATGCCTACCAAAAAAGTTTAAAACATGTAAAAAATTTATGAAACATGAAAATGATGACTTTTGGTCAACTCCTAATGTTTAACCAATCATTGAATGCCCTTTAACTATGCTTCTAACCTTATTATAATATGAAATCAACTTACCTATATGCATAATAAGAAAGTCTAAACTATCTTGTGTCATCTTGGACACTTATTGACCTTTAGTATTCTTCTCCATGGTGTTTGATCACCTTATTCAAGACTTAGGGCCCCTGCACCATACTCCTCTCTTTTGAGAAACTCAAGTGCCTTAAGTTTCCAAGTGTTGAAGAGTTGTGCCATGCTTGATAATATCTTCCTCAATCATCCATGTTGCTTCCACCTTAGATAGGCCCTGCCATTTCACTAAATATTCCTTGTATATCTTGTTCCTAGTCTTTTTTATTGTCTTGGTATCTAAGATGCACTCCAACTTTAATGGTTTGTTCGATGGGAGATCCTTTATCTGTTCTACCTCAACATCTTCCCTATTGTTGTTAGAAGAATTGATATTTTTGTCGTCCCCTTTGTATAATTTTAGGTATGCAACATTTAAAATGGGTGATATTCCAATCCCTTGTGGTAGTTCTAATTCATAAGCATTTTTCCTATATTTATGTAAAATTTTGTAGGGACCCATCTTTTTCATCTATAGTTTTCTATTTGATCCTTTAGGTAACCTATCCTTGTTTAATAAAGTCATCACTAGGTCACCAACCTTAAAATGAATCAACTTCTTCTTCTAATCTCTCTTTCCTTGTATTTAGTTACTGATTTCTCCAAATGATCCTTGAATTGATCATGTATTGTCTTCATCAATTTAGCAAGTGTCTCCCCTATAGCACTTCTAGACTTCATGTCTTGCAACTCTCTTATTTCTAAGGGTCCTCTTGGATGGAAATCATATAATGCTTGAAAAGGTGTTCTGCCATTTGATTTATTAATTAAATAATTATATGCATATTTAGCTTGACTGATTACCTAATCCCAAACCAAACCATGTTGTTTTTTAAGACACCTAACTAGATTTCCCAAGGCCCTATTCACCACCTTAGTTTGGCCATCAATCTGAGGGTGATAAGCTAATGAATAAGCCAAATGTGTGCCAAGTTTCTTCCACAATGTTCTCCAAAAATTCCAAATGAATTTGGTGTCTCTATCAGTAACTATTGTCATGGGAAGACCATGAATTCTGACTACTTCTCTAAAAAAAAAGGTTTGTAATCTAAGATGCATCATGGTTGCTCTTGTAAGGTATAAAGTGAGTTATTTTTGTGAACCTATTAACTACTACAAAGACCATGTCTACTTCTCTAGTAATTTTAGGTAACCCAAGGACAAAGTCCATGCTTATGTTGTCCCAATGTTTTTTAGGTATTGGTAGGACTGATATAAACCTATATTAGATGATGTACCTTTGGCTATTTGGAAAATTAGAAAAATTTGCACATACCTCCTAGCCTCATTCTACAACCCAAGCCAATAGTAGAACCTTGCAACTTGTTCTTGTGTCCTGTCTGCTCCAAAATGTCCTCCAAGAGCCCCATTGTATTTTTCCTTGATGACATTTTCCCTCATTGCTGACTTAGGTATACATAATATACTGCCCTTCAACATTAAACCATCTTGCAAAATATAATAAGAAAAATCACCATTAAAAGTGTTAGCATACTCCAAACAAGTCTATATAGGCCTCTCTAAAATAAGAATCTTCTTTATCCAAATCTTTGATCTACTCTAACTCCACACTTTGTAGTTTGACTTCTTGGGCTACTATTACCCTCCTACTCAAAGCATCTACCACTTTGTCGGTTGTTCCCTTTTTTATGTTTGATTCAAAATGTAAATGCTTGAATCTGCTCCACCTACTAAACATGTATATAGTTGACTTTATCTTGCCTATTTAAGAAACCGAGGACATGTTTATCAATATACATTATGAATTCCTTGGGAATGAGGTAGTGTTTCCATTTCTTTAATACTTGAACCATGGAGTATAGTTCAAGATCATAGGTAGAATATTTTTGTTTTTCTTCATTCAATTTTTTTGAAAAAAATGCAATGGGATGTTTCTCTTGGCTAAGAATTGCTCCTATGGAATACTTACTAGCATCACACTCCAGAGTAAATAATTTGTCAAAACTAGGTAGCATTATGGTGGGTAATTCTCCCACTTTCTTCTTCAAAAATTGAAAACTCTTCTCTACTATTCTAGTCCACCTAAACTGACATTTGACCACTCCTTTTATGGTATCAAGTATATGACCTACTATCCCACTAAAATATCTAATGAATTTCCTATAGAAGGTAGCTAGGCCATGAAAACTTCTCACATTCCCTATTGCCTTAGGACACTAGGATCCATTTTTAGGCATCCTTTGGAAATCACAAAACCAAGATAAACTAAATCAGATTTAAAGAAATCACATTTTTCTAAATTGATAAATAGCTTCTCCTCATGAAACTTTTTCATCACTATTTCAAGATGCTCCAAGTGCTCTTCTCTATTCTTGCTAAATGTCAGAATATCATCTAAATAAACTATAAAATTTTTTCCAATGAATTGTACCAAAACTTCATTCATTAATATCATGAGTGTACTAGGTGCATTGCTCAAGCCAAATAGCATCACTAGCCATGCATATAGTCCCTCATTATCTTAAAGATTGTTTTCCACTCATCCGCTTATCTAATCCTAATTTGTTAATATCTTGATTTCAAATCCAATTTAGAATAAACACATGATTCTCTTAGATAATCCATTAGATCTTCAATTCTAGGCATGGGAAACCTATACCTGATTGTGATCTTGTTAATTTCCCTTGAATCAACATAAAGCCTCCATTTTCCATCTTTCTTGGGTGCTAGAACTGATGGACATGCACATGGACTTAAAAATTTCCTCACCAACTCTTTGTTTAGAAAATCTATAACTTGTCTACTTACCTTTGCATTCTATTGTGGTGTAAGGTTGTAGGCCATCTTGTTGGCCAAGGTTGCATTAGGCACTAAGTCAATCTGGTGACTTATGCTTCTGACTAGTGGTAAAGATTTTGGTTTCTCCTCTACAACTATGTAAGGGTATTGTTTTAATATTTCTCCCACCTCTACAGGTATTGCTTCTTGACTTCTAACTTCCTCTTTTGGCTTAGCTAACAAAGCATATCCTTGAAAACCATCTTCTTTAGTCAATTGTAGAAAATCTTTACCTCTAATTAGCTTAACTACACTATCAACTTGGTCTTTCACCATATGATCAGGTAAAGATTCCATCTTAAATTTTCATCCATTCTTCTCTATCAAATATGTGTTTTTTCACCATTATGTTGTGCCTTTACATCAAAATTCCATGGTCTTCCTAGGATTAAATGATAGGAATCCATAGGAATGATCTCGCATAGTACCTCATCTTTGTACTCTCCAAGTTCAAACTCTACCCATGCTTTTTCTTCAACTGAAAAACTATGGTTCTTGTTCAACCATGAGTTTTTATGGGGAGCCACATGAGGTAACCTCCTAAGTTTACATTTTTCAGCCATCTTTAAGGATACAACATTCTCTGTTGATCTAGAGTCAACAATTATCTTACATAACTTTCCATATGCCTCACCTTGAGTTATGAAAAACTATTTTCTTTGTGGTTGCTTTCTTTTCAGAGGTATTTTCAGTATAGTCCTCCTCAATATCATATTTCCCCATCAAATATTGGTGCTACACTCCCAACTTGTGTGGAACTACTGCTACAAGAAGATTCATCAACCCTTACTAACTGATTTCTCCTATCTCTATTTTGATTAGAGGAATTTGTTTGCTTGAGTTGACATTGAGCCATTATGTGCCCTGGTTGCCCACATGAGTAACACTTGATCATTATATGACCCCTACATTGTCCACCTTACATACCTCTGCCTCTATTAAATGGCTCGTTCTACCCTCTGAATCCTTGGTTTCCTCTTTTTGAACTTTCACCTCTGCTACTACTTTCACCACTTTTCTAATTGTCTCCTAGTCTCCTCTAGAAATTTCATCTTCCCCTTTGTTGATTAGTTCTTCCTCCTCTGCCTCTACTAGAACTTTCTTGTATACTCTTTATCTTCTCTTCCACCTTTACTGCTAACTAGAATTACATTTCTATTTTGTTGGGGCATAGGGTGGAAACTTCCTCTTGTATGTTATAACTCAAACCAATTAGATATCTGGCCATCTTCACACTATCTGGCTCCACCATCCTTGACTTGATGTAGAGCCTATGCAACTCTTTTGTATATGCACTTGTAGTCTACTCTTTTTGCCTTAGTTTTTTCCTCCCCATGTGCAACTAGACTTCATAGTCTTTTGGGATATATGTATCTCTCATCATGTTAGACACTACCTTCCAAGAGGTAATTTTGTTCTTTCTTTATTTGAATCTCTCCTCCTAAATAAAATTTCACTAGGTAAGTGTTGTCCCTTTCATCCTTGACTAAGATAGCCTCACCTTCTTCCCTTCTAATATTCCATGACATGTAAAGTGACTCTCAAGAGCCTCCATCAAATCCATAATAGCATCAAGGACTATCTTCCCTCCAAAAATAGGAGTATTAATTGATTTATTCCCAAAATTCTATAGAACATTTACAAATTTTGTCTGGTCTAAAAGCATGTTGTTATACTCATCATCAATATATTGTTCTTCTTATTCATATTTCTCTTCTTCACCTTTATTGAGGTCTTCCTCAATCTTCTCAGTAGCTCTCTCCACTACTATTATCGTTCTTTCCAATACAATAATCTATCCTTCAACTTTTGATTCTCATCTTTTTTCTCTTGAAGTTTCATGGCCGATTCCACATTTTTCACCATTTTTTTTATCCCTGATGTAGAATAATGATCAAGTGCAATCATCCAAACTACAAGCTCCAAACTGAGCTCTGATACCACTTTTGATGCAAGTAAGAGGCAAACACTCTAAAGATATCCAAATATCCCTTGCTAGATACCAACTCAAGACTAGGGTAGAGGTAAATAGGTCATACACACACCCAAACTTCATCCTCTTAAACTCACCCTATCTTCCAAGTAGCCTAACACCTTCCACAAAGCACAAATCCACCCAGACATCTCACTTCACCTACAAACTCCAGGATCTTAAACTACCATACACCGTAATACATCATTCCCTATTATTCCACGAAGATTCTTGGCCATCTAATAGGTCTAGGGCTTCTTACTACACCAAAATCACAAGTTACACTAGGAGGTATAAACAGGGCTCAATCCTAGTAGCCTATTTTACCCTAAACAACTCTAAAATTCACAAACTTGCAAACAACCCTATAAACAAATTGTAGAATCTTTTATTACAAGAAATATCATATTTAAATCCCAAAGATGGATTTAGGGTGATTAAAAAGCTTGATTACTAGATTACTAAACCCCTTTCTCTTGTAGGGAAATTCCATATTTTCTTGAAGGTGTTGGCATCTACTCATGTGTATTACTCCTCTTCTTGGGCTCCTTCCAAAGCCTCCTACCTCAAGCTAGAACATTTTCTTTGTAATCATCATGGATTTCACAGGGTTGCCTAGAATTTTTTATGTCTCCCAAAAGAGTCTACAGGTCTTGGCCTTCTTTCCAAATACAAGCAAGGACTCACTCTTTGTGCTAAATGGATTATTCATGCTATCACTAGTGATGAAGCTTGAAAATTGTTGGTTTGACACTGTATCTCTTTTGGATTTCCTATTAACAGGCCTGTGTGGAAGGGGATTGGTCTTCAAAACCTTCTCATCATGTGGGAACCTATTCATATTTAGGGCTCTTTTTTTATTAAGAGAATTTGGAAAGCTTGGGAAGCTGTGAAGCCTTGGCTTTGTTGGGATGGTGATGGGTTTTGTGATGGGCTTTCTTTGAATTAGTAGAACTTTTAGTGATCCCCATTGTTTGTCATTTCGGGTGCTCCTTTGGCCAAGACTCAAGGCACCAATGCTCTGCACTTTTTCAAACACAACATCAAGGCTCCTAAAGACCTTTCTTTCTAAGATCTCTATGAGTCTAGGATCTTGGGAGGATATGCAGGTCCAATTCTATCTTTCTCATCCAAAATTGACAGACTTTTGATCTTCTACTCTTTGTCATTCTAGATCATTTGATTCACAAGGTGGGAATCTAGTCTGTACAACCTGGGTGGAAAGACTAGAAGTGGTATCTTGTCATGCCTTTCACCAGTTACAAGCCTAGCTTAGCATATCATTGGCTTTCTCCCCATCTACCTTTGGTGGATACCCTCAACCAGCACTGGCATCTTCAATCTTCTCCCTATCATTAGAGGATGTAATTTAATACTATTTCAAGTGTTATCATTTAGCCTAAGATTGCCCATTTTTCTTGGTGCTTGTTGTTTCAAGGGCTTCCCCTTGGGTTGTGGCTCCAGCATATAGGTGTCCTAGATACGTTGTGTCTTTTTTGTGGGCATCCTGAGTCATTTTTTTGCATATTTTTTGGTTCTATAGGCATGCTTGTAATTATTGTCAATGCATAAATGTTTTTTCTTGTGCCCTTTAGGCTAGAATCTTTTCCTTGGCACAAGATTCTTCTAGGTGATTCCCTAGGATTCCTAGGTAATTTGCACAGATCTGGCATACTTTTAGGATGGAGATTTTCTTTACTTTGTGGAAGGATAGGAATGGTGTTCTTTTCACTCACAACTTTCTTGATATCAATGTTTCTATGTACACTACGGAATGCTTTTGTAATAATGTCATGTCACAAATTCAAGTGTAAGCCAACAAGGTGGTGCTAGAGGTGGCCACCTCCAAGAATTGCACAATCATTGGGGTAACATGGTTGCTAGAGTTCTTCCTGACTCATAGGTTGACCACACTCCACCTCGAGGCTGTCATTGGGGTCATAGTTGTTCTTCTTGTTGCTCGTATACACCATGCTTGCAGGCTCCCTACCACCACTCTCCTAGTGGTGGCAATGTTGGTTGGTGGTGTTGCTCAACTTCTCTACCTTGCCATAGCTCTAGCTAGCCCTGGTCATTGTGGCTCCCCCTCCTAGTTCTCCTCTTAGCATTGGTGGCTCCAAGTGGTCTTTCCCCGGCCTAGATTTGACTATTTGTCCATTGCAAGCAGAGGAGAAAGACAAGGGTGAACCCACAATATTGGGTACCACTTTTGGGGGATGAGGAAATCGTGAAATGATGAAAAATTTGCATATAGAATTTTACGCATGTTCACTCGAATGTGCTAACTATGTTTGCCCGAACATATAAGCATGTTATGTTCGTGCAAACATATTAAGTATAAATAAGGTATGTTCGCACGAACATACCTTGTTAATATTTTCATGTGAACATATTTGTAATGACGAGTTTGCGATTAAAATTCCACTTTTCCATTTGAAATCTTGATAAATTTGGCTTTTTTGTATGTTCATGTGAACACAAATGATTATAAATGTTCACGTGAACAAGTTAAATTAAATTTCCGTCTTGCGAATTATTTTTTCCATACATTTGTGCGAACATATGTTCGCATGAAGATATTAGAGAATTTTGAGCGAACATTATGTTCATGTTAACATATCAAATTACAAATTTTTTGTGTTGTTTTTTGGAGAAAAAATGAAATTGGCTCTTTTGACCCCTAAAATTGAGATTGAATGATCTCTTACTATAAAATTAAAAAAGCTAATTTTTGTTTCTCGGAGCAAGCTTTTCAACGACTATAATTGTAATACATATTATATTCATTAAGACTTTCAAATATGAGTTTAACTCATTATAGGTTCATTACTGATTCAACATCAATCGACTTAGACAACTCGAAAAAATTAGTAAATTAGGTCAAATTTTTTTTGAAAAATATGTAGGAACTAGATTATTGAGATACCTTTCTATTCAAAAATAAATTTTTTTTTTGATAAATTGACTTCAAATTGTCTGTGTCAAATGGAATGTATGTCTGAATTATGATTTGTGTCACTTCAAAACTTCATAAACTATACAATATTCAACGAAAATGAATCAAACCAAATGCATCCTATGGATATTGATGTTAGGAATCTAAAACCGAAAGAATTACGTCATTATCATTTATAGAAAAAAAGTTGTGTGTCAAACGAACTGTCACTTTTTTAAAATATTGAATTTTATTATGTACGACTTTTGGAAGGAGATGGAAAAATTTACGTAAATAAATTATTTATTTCCAGATTAAAAAATATGGTTACAAAGTAGGAACAGAGTACTCAAAATCATTAGTTTATGTCATCTTGAAATTATTTATAGTTTTCGAGATATAGTCAGTTGAACGTGACATTTTTTGCAAAAATATTAATTTCAATGTCAAAATTGGTCAAAAAGTGGAACCCATTATTGTGGGATCACCCACAAAGAAAAAGTTGTTGATGATGATGTTGCTAATGGCTGGACTATTCCTAGTTTTCTTGCCAATCTTAGGGATTCTTGTTGTTATAATGATCATGATGATTCACTTCCTTGACTAGCACTACCTGGCAGCCTAAGGTAACTACCTTTTTTTTTTCATGAATAGTTGTTAATTCTGGCTTTGGCCGTGTGAACTTTCACGGGGTGATCTTTTATAGCTCGACCCCTTTTTGTGAATTTGTAACTAGTATATTAATTTATTAATAGAAAGGGACTATTCATCAAAAAATAAATGTTGAAATAAAATTTGTAAGCATGCTAGTGAGTACTACCTAAATTATGTGTATTCTTATGCATCAACTAATTTTAATAGTTTCATTAATATGTTTATTAATATGTATGATAGAAATAGTTTATCCTTCAATATATTTTTTGTGATTGTATATAAGCATATAAAAGGTGTCATGTACCATGAAAACACCAATGCATTCATACATGAGAAAATCCTTATGTGTTACTGAGATGAAGCATTACATTCATGAATCCTATTCAAAAGAGGAAAGATTAGTAATAGCCTTGTATACATCAATCATAGCATTGGACTAGAGAGGATTCTTTCACATACAAACACATGATAACATATCTAACCACTTACTAAATAGTAACACTTGTAATCTTGTGAAGCGTAACTTCAATCATACCAAAAATAAACACTATGATAATATAGCACATAATAAAGTATCTAAAGCATAAAGACCCTAGGCCACAACAATATGGAACTCATACTTTCTTAAATACAAACATAATAGAGCTAAATTTAGGTTTGGTAGCCTAATTATTTGTTCAAGATTCTAAGCATGGCAACAAAGTTCCTCATGTTTCCTTCACTAACCTGGAAATTATTGTTAGTCAACATGTTACTCATCTTTGTGGCATTAGATTTGATTTCCACTCCTTCTGTCATTAATATTCTAATTGCTTCACTAATATCCTCCTTAGTAAAAGAGCCATCCTCTTCATTTCTTCTCACTTCCACTCCCACCTTAAGTTCTTGCACAAGTTTTGCATTTAGCCCTTGGTCATACTGCATTGGAAGAGTTATCAGTGGCACCCCAAACCTTAACCCTTCCGATATTGAATTCCACCCACAATGAGTTAAAAAAGCACCTGTAGAAGGATGATTCAAAATGTGTAACTGTGGAGCCCACCTTCTCACCACCAATCCTTTTCCCTGTAAAATACATCAAACAATTAGAAGTGGTATTCAG
The DNA here is from genome assembly GCA_028749045.1 of Cupressus sempervirens. Lineage (NCBI taxonomy): Eukaryota > Viridiplantae > Streptophyta > Pinopsida > Cupressales > Cupressaceae > Cupressus > Cupressus sempervirens. The sequence continues at coordinate 99,822,305 of CM053786.1, forward strand.
ATACAACATACCTTTATTTGGTTTTGATAAATATGTCTCATGGTTGGATTGCAGCTGATCCAGAAATCATCTCACAAACCAACAAGACATTACAATGTTCAATTATAATTTTTGAAAGAAAGATGATGCCTACATTACAGCTGATGCCTGTTTGGTTGTAGGCATAGGAATTGAAAATATGAATGTATATTAAGAATAGGAATGGTTATTTCAATAACAATGATTTTTTCGAATGGACATAAGCTTATTTTAGAAGCAAAATAGAAATATCTATTCATATTCCCTACTTTAATTGACTCACAAAAAAACATATTCCTCATTTCCTATCATATTCCAACAACCAAATAGAATCGCGCAAACCAAGTGAACATTATAATGTTCAAAAAAAGATGATGCCTACATTACCGTGGTCTGATGTTGGAAATCTTCCAGCGACTCATTTCCGGCAGGCAGAATCCAGAGGAATGATACGCTGCTCTCCAGCAGACTCATCGCAATGGCGGTGAGCTGTTGCTGAGTTAGAACGTACTCGCTACCAAAAGCCAACAATACTACCGAACCAGCCTGTTGCCTATCGAGCCACTGCAAGCAAATGTCATCAGACGGAACCGGCGGGAGTTTAGGTATGAGTATTCCAACAGGGAGAACTTGGCGCTTTCTGAGGCTGTGCATAAACTCTACGTACACACCTTCCAACTCCATACACGTGTTGCATACAACCGCCCGACTCTCCTGCACGCAGACGCTGGCCCGCTCAGTAAGGCTAAGCCCATTTGCAGGCTTCTCATACAACACCACAGCTCTCTCACCTTCAAACAACCGGCGCTTAATAACCGACGAAGGAAATCCAGGCGGCGAGGAAGTCAGATCCTGGGCTGTTGGGTTTTCCGGTGAGATGTCCAGCTGGGCTTCCGCAAAGCTGAAGGCGGCCATTCCTATTATCACGAACAATATCGTGGGAATTGGCTTAGCCACTCGAGGAGCCCAGTGCTGCACAAAATCGTGGATCACCACGTCCGGTGACAGCTGTCGCAACAGAGCTTCGAACGGCTCCTGCAAGAGATCCATGGCGGCAGCTAGTAGAGGCAGTAACACTGCCGATTCTCCTCTCTTCGCAGCGTCTGCGGAGGACTCCACGCCAGCTGGCAGCCCCTCCACGTAGGGCATCGCCAGCTCCACCAGCTCTATCTCCCCCGCTGAATCCAACACATGGGGCTTAATTCGCTCAATGTTCAGCGGTGTTGAGACGAAGAAGATTTGGAGGCCATGAGTTGCAAGGCCTTTGGCGAGCTCAAGGAAAGGAGTAATGTGACCGTGGGCGAGCCAGGGCAACATGACTACTCTCAGCTGTCTCTCATCTCCTTCCGCCATTCTTGATGCAGTACAGTTAATTGACTTTCAACCAAGCGCACTGATTTCAGATAATACTTTATAGATAAGTTTACAGCACTCTTGGATGTGAAGTTCAATTGTTCGTCTCTATTTTTTAACTGTTCCTTTTATCTTTTTTAAGAAGCCATGTGCCATAATTTTCAATAAGCATTTTCTTATCTACACATATTTTTATTTGTTAAAAATGTGAAAAATTTAACTATTGTAGTCACTGATTATTAATCTCCTATCATAAACGATTATTAAACTACTGAAAATAAATTTCCAGCTAATATCGAAAAATAACAAAACTGCAACTTCACTTATAAAATACGGAAAGAAATGCGCAACACAATGAACACAATATTTTTGGACAAATTGTCCCTAAAAAAAACCGCTAAGGGAAAATTAGTTTTACAGATGAGAAATTATATTAAACTTTAGCAAATCAAGAGATACAAAATTCTTTGCCTCTTACTGGCAGAATTTCGACAACCTCCTAATTTATCCCGATGATATTCCCCACTGTTATACTAACACTGCAAATGTTTCTCCAAACTTCTTCATCTCCAAATGCCTCCTAGACCCCCTTTCATACTACTCTCGTTGGTAAACCAACGACCAAGATTGATTTACAATCGACGGTGGAGATATAAAACAACTTACCAACTCTAACAAAATTGGTTTCTAGTTGCTTCTAAAAGAAGTCAATTATTTAATAAATATTTGTTTCTAATCTAACCAATTAGTTAGCAAAATAATTACTTGCTAAATAATAGCATATGGAGAAACAGTTGTCCAAGCTAACAAAACTAACACTCCCTCTTAGCGAAGAAGTTGTTCTGCAAGACACCTAACTTATCTCTAAAGAAGATAAATTTTGCCTTCCCCAATGCCTTAGTCAGAATGTCTGCTACCTGCTCCTTTGTAGGTATGTATTGTAGCTGAACAACTCCCCTTTGTACACAATCTCTGATGAAGTGATAGATGATATCTATATGTTTAGACCTATCATGAAACACTGGATTCTCAGACAACTTGATGCAACTCTGATTGTCACAATGTATTACAGTAGTCTCCACACCTTCTGACAAAACAAGGCTACTAACAACTTCGGAAGCCATATAGCTTCACATGTCACCATGCTAGCTGCTATGTATTCTGCTTTTGCTGAACTTAGAGCCACAGACTTTTGTTTCCTGCTGAACCAAGATACAACTCCTGATCCCAAGCTGAAGCAACACCCTGAAGTGCTCCTTTTATCTGTTGTACTTCCTGCCCAATCTACGTCAGTATAGCCTATCAACCTGATACCTTCACCTCGGACATATCTGATCCCATACTCGATTGTACCACACAAGTAACGTAGCACATGCTTAGCCACTATCCAATGCATTCTCTTTGGTTCAACCATGAACTGACTAAGAGAGTTTACTGCAAATGCTATATCTGGCCTAGTGTTGACCAAATACATAAGCGAACCAATCAGTTGTCTATATAAAGTGGGATCTACATCTTTCTCCGTCGATGTATCTACCTTCCTCCAATTCATGATCATGGGTGTAGACAAGGATTTGCAATCCTCCATTCCGATTTTCTTCAAGATTTCAATGCAATATTTACCTTGACGAAGGAAAATCTCCCCATCTGTCTGCCACACTTCCATGCCTAGAAAGTAGTGCATAAGTCCTAAATCCTTCATCTCGAACTCTTCTGCAAGGTTCCTCTTGCAATCCACTATGAGCCCTAGTGAACCTGTAAGAAACAAGTCATCCACATAAAGAACAAGAATGAGAATCTCACCCCCAACCACCAAGTAGTAGAGGTTAGCATCTGCTTCACTCTTCACAAAGCCCATTTTCTGCAAGTATGTATTAATGCGCTCATACTATGCTCTAGGAGCCTGCTTGAGTCCGTACAATGCTTTCTTCAATCTACACACGTGGGTCTCTTTGTTGTGTTCTACAAAGCCTTCTGGTTGTTCTATGTATACCTCCTCCTTCAACTCACCATTAAGGAATGATGTCTTGACATCCATTTGATGGATTTTCCATCCCATATGTGCTGCAAGTGAGATTACAGCTCATATAGAAGTATACCTGGCAACTGGAGCAAATGTCTCCTCATAGTCTATTCCGTCTTTCTGAGAGAACCCCTTTGCCACGAACCTCGCTTTGTATTTCTCGATGCTACCATTTGCACCGTGCTTTATCTTATAGATCCAACGTGATCCAACTACAACTCTATCTGTTGGTCTAGGTACTACCTCCCACACATCATTCTACATTATTGAAGAATATTCTTCAACCATAGCATCTCGCCATACCTGATTTTCTGCAGCTTCCTAATAGCTAGAAGGCTCACTATCTACCAACTAACTAACTAATGCCACATAGTCATTGAACTTGACTGGTTGTCTTCACTGTCTAGTACTCTTCTTAGGAGCTCCCACAAACTCCTGAGTATCCCTTTGTGTATCTGGAACCACATGGTTCCCAATGCCAACTATAGAGGATGAAATGTTGACCTCTAAGTCTTCTAGATGCATTTCTTGTTGCACCTGTTGCTCCATACTTTGTGAATCTTCACTAACTGAGTCTACACTCGTACTGGTAACTGTAATTGAGCTTTGTTGCTCTTGACTTGATCTTGGAGCTTCTGTTAGCTTCTCACCTCTGGTCATCTGCTAGAAAATCTCTGGATCTCCTGAATACCTTGTCCTCCATGAACTTGACATCCCGTCTGACAATAATTCTTTTAGTCCCTAGAATGAAAATCCTATATGCCTTTGAGGTCTCACTGTACCCAACAAAGTATCCCCTCTCTACAATCTGATCTAGCTTTGTACGTGTATCTCCAAGAATATGACAATATGCCAAACTCTCGAATATCCTAAAGTAACTAACATCTGACTTCTTCCCTGTAAAAGCCTTCTCTGGTGTCATCTTCCCTAGCACCTTGTGTGGAACTCTATTCTGAATGTAGATTGTTGTATTACACGCCTCTGCCCATAAGTAACGGAGCATGTCCTAGTCATGTAGCATAGCTCTTGTTGCCTCCAATATAGAACGGTTCTTCCTCTCAACAACTCCATTCTACTATGGATTGTAAGGAACAATCCATTCTCTCTTAATTGCTTCTTTGGTACAGAACTCCTGGAAGACATTTCCTTTGTACTCGCCTCCATTGTCTGACCAAAGAACCTTTATCTTCTTTCTTGTCAAATTCTCCACTAGAGCCTTGAACTCTTGGAATCGACTGAAAACCTCATCCTTAGTCTTCAAGAAGTATATCCAGATCTCTCTATAGAAATCATCAATAAAAGTAACATAGTACTCATATCCTCTAAGAGATTTCGTCGACATTGGTCCACAAATATCTGAATGTACTAGATCAAGAACACCCTTAGATCTGGTGTCACTCCTTGGAAAAGATGCTTTCACAAACTTCCCCAACACACATCCCTTACATACATCGTCATACTCTGTACTCACCTCTGGAACACCTGTCACTGTCTCACGAAGCAATCTAAGTGCTCCATGATGAATATGGCCCATCCTCTTATGAAATCAGATTCATACCTAAGCCTAGCACATATAACACATCATGAAGTGGAATTATCTTTCCATTCTCCCTCTGAAACTGAACAGTCCTTTTCCCAACAGGGTTGAGTTTGGATAAGTTTTTCATAGAAATCTGGATATTGGTGTCCTCCCCCTTGTAACTGGAGAAGTACTCTCTAACTCCTGTCATATAAAATGATGCCCCACTATCTATATACCAAACACATTGTGAGGTTGAGGTAACCATACAAGCTATGAGTGCAAACTCATCTTCCATTCTACTGGAGAGTTCTTCTGCACTTGCTAAAGCTGCCACCTGCTTCTTACCCTTCTTCCTCTCTGGGCAATCACTGATGTAGTGGCCAAACTCATGACATCCAAATCACTTGACCTTAGAAAGGTCCTTCTTCTTCTTTTCACTTTGTTAATTTGATCCTTTGCTAGATCCTTTCTTTGCTTTCTTTTTACCCGCTAGGGCAATGTTCTCTTGTTCCACCTCATTTTTCTGACTCTTGTTGGCCCCATTGACAAGACTTAGTCTAAACTCCTCCTAAGTGAAATTAGTCCATAGTCGATCCCAACTCGGTAAAGTATCTCGTCCACTGACAACTTGAACAAAGACACTCCATTGTTTAGTAAACCCATTTAGGGCTATTCTCACTAGCTCGTCATCACTAGGGCTATCTCCAACAGCTGCTAACTCATCCTTGACAAGTCTGAGCCTGGTGAGGTAACTTGTGATGTCTTCTCCCTGATTCATCTGGGTATTCGTTAGCTTCTCTCTGAGAATCAACTTCCTGTTGGTGGTAGCATTCTGGTATAGATTCAGAATGGCGTCCCACATCTTCTTCACCGTATCTAGCTTTGCGATATGTGGAACAATATGATCCTTGACACTATCAAGGATAATCCTCCTCGCTTTGGCATCGTCCTTCCTATATGCTGCAAGCTGTGTTGCATCCGTTGGTACAGGTACAACACTGGTAGCATAATCCTTGATGCCATTCTCTTCCAACAATAAAAATTTTTTGGCCTTCCAGACACCAAAATTTGAGGCACCATCCAATCTATCCTGATCTCTCAAACCAGATGAAGCCATCTCAAGGGTTTAAAGAAATAATAAATCTAAAGAGATCAAAATTTCTTTCCTAGGGAAAAACTCTTCTACCCTTAACAATGCTCTGATACCATGTGAAAAATTTAACTATTGCGGTCACTGATTATTAATCTCCTATCATAAATGATTATTAAACTACTGAAAATAAATTCCCAGCTAATATCAAAAAATAACACAACTGCAACTTCACTTATAAAATACGGAAAGAAATGCGCAACACAATGAACACAATATTTTTGGACAAATTGTCCCTGGAAAAAACCCCTAAGGGAAAACCAGTTTTATAGATGAGAAATTATATTAAACTTCAGCAAATCAAGAGATACAAAATTCCTTGCCTCTCACTGGCAGAATTTCGACAACTTCCTAATTTATCCCGTTGATATTCCCCACTACTATTCTCACGCTAACACTACGCCCTTGCTAACACTGCAAGACTGTTTGCTAACACTGCAAACATTTCTCCAAACTTCTTCATCTCCAAATGCCTCCTAGACCCCCTTTTATACTACTCTTGTTGGTAAACCAACAGCCGAGATTGATTTACAATCGACGGTGGAGATATAAAACAACTTACCAACCCTAACAAAATTGGTTTCTAGTTGCTTCTAAAAGAAGTCAATTATTTAATAAATATTTGTTTCTAATCTAACCAATTAGTTAGCAAAACAATTACTTGCTAAATAATAGCATATGGACAAACAACTGTCCAAGCTAACAAAACTAACCAAAAATAGCTGTGTAGTGAAAATAGAAGAAGATTCTAATATTTTTATAGGAATATTTTATTGCCTAAATATATACAGAAATATCATGGTAGATGGGAACATGAAAATGACTGAATAAAGGTTCGCTCTCTTGACTAGCGGATGTAGCCAGAATATAAATGAGAAAACAAAGGCCAAAATAGAAATGACAAAATGGAGACCGTATTATTGGTAGGCCTGTTACATAATTTTGATTTATTGTGAGTCATTACAGATTCCAGAACTATCACATCATCTCATTTTCCTTCTTTGCCTCCATTGTCGGTGGACGTCAAGAATATCTGTTTGTTAGTTGCAGGCAGGTTTGAATGGTAGGCAGGATATAAGCACGAGCAGCTTTCAATGGCTTAAAGGAAAAAACAACTGTAGTGAAAATATATATATAAAGAAAACAAGAGTTTTAAAAAAATATTTAAAGAAAACAAAATTGTAATGAAATTTTTTTAATGTAAGAAACATTGCAAAATAGAACTGTTAATAGACATCCAAAAAAATATCAAGCGAATGTCGAAATCAGATACAATAATGACAAATACACCTGACCAAAGGAGTTGCAAAAGAGCTGTTCATCAAACGTCTCTTGACAATGACCATGTGAAACAAATGAATGCCTGCTCATACAATGAGCACAATTGGCATTGAAACCAATTGTTTTGATTTTAGTTATTACCTTCAATATCTTACAACAGCTTTTTGATGTATCCTCCTATTCATGTCTTTTTTTCTCATTCATTTGTGCTGAGATGGACAACACACAAATGATTGTTTGTCCAATATTGAAAATGCAACTTTTGGTGAATAATGCTTCGGTAGATTGGACGTTTCCTTAAAAAATTTCAACCAAAACAGTTCACCATACCTTTTAATTAATTGATGGAAAAATTAGAGAGCTTGCCTTATATACAATTATGGTAGATAAATAAAATTAGACAAAGGTTAAATATTAATATTTACTAGCTTTTATATATATAAATATATTAGAAATTATCTAGTAGGAATGGCATGTCATAATGAAAGGAAAAATTAATTATCTATATTTAATTTTCAATATTAATTTATTTATTCTTATGAATTAATTTACTTTAGTTTTGTCAAGGTATGGGTTAAATATAATTTACATTATGATTGTGTTTATAATTTTGTGCCATAAAACTTTTCTTATGGTAATTGCTCAATTCTATTGAAAGTTCAAAATATGTCTAGGGTAAAATTGTGCTTGGTATAGGGAATAATTTGATTTACTATTAAATTCAACTTCTACATAGTTGAGGATTTTGATTCTATTTTGTTGAAGTTGTTGATTCAACTTGATACAGTTAATTGTTCAATTTAAATGAACTCGTGTATGGTTCCATTTAGGTATAGGGGATGATTTGATTTAGTATTAAAATCAACTTCTAAATGTGTTGAGGATTTTGATTCTATTTTTTTTAAGTTGTTAATTCCACTTCCTATAGATTAATTGTTCAATTCACATAACCTTGTGTATGGCTCCATTCACTATAGAGCTTTAAATTAACAATGCTCTTTTTAGGTTAGGCTAATCTAGGATTAAGGAAACAGTCCAATACAATTTACCTTTGCATTATCTTCAGTGTTTAATTAAAGTAATTTAGAATTGCATCTAAACATTGTTTCTTATTTAAATAAAGGGATAGAATTATAAGTAAAATTAGATATATCAATTTTTAAAATTATAAGTTCATAAAGTCATTTTATTTTCCTAAGTTATTTGAGATTTAACAACTCTTAATTTTATTTATAGTGTTGATGTAATATTTTATTAGTTTTACATATGAAATAGATTATATGTTGTTAAATGTTGTATTTTTTAAGGTACAATTAACAAATTTTAGTATAAATAGATCTTTGAAACATAAATATCATAGCTAATATTGAATTTAGTTGTTTAAAAATAATCAATCATGAATTAAATGTTTCTCACAAAATAAATTGATTAAAAATTGAATTTTACAATAACACATATTTTAGATTTATCATAAAATAAGGTAGATACATTTTAAATTGAAGATAAGAGATTTTTCAATTTGTCAAAAAATAGTACATCAACTTATTTCTAAATATTTTAATTGATTTGCTTCGTCTTTTCACTTAGCAATTTGTTTTCCATTCTTCATTTTTTCATATTGATCATATGTGAAGGTGGCATTATTCTTAGTCCTTCAAAAGACTTTCCACAAGATATGGCAACAAATGTCATTCCTCCTCTTTCAATCAGTCCTATATTAATAGTTTCTTTTTTTAGTGTCAAACCTTGTGATTTGTGTATTGTCAATGCCCAAGCTAATCTTTATGGTATTTTACTATAAAACCCTTTTTTCTTGCAATAATAGGAACTATTTATGAATTTTGATCATCAAATGGTAATCCAAAATAAATATCAAACTTAACAATATTTTGAATTTATCCTGAAGAATCATTTACAAGACATGCTTCTATCCAAAGATTTGATGTTAACGTCACTCTTCCATTCTTACTAGTCAATAATTGCATGTCAAGATAATCATGAGAAATTCCCTCAAATAAATTGGTATTTCCAACTTTTATGACAATACCACGTACTATGGTTAGTTGAAGAGTATGTAATTTTTCCTTGTTATGATTTTGAACATTATCATCTATAGAGAACAAATGAACATTTTTGTCAAAATCATCATTGATTTGTGTCGAAAAATTTAATTTTGCTGTTGACATTAGCAATTTCCAATCATCAATTCTAGGTTTTGCTTCTCTAAGGTTTGTCAAATAGTTGACAAATTTTCTTTTGCTTAATATATTCTCCATCTTTTATAAATATTTTATCTAAGGTTACCGTAGTTTTGAATTTTTCCCACAATATATTTGCTCAACAATTGCTTGCCTATGTTGGCTTGTCTCTTACTAGAGGTAACTAGTCCAAGTCTCCAACTAAAGTTGAAAAAATGAAGCCAATGGTTTTTTTTCTGAGGAAAATATTATTAAAGAAGTTAGGGTTGTAATGACAACTACATTTTTAGTGTTTTTGTTCAATGAAATGTCAATAAAGTTTATAAGTGTGCTTGTTAGTACTACCTAAATTATGTGTATTCTTATGTATCAACTAATTTTAATAGTTTCACTAATATGTTTATAATTAATATTTATGTTCGAAATAGTTTATCCCTCAATATTTTTTGTGACTATATACATGAGAAATTTCTTACTCGTTACCAAGATGAAGCATTACATTCATGAATCCTATTCAAAAGAGGAAATATTAGTAATACCCTTGTCTACATCAATCATCACATTAGACCAGAGAGGATTCATTCACATACAAACACATGATAAAATATCTAACCAATGTATCCACTTACTAAATAGTAACACTTGTAATCTTGTAAACTGTAATGAAAATCATACAAAAAATATAGTTTTATAATAATCCATATGCCATAAAAATGCCAACACAAATAACATAAAATCCTTACTCTTTCAAACCAAGAAAACGTCTTACATACTTGCATCCCTTACTAGATGTGTGTGTGTGTGTGTGTGTGTGTGTGTGTGTGTGTGTGTGTGTGTGTGTGTGTGTTAATCATCCCACTAGAATCAAGTAGAATAATTTCCCTTCAATAATCATATTTATCTATGAGAGAGAGAGAGAGAGAGAGAGAGAGAGAGAGAGAGAGAGAGAGAGAGAGAGTGTGTGTGTGTGTGTGTGTGTGTGTGTGTGTGTGTGTGTCTATGTGTGTGTGTGTGTGTGTGTGTGTGAGAGAGAGAGAGAGAGAGAGAGAGAGAGAGAGAGAGAGAGAGAGAGAGAGATAGATAGATAGAGAGAGAGAGAGAGAGAGAGAGAGAGAGAGAGAGAGAGAGAGAGAGAGAGAGAGAGAGAGAGAGCTTTATAATCCTTATGACATTATCTCACATTTAATTAGGCAATAACATTTCCAACTATTGTAACCACTTACTAACAACAAACATGTATAAACTTCGTAAGCCTAGTTTAAATTCTAGGATGAAAATTAAAAACTAAACTTTGGAAAACATAAGGACTAAAAAGGACATTAATATGTGGTTAATATTGTTTCAAATACTATGACTATAAAATAAAAATTCAGGCCTATTAGCCTAATTATTCGTTCAAAGTTCTGAGGATGGACACAAAGTTCCTCATTTTTCTTTCACTAACTTGAAAATTATTGCTAGTCAGCATGTTACTTATCTTTTTTACATTGGATTTTATTTGTGCTCCTTCTTCTACCATTATCATTCTAATTGCTTTACTAATATCCTCTTTAGTAAGAGAGTCATCCTCTTCATTTCTTCTCACTTCCACTCCCACCTTAAGCTCTTGTGCAAGTTTTGAATTTAACCCTTGTTCATATTGCATTGGCAGAGTTATAAGTGGTGTTCCAAATCTTAACCCCTCTGTCATTGAATTCCACCCACAATGAGTGAGAAATACACCAGTAGAAGGATGATTCAAAATGTGTAACTGTGGAGCCCACTTTGTCACTACCAATCACTTTTCCTACAAAACATTTAACCAAATAGAAGTGATATTCCAATAAAAAATACCTTAATCTGATTTTAGTGAAATAAGCAAAGCAAAACATGTCTCAATCATATTTTCATAAAAGAAACAAAGTGACTAATCATTCAATTCCATCAAAACTAGGATAACAAATCATCTTGTATCGCATTAATAAATGGACTCATAAATCATTTCAATAAAAAAACAATAATAAATGAACTAGGAATCATCTAAACAAATCAAAATTTGTCAATAGCCTTCTTAATTTTGAGATTGAATGGTTCCAAAATGAGCCAACAAGGATCTAGTCCCCCATATTATATTGAATGAGGCAGCCCAAATAAATTTTTTTAAAAATGAAAAATATGTCAATAATAAGTAAACTAGGAATGTTCTAAGAAAATTGAAACTTCAAAATAAAAACTTGTCAAAAAACATCATATCTGTCACATTGAATGGTTCCAAAATGAGTCAATAAGAATCAAGTCTTTCTAATGGAAAACTCTTGATGCTAAAATATTATGCACTAAGATTTTATTCTTTAAGCTAAAAATATTAAATAGTCAAAATTGACTTACTTAAGAAGGAGGCAGCTATCCTCCCTATAAACTGCACCACACGGGACCAATTCTCAAAAAAATGAAATCATCATGGATTTTTCTGAAAATTTCAGCATTTGATCTTCATGATCTTCATAGTTTGTAGTCAACAAAAACAAAAAACAAAAAAAAGGGAAAAAATCACTAGGTTTTCATGAATCTGGAAAAAAAAGTTTGACTTTATTTTATCTTTAGTACATTTTGTGTAGAGGTTAGCTATGCGGCTTAAACATCGCACACTAAGCCTTGACCACTTCGTGTGGTACTGTGGGGTCCACTCCAAACCTTCGTCCCCCATCTGCTCTGTAATGTTCCAAGTTGCTCTGTAACAGTGAAAGGAAACTATGAAATCCAACTACTCCCATGATGAATATTAAGTTTTTAATCCACCTACTTCCACCCACTATCACTAAACCATTTAATCACTTCTATGTCCTGCGTACTGCACCACATGTCTGGATTTCTTATTTCTTTTACCATGATTTCAATTCATTTCACAAGGGCACTGTTCAAGTTTTTTCCCAGGCAATTCAAGGTATGTAATTTTAAATCATATTCTCCATTTAAAATTTTTGTATCACAAATGAATTGCATAAACATCAAATATTGAGACTACTCCACTTGCAGTCTCATTTCAATTTTTTCCTGGAATTTCAGTTATATGTTTATTTGTATTTCAGTTTGTTTTTCATTGCCATGCATTCTTCTTTAGATGGCACATTATCTTAGTATTGTTGGTCTCTTCCAACTGTTGTTTCTTAGCGAGAAGCCAGCACTATCATAGTAATGAGCTTCTCAAGAATGACTTAGAAGATTATATAGTTACAAATAAATTATGCATTCCAAATTATTGCAATGCTCAGAAACAGTTGGATCCTGAACTAAAACCTCTTTGATAATCAAAAGGGAAAAATTAAAATCTCAAACCTTGAGGACAGTTCAAAACTTTTCATGATAGAATTCTCTCAACAATGGCTTAAAACATATTTCAAATTTATTAATGGTTGCGAATCTTCACTCAGATCTTGTAATCAATAGCTATACTAAGCTCTTAATGACCATTAAGAAACATATGAAAATAAACTAGTAGCTTCTAATCACCACCATGGTGGTGAAAATACAAGACAAGAAATAAGCAGCAACAACAGCAACAATGACAAGAAGCGAAAGAATAATAATGGGACTTAAACTGATTAATGGAATGAAGCATATTCATAAAATACTAAGTGCCTCTAAATAATACATTTTTAGACAAAAATTGTGAAAAACATTAGATGTTAAGAATTTTTCATGCACTCTTACATTTTGAATTCCTATTTGCTAACCTTCAAAATAAAACCAGCATACTAGACTAAATTTTCATAAGAAATCTCAAATTATACAGATGGATCACTTCAATTAAATTCCAAAAGAAGGAATGCTCTATTAGAGAAAATCAGATAATGTCATATATCACTTGAGGGAAACTTTACCTTCTGCATAGTTTGGAACAAATTTGGCAAACGGATATTTCTGCAAAAATCAAGTAGTAGACCAATAAATTCAGTATTAACATGGACATCTATCAAACAATTGCCAAGCTATAAGAATGTAAACATTGTTTTGAACCCCAAACAAACTTGTAGGTGGCTTTTCACATGGTAAATACTTAAACCCTCCATATCCATAAAATTCAAAATGCCTTTTGGAGTAGCTCCTACATTCCAGTTGCAACAATTTAGTAAATAAGAATCAATAGTGTAGACTCCACCTTAGAATTAACCAACCAAATTCTAACAATAAATGTGTCTTAGAATTACTACTACTCACTATCAGCACCCCCTAGTCAAATCATAGCTTCCACAAATTGCTCATGTAGTTCTAGAGTCCACTTCATCCTTTTCTTGTTTCCCTCTACAGGTTGGGATTGGTTGACTCCAACAGGGCCCACATTCTACTGACAATGTTGTGGTTGCTAGGGCAACAATCCTAGTGGGAATTCCTTTGATAGCCAATGGGAAACCTACACAAGGAAATGAATACAATAATCATGTCAGCATCAAGCTACTGGAAACAACAAGGGTATAATATTTATGTCAGCATCAAGCAACTAGCAATACATAGAAACAACAGCTCATCACAATTGTTGGAAGAATCCAACAATTCAGGTTCTACACAATAAAGCTTAATTGTTCATTTGTTGTTATATGTGGATTAACATCTAAAACCACATATAACATACAATTTTGGGCATTCTAAACTGTGAGGGGGGGTTCTTTCAATGTGTGCTCTAGAGTGTAGAGGGGTTGTAGCTTAGCCTAGCATGTTAATGGGAGGCTTTGTGTTTGAATCCTAGCTCTTATATGCAAGATTATATGCAAAGATAGATAAATGAAGGTAGCTTACATTTAAAGTAGGACTTGAAATGTTATCAGTATTCATAGGATTATTCCAACCAGCACCCAAATTATCATCAGCTGGAGAAAAAGTTTGCTGCCATGGCTGATTTTGCTACTCGGTTTACATTGTGTAATATTGATCATCAAAAATTCCACTACCCTCATTACTGAGATGACCACCATGATGATTATGCCTTTGGCTTTGGCTACTACATTCTAGCAATGGCACTTCATCATTTAAGCCCAATAAATCATGTAATTGATCCACTATTCCTGGACTATGTTCATTATTATTCATCAAGAATTGAGGGAATTGGTTTGGAGGCTTTGACATCCAAATCATAGGAGAAAACCTACTAGAGTGTTGTGGTTCCTTCTGTGAAGAGTGATAAAGACATGAATAGAAGGAGGTTGAAATAGGGACATCCATTGTAGCCAGAGAAAACCCATCCAAAGGAACCATAAAGAATCTGGAATCTAATGCCCAAACTGTTAGTGAAAAGTTTTTCCCATGGATGATCATATATCAAAACTGAGAAAAGAATAAAAAATAACAAGTGAATTCCTACTCGAATAACTTAGGAATTCTCTGCTTAAAATTTCATCACATGAAACAGGTGCAGCTACCTTTATTGCATTGAAATTTTTAACTAAATAAACTCAACAGAATAACTCTCTAAGAATGTAATCTGTTGGAGATGTTGAGACAACTTATTTTATCTCATCAATATGAAACAAAACTTAATGCAAAAGAACCACTCGACTTCAATTATCAAAATGATACACATAGATGAATAATTAAATTATTGAGTAGGAAAATTTCATCAACTAATTTCCCACAGAATTTCCAAATTCAGAGTTCATAGTTTCAAAATTGATAACAGGTGCAGCTAAAAGCTTAAATAGTATCTATAAAAATACCAAAAATAAGTAGACAATAGTATCCACTTACAAAGATTTCAACCCAAAATCAAACTATAGAGTTTCAAGTATCTGCTGAAGTTCTGAAATGTTACTTCTAAACTGGAAATAAAACTATAAACAAAAGTAGTTCTGTCTACCAGTCTACCGGAGAAATTTGAACCCCCTCTAAACAATACTAATTATTACATTTATAGGCATGGGGCTGGACTTAAGCCAAAATTACCCCGCCAGGAGTTAATTGTCTTTTGGAATAACTAATAACTAAAATGCAAGAAAACCAAACGGTAAAGAAACTACAGCTAAGCAGTTCTTAATCAGTTTGGACCGTCGCCACCAATCGCTCCTCTTGCCAACTTCCATGTTTCGTAGGCAGCTAAAAAGGTGGAAATAATGGATTGATGTGGAAGAACAATGTAGGCAAGCTGTTGTTTCCAAATTTCCTTCATCTTCTTCAATTCAGCAACCTTTTCCTCATGCATCTCCAAGTGCTTCAGGTTGATAATGAACATAGCTTCAGTGTGAGCCATGTTGGAGAAATCCTACTTGAGTGGTGTCCTCTTATCCTACCATTCCTAAAATTTCTTTTGGACTTGTTTGATTATCTCGTCTGATTGGGCAATGGAGTCATCTTCTCTTTCCATGAACTATTTTACAAACCACTTAGGGTCATTCTGAATAATCTGATGTATAACCATAAGTTCTTGCAATGCTTCTTTGATTTCAGATACCCCCTATGCCAGTGCTTCATTTTGCCATTCGATACAATCTTTTATGACATACAGAGTTTTTTCATCAAGACCCGCTACAAGACATTCAGCTTGGAATTTTTGCAACCCGAATTCCTGCACATCTTCTAGTGATATTACCACTTTTGCCCAATTATTTTTCTCTTTTTCATATCCATCATTACTCGCCTCCACCTTTTTAGTAACATTTGATATCTCCTTTGAGGTGTGGTCTAAATGTCCAATGTGTTTTACAGTATTAAGCAGAACATCTTGTACCCATTCACCTACCACTTTGGCTACTGCTTTGCACTTGTGTAAATTCTCCAGTGATTGCTAGTTGGTTGCTGAGGATACGTCAACAATGGCTGACATCTCATGGATCGGCTTGGCTTCAGGATGCAAGATAGAATTAATATACTGTGCCATGTTCTTAATCGTTTCCTTCATCTCTTGCTTATCTTGCCCATCTTTCCACACCCTTTCTGTGATCTTCTTGTTGGATACCTCGAAGAATTTCATATCTGTCTCATAGTTTTCCTTTCCAAGGTTGACCTTGGTTATCTAGTAATCCTGAGGAGCTACAAAGTCATGAGCACTTCCATCAGGTGGTATGGCTATCTCTGTCACCCACCGCCCTGAAGTTTTGTCAAAGTTGATCCTCGACTTTGTTCTCGCTTTCTTCACTTTAGGCGTCTTACCAAGGCACTTGCTAACCAGGTCATCAATTGGCATGGATATGGGAACAATGCTTCTCTTCTTTTCCATTGATGTCTCCAGCCATTTAAGAGTTTCTTGTTCTTTTTCTACAGTGGAGAAAATATTGACTAGAGTGAGGCTACCCTATTGATTATCGGTGGTCGCTGACACGCTCTGAGGCTCTAGTAAATTGTCTGCCATGGGTGGGTCTTCTGTTGCCTCGAGGTCCATAGTTATGGTGCTCTTTCTTTTAGTGATCAATGCCTTCTTCATACTCGAGGGAGTTATCCTTTTACTTTTCGGAGTCTCCTCTTGAACCTGAGGTTGAAGTGTTTTTGGAACTGCTTCAAGTTTGAGTTCAAGTGGACCTGCAAAAAATTTAGGGATACTTTGATTAGTTTACTTCTGGGAAACCCTTTTATCTCTGCTCCTTGAGGATTTCTTAGAAAAGCTTGGAGTAACTGCTGCCGTTGATTTTATGCATTTGGCAGTTTTGGCTATCACATCCTTGGTACGGGCATACACATCATTCTCTTCTCTTTTCTCCCACTCAATTTCTAGAACAGGCATGCATTCAATTTGATCTATGTAAAATTGATCAACTATTTCCTCAGAATCATCATCCTTCAGCCCATAAGTATCCAGCTCCACGTTGAACATGATGACCTGCTTAATGGTTAAGTGTGACCAAAGCCTCTTCCTCACCTCGAATTCATTATGGCAATTCGCCCAAAAATCCTCTAGTTGTGGGGAGTGAAACAAAGCAAACGCATTTTTTACATTTTTTCTGGTAAAGCTGGTGTAATAAAAATCTAGCCAAGAGGTGAAAGGTTTAAGACACAAGCGGGTCAATGACTTGGTTGACAATAGAGCTTCTTTCACACTAGGGCATCTATAATGTCCAATTTCAATTAGGAAGAATACTGAAGAGGATTTTTTAGAAATTTGAAAGGACTCAACAAGAGAGGCAAATTGTCTACACATTTTTGATAACACCATAGAGTCTGAATAGTAGCGTGGTAGTTTCAAGGGCTCACCAGGAAAACCACCTACTCTGATATAGGTAAATCTAGGAAACTGAATAAAATAACAACCATAAATTTGAATAGCTTGCTTGGCTTCCTCTGACATCCTATCATTCTCTCAACCTTGTAGTTCAAAAATCAATTTCCCTAAAAAGACATCATTGATTTTCTTAAACTCTTTGCATACTGTGTCTTCTTGAAGATCTTTGTAATACTGATAGATAGGCATGTCATCTACCCAAGGTGAATGTGGGAGAAAGTCCCAATCTTTGGATGCCACTAGGATGTAGATCAGGTAAGAAGACAAGAAGAACAGACCATAGTTGGTCATATTAATCAAGCCTTTGTGCAAGTTCTCAGCTATGAGGTCTGACCAATCAATGAACTTGACTCCCTCAACTATCTTCTATATAAAGAAATACATCCAGGATTCCTAGTGGAAAGCATGCTCATTCCCTTTAATTATATTCAACAAGAGGACAATATCCACAATCTCTTTGATGAAATTTTTGATAGTTAGTGGTTTAGGCAACCTAGAACCCCCCTCTGCGGGCTTCAAGAGCCAGGATTGAGCAATCTTGGTGTCATAGCTAGTTTTTTTTGCTGCATATAGGTGCTCAAGCTCCTCGAATGTCCAAGGCTCATAGGATTCTTTATGAGGGATCTTGAGGGAAAAATTTACACTGGTTCTATTGATTTTGACAACTACTTCCCCTGAGGCTTTCTTAACACACCCAGAAACAAGGTTGAAATGATTTGCACACTCAAGGATACATTCAAGGTATTGGATAGCAGCGGGAAAAGTGGCAGCTTCTATTAAACCACTATCAACTAGCCTCTGGTAAATGGGACTTGAGAGAGAAGCTTTGGCTCTTTCAATGACTTCAGAAAAACTTCTATTAACCAAAAATGTATCACAAATTTCAGGCAAGGAACTGAGTAATGGAGGCTTCTCCAATTTGGGCATTTTTGGTCGAAAAAGCGTCATGATTATTATGGCAGAAAATCTACAGAACTAGGTTCTAAAATACTTTCAAAATGAAGCAAAGCACAGCCAAAATGCAAAGGGGAAATGGAGATGTACTTACAGTTTGACAATGACACAGCCCAAAATTTGCCTTTCTTACCTAGAAGCACCGAGATTTCTTTGGAGAAAATGAGATGAGTGGGAAAGGGTAATTGCATGCATTTAAAGAATGACATGGACAGAGGATCGCAGGACGGATTTAGCAAGTAAAAATCATGATTTCTCATTCATGTGACATTCATCGAAAAAGGTGCCGTGGGCATTCTTATTTTAAATACCCTGTCAAATCCGCACGCATCTTCCCATAACAAGTAATCATGAAATGACACCATTAATACTCCATTAAGTATTGCTCAAACTGAATACGTGCTACTTTAAATTTCTTTGCTTATGACTTCAGGTGCTTGGGAAAATATTATGTTGGGAGCCACCTTGGAATGGCTCAGCAATCTTTAATTTGTATACAAAAATCGGTAGCGGACAAAATCAACACTGAAATTGAAGTTGAAGTTTGAGTAATCAGTTTCAACATCAACTTGGACTTCAAGCTTACAAAGGTTGACTCGATAAAACTAGTGCACTTATTACATGGAAGAGCAACAAGACTTTGATCTTGAAGTTGAAGTAAATTACGACTTCAAGTTCAACTTCAGAGGGATGACTTGGGACCAAAATTTGATAGGTGACGACTAAGATTACAAGCTCTAACAATCGGCTCCTATTGGGGAATGAGACTGAAAGGATCATGAATGAACCCAGGGTCTAAGGTTTGCAGACCGACATAAAAGACAAAGACACAACACACCAAACTCAACAAGAAAAGAAAGAAAGTCAAAAGACGATATTTACAATGAGACGCAACACAGACCTAAAGATGGTACAGTTTGAGATCTTGCCCATTGAAGGACAAGGGAAGTTCATCACCATTTTGATATTGCAACTTGAAGGCATTTGAACCTAGTTCCTCAGATATTTCAAATGTTCCTTTCTATAAGCTTTCAAACTTAGAATGAGCTCCCTTAGGTTCTTTCCTTTTATCCCATAGCAGGACTTGATCTCCTTGCATGAGTTTTTGGGGTCTTGCTTTTTGATCGAAAATCTTTTTGACTCTTGCCTGATGATTTGTGATATGATCTACTAGCTCACTCCTCTCCTCTTCTATCTTTTGGAGATATAATATCCTCTTCTCAATGGAGGACTGAAATACTTCTCCTTCGATTGCCTTCTGTAAATTCAAAGTGGCTAATTCCAGAGGCAGGGATAGTTGTGCTTCAACTGCATATACTAGTTCGAAAGGTGTCATACCTATGGCTCTTTTAGGAGAGATTCTGTCAGCCCAAACTGCTTCATACAAATTTTTGTGCCAGTCTTTTCATTTTTCATCCACCAATTTCTTCATAATGTTGACCAAGTTTTTATTTGTGGACTCTGCTTGTCCATTACCTTGAGGAAAGTAATTCAAAGAATGTGACAAGTGGATTCCATGATCATAGCAGCATAACTGGATCTCTCTGGATGAAAAAATTTGTGCATTATCCGTCACTATTTTGTTGGGAGTTCCAAAACGGGTCAAAATATTTTCAATCAAAAATTTGCACACTACTTGTGAAGTTGTTTCTTTAACAGGAATGGCCTCTACCCATTTTGTAAAATAATCAGGAGTAGTGAGTATGTGTGTATGTCCTGCACTTGAAGCTGGATTAATGGGTCCTATAAAATCCAACCCCCACTGTTGAAATGGTTCTTCTATGATCACTGGTTTCAAAGGCAAGGCGGCTAACTGTGGTTTCCCAGTAAACAATTGACACTTTTCACAATTTCTAACCCAATGATAAGCAGCCTTAAACATACTTGGCCAATAGTATCCACTTCTTATGATCTTGAATGTTGTCACTGTTGATGAAAAATGGCCTCCACAAGCTCCACCATGGAAAGTTCTCAGCAACTTATCCTGTTGATCAATGTCAACGCATCTTAGAAACATGCCATCTAGCCCTCTCTTCTATAAGGTATCATCAATTATAATAAATTTAGCTGCTCTAAGTTGAAGTGTGCATCGGTCTTTCCCTTTGAGGTGATTAGGACACCTTTTGTATGTTAGGAAATAGGCAATATCTGAATACCATTCATCCTTGAGACCTATAAACAAACAAGAGGGATATGATTCTTCTTTTTCTCCTTCTGTAATAAGTTTACACAAGCCTTTTCCTCGGACTAATTTAGTTGGACAGATATCTAAGTTAAATTCCTGGACTTTTGCTACCCATGTTGCTCGATGGTTGACTGCTACATCTTGTTGTGTCAGAATGCTTTTGACTACTGTGGATGGCACATATACTACAGAATGAGAGTGCAAAATATAATATCTGAAGTACTTTACTGATTTTACTACAGTGAATGCTTGTTTTTTAGATAATGAGTAGTTGAGCTCATTTTTCTTTATCATAAAAGAGATGGGTGTCTCTTCCCCTTTATCGTTCTTCTGAAGTAACATGCTTGACAGTGTGTGCTCAGAGGCATAACAGTATATTATAAAATCTCTTTTAAAGTCAAGATGAAATAGCATTGGGTCTTTTGCAATAGCTTCTTTTACATCTTTGAATGCTTTTGATGCTAGTTCATCCCACTTGAAATTTTGCTTCTCACTGAGTAACTTAGCCATAGGTTTGACGACTTCTGCAAAATCCAGCACGAATTTTCTCTAAAAATTGATCTGTCTGAAGAAGGATTTTACACCATTTCTATTGACAGGGAGGTATAATTGCTGATTGGCTTTCACTCTCTCTGGGTCAATTTTGATTCCTTCTTTTGAGACCATGTGTCCAAGTAACTTCCCTTCAGTCACAGCAAAAATTGATTTTTTGGGATTTAATGAGATTCCATGATCTCTGCATTTCTGGAGCACTTTCCTCGAGCCTTTCAGGTGTTTCTTCTGTCTCCTAGAAAACACTTTCATATCATCCAGATATACTATAATACATCTATCCAATAAATTACCGAAGGTTGAACTCATAGCTTGTTGGAAATTGGCACCAGTGTTTATTAAGCCAGAAGGCATTCTTTTGTAAGCAAAGGTTCCCCATGGTGTTGTAAATGTCTTTTTGTGTTGATCTTCTTCAGCAACTTCTATCTAGTTATAACTTGAGAAGCCATCTAGGAAAGACATCATTTCTAAACCAGCAACTGTTTGAAGAACTTGATCCATTATAGGTAAGGCAAAGTTGTCTTTCAAACTAGCTTGATTAAGATTTTTGAAATCAACACAAATCCTTATTTCTCCTTTTTTCTTTCTCAGTGGCACTATGTTCGCTACCCATGTAGAATGGTGGATTGGAAAAATAATTTTTTCTTTAAGAATCTTATCTATTTCCCTGAATATGGCATCAGAAACCTTTGGATTATATGTTCTCAATTTTTGCCTAAAAGGAGAAGTTCCTGGTTTTAGAGTAATATGATGTTTGTATTTACCGTTTCTAAAATTTTTCAAATCATCATAAGACTAGGCAAAAATGTCTATATATTCTGATAGGAGCTTTATGAATCTAGCTCTCTCACCTTCATCACAACAGGTTCCCAGATTAATGATTTTGGGGTTATGCTTATCACCCAGATTCACCTTTTCATAATCAGCATTTGGATCTTCTCGAGGTGTTAAATCCTGAGCTAGGAAGGTATCTTTCCTATCGAAAAGTGTTTCAAGCTCAACTAAGCCTTTAGGTATAACATTCCCTTTTAATTGCACCACGTCACCTTCTTCAGGTGGATCAGGACAAAATTCTCTGCATCCTACATCTGAACCTTCAAAGTAATTCATAGAAAAAATTTCAACACTTTGCAAGAAGGCATTAATATGAGCATCATCTTTGAATACTTGCCAATTGCTATTATTATTAGGAACACTTGGCTTTTAGATGATCTCCACTGAATACTTCTGGTCTATGAAATCAAGATGAGAAATTAACAAGGAAGCTGAAACTACTAAGGAGTCTGCTTTGTCATTTAGTTCTCAAGGAATGGCTTCAATTCTGAAGGCATCAAAACCTTCAATTTCATCCCACACGCGATTTCTGTAATGTTTCAATCTCCTATTTTTTACTAAAAACATGCCTTTAACTTGTTTTACAATTAGCTTCGCATCTCCTCTAGCTTTCAACAGCTTGATGTTCTTTTTTTTGGCCTCTTCGATGCCAAGGAGTAGGGCTTCATACTCAGCTGTGTTATTAGTATTTTCAAAGGCAAGTTTATAAGAAAAAGGAATTTTTTTATTATCAGGTGATATGAGGACTATACCAGCTCCAGATCCATTTGAACAACAGCTCCCATCAAACTCAAGAGTCCATAACAAATCTTCACCTAATGGCTTCTCACCTATTTTCTCATCTTCAGATAGAATTAAATAGTTAGCAAAATCTATCTCCTGATAAAGGATTTGAGATTTGGGGTCATCAGATGGAAAGACTGTATATTTAGACTTTGCCTCAGGTAATAGGGTTACTTTCTCTTTCCCAATAGGTACCACAGCTTGAGACCAATCCATCTTAACTTCCCCTCCTAGGTCTCGACAGAAAGTTCGACTAAGAAGCATGCCATAGCTTGTGGGGATATCCGCTACTAGGATGGTCAGTTTAACCCTTTTCTCTGGGTAAGAAGCTAATGCCACTTGGGCATCTTTAATTTGACCCACCAATGGTACCTATTTGGAATCCATGGAATAACATTTGCCAAATGTTTTGGTTAAAGGAGGATCTAAAGCTTTTGCTACTGCTGCTGGCATTATATTATCAGAAGCCCCTAAATCTATGATGAAGTTACTCAATTTAAACCCATGAAGAAAGAGGGAAATATAAAAATGGATCAGGCTTGCAGTTATAAGAAGGTTCAGGACTAATGGAGTCTAGCTGAATTACCTCCTCCTAATCATGAGACTTTTGTGCTTCTGGTTTCTTCCCTTTGGAGAGATCTTTTTTGTGTTCAGCAACTACTTCACTACCTTGTGAGACTTTGACTTCATTGATTTGCTTGGCTGCTTTATCAAGGGATGACTGGTTAACATATTCAATCAACTTATCAAGTTCACTGGGATTCATTCTCAAATATTCCACAAGAGAAATGTGTATCTTGGATGTCTTACAAAACTCAACAATGTCAAATGAGGAATCAGGATTAGATACCCTTTTTAAGGTTTGAGGAGTAGTTGTAGAGACAGGTGATGACTTACTTTCATTACCCCATTTTACCTTTTTCTCTTTATCCTGAGTTGGAATTGAAATACCTTTGCCATGAATATTAGCTGCTATAGTTTTTTGCCCTCAGGTTAAGACCAAAAATGAAGCTTCTTCTAAGGTTAATAAGATATCATCACCTCTGTCAGAATCAGATTCGTACTCAAGGTAATAATTTACAAAGTCGCCAGGTTCCTCAGAAGATTCTTTTTCTATTATCACATTAGTAGAAGCCACCTTTTCTGCTTCTAGTTGCTGATATCTAATATTTTCAGGGCAAAAAGTTCCCTCATGGTCATTTGTAAGATGGAAGACACACATGTTGTTTTTGCCGGGTGGAGCTTCAATCTGTAATCTTTGTTGACTTGCAGGTAATGCAAATTGTTTTCCCTGATAACTACTTTTGCCTGGATATTTTCTTGGGATATCTTGGTATGGGGTGTTCATTTTAGGAAGTTATTTCTTGAGAGTCATCACATCATTGATTAACTTTTGAACTAATGGGTCTAACTTTTCTAAGGAAGGTGATTGAGTTTTAGAACCTTGCATTTCTTTCTTCCATTTTTCTGCAACTAAAAGATTGTCTTCTAGTTCAACGGCTAGTCTTTGAGCTGCCTCAACATCTTCTACTCTTTTTCTCCTCAAATGAAAACTAATGTCCGAAGGCATCGCATTAAAAAAGAATCCTTTACGGTTTTGATCATTGGGTCTCTTGGTAGCAGGAATCTTATGAATTATCTTATTGAATTTTGCTACAAAATCCCTCATGGGTTCGTGAACCTCCTTTTCCAATTGAGTCAGCTAAAGTAGCAAGTAATGTCCCAGGTAGAATTAATGCTTGAAGGTTTATAGCTATAGGAGTAGGTTTCCTAGGATAAGTTGATCTATTTTCACTCTTGATGGACTTCTTTCCCCTCCTGAGAGAGATCAGGGGCCAAATTGAAACCTTTTACAAACTCAAAAGACTCATCAATGAATCCCTTCCTTTCTTCACTTCGAGTATACCTTTTTCTAGCCAGCTTATCACTGTATAGGTTAATATGTAATACTCATAATGGTCTTGGAACTAGTCTATCCACTATTGCTTCCTCATTAGCAATAGGTACATCCCTAATGAGTTTGGCCCTTTCTTCCTCTCTTTCAATCACTTGATTAACTTGTGTAAATTTCTCTACGCTTGTTCTGAGTTTCCAGGATAGTGCAGTTAAGTCAGAAATGATATCTTCTTGTGTGTTATCGAACCCTAAGCCTGGTTGAAGGACTAGGAAAACTTCATGATGCGGTAACACCATTTGACCATTCCCCAATAGAGTCGCCAAAAACTATTAGTGAACAATTTTTCCCATGGATGATCATATATCAAAACTAAGAAAAGAATGCAAACTAACAAATGAATTCCTACTCGAATAACTTAGGAATTCTCTACTTAAAATTTCATCAAATGAAACAGGTACAACTACCTTTATTACATTGAAGGTTTTAACTAAATAAACTCAACAGAATAACTCTCTAAGAATGTAATCTGCTGGAGATGTTGAGACAACTTATTTTATCTCATCAATATGAAACAAACCTTAATGCAAAAGAACCACTTGACTTTAATTATCAAAATGATCCACATAGATGAATAATTAAATTATCGAGCAGGAAAATTTCATGAACTAATTTCCCACAGAATTTCCAAATTCAAAGTTCACAATTTCAAAATCGATAACAGGTGCAACTAAAAGCTTAAATAGTATCTATAGAAATACCAAAAATAAGTAGACAATAGTATCCACTTACAAAGATTTCAACGCAAAATCAAACTATAGAGTTTCAAGTATCTGCTGAAGTTCTGAAACATTACTTCTAAACTGGAAATAAAACTATAAACAAAAGTAGTTCTGTCTACCAGTCTGCTGGAGAAATTCGAACCCCCTCTAAACAATACTAATTATTACATTTATAGGCATGGGGCTGGACTTAAGCCAAAATTACCCCGCCAAGAGTTAATTGTCTTTTGGAATAACTAATAACTGAAAATGCAAGAAAACCAAACAGTAAAGAAACTACAGCTAAGCAGTTCTTGATCAGTTTGGACTGTCGCCACCAACCGCTCCTCTTGCCAACTTCCACATTTTGTAGGTAGTTGAAAAGGTGGAAATAATGGATTGATGTGGAAGACCAATGTAGGCGAGCCGTTATTTCCAAATTTCTTTCATCTTCTTCAATTCAGCAACCTTTTCCTCGTGCATCTCCAAGTGCTTCAGGTTGATAATCAACATAGCTTCAGTGTGAGCCACGTTGGAGAAATCTTGCTTGACTGGTGTCCTCTTGTCCTACCATTCCTGCAATTTCTTTTGGACTTCTTTGATTATCTCATCTGATTGGGCAACGAAGTCATCGTCTCTTTCCATAAACTGTTTTACAAACCAGTTAAGGTCATTCGGAATAATCTGATGTATAACCTTAAGTTCTTGCAATGCTTCTTTGATTTCAGATACCCCCTGTGCCAGTGCTTCATTTCACCATTCGATGCAATATTTTATGACATATAGAGCTTTTTCATCAAGACCCGCTACAAGACATTCAGCTTGGAATTTCTTCAACCCAAATTCCTGCACATCTTCTAGCGATATTACCACTTTTGCCCAGTTATTTTTCTCTTTTTCATATCCATCATTACTCGCCTCCACCTTTTTAGTAACATTTGATATCTCCTTTGACACGTGGTCTAAATGTCCAATGTGTTTTACAATATTAAGCAGAACATCTTGTACCCATTCACTTGCCACTTTGGCTACAGCTTTGCACTTGTGTAAATTCTCCAGTGATTGCTGGTTGGTTGCTAAGGATACGTCAACAATGTTTGACATCTCATGGATCGACTTGGCTTCAGGATGCAAGATAGCATTAATATACTGCGCCATGTTCTTAATCGTTTTGTTCATCTCTTGCTTATCTTGCCCGTCTTTCCACACCCTTTCTGCGATCTTCTTGTTGGATACCTCAAATAATTTTATATATATCTCGTGGTTTTCATTTCCAAGGTTGACCTTGGTTATCTAGTAATCCTAAGGAGCTATAGAGTCGT
Source organism: Cupressus sempervirens (assembly GCA_028749045.1). Taxonomy (NCBI): domain Eukaryota; kingdom Viridiplantae; phylum Streptophyta; class Pinopsida; order Cupressales; family Cupressaceae; genus Cupressus; species Cupressus sempervirens. The sequence goes on from CM053786.1 coordinate 99,849,314, forward strand.
GAGCACTTCCATCAGATGGTGTGGCTATCTCTACTGCCCATAGCCCTGAAGTTTTGTCAAAGTTGATCCTCGACTCTATTCTCGCTTTCTTCACTTTAGGCATCTTACCAAGGCACTTGCTAACCAGGTCATCAATTGGTATGGATATGGGAACAATGCTTCTCTTCTTTTCCATTGATGTCTCCAGCCATTTGGGAGTTGCCTGTTCTTTTTTTGCAATGGAGGAAATATTGACTAGAGTGAGGTTACCCTGTTTATTGTCGGTGGTCACTGACATGCTCTGAGGCTCTGGTAAATTGTCTGCCATGGGTGGGTCTTCCACTTCCTCGAGGTCCACAGTTATGGTGCTCTTTCTTTTAGTGATCAGTGCCTTCTTTGTACTCGAGTGAGTTATCCTTTTGCTTTTCGAAGTCTCCTCTTGAACCTAAAGTTGAAGTATTTTTGAAACTGCTTCAAGTTTGACTCCAAGTGGACTTGCAACAAATTCAAGGACACTTTGATTAGTTTGCTTATAGGCAACCCTTTTATCTCTGCTCCTTGAGGATTTCTCAGAAAAGCTTGGAGTAACTGCCACCCTTGATTTTATCCATTTGGCAGTTCTGGCTATCACATCCTTGGTACAGGCATACACATCATTCTCTTCTCTTTTCTCCTAGTCGATTTTCAAAATAGGCATGCATTCAATTTGATCTATGTAAAATTGATCAACCATTTCCTCAGAATCATCATCCTTCAGCCCATAAGTATCTAGCTCCACGTTGAACATGATGACCTGCTTAATGGTTAAGCGTGACCAAAGCCTCTTCCTCACCTCGAATTCATTTTGGAAATTCCCCCAAAAATCCTCTAGCTGTGGGGAGTGAAACAGAGCAAATACATTTTTGACATTGTTTCTGGTAAAGTCGGTGTAATCAAAATTTGGTCGAGAGGTGAAAGGTTTAAGACACAAGTGGGTCAATGACTTGGCTGACAATAGAGCTTCTTTCACACTAGGGCATCTATAATGTCCAATTTCAATTGGGAAGAATACTGAAGAGGATTTTTTAGAAATTTGAAAGGACTCAACAAGAGAGGCAAACTGTCTACACATTTTTGATAACACCATAGAGTCTGAAAAGTATCGTGGTAGTTTCAAGGGCTCACCATAAAAACCACCTACTCTGATATAGGTAAATCTAGGAAACTGAATAAAATAACAACCATAAATTTGAATAGCTTGCTTGGCTTCCTCTAAAATCCTACCATTCTCTCGACCTTGTAGTTCAAAAATCAATTTCCCTAAAAAGACATCATTGATTTTCTTAAACTCTTTGCATACTATGTCTTCTTGGAGATCTCTATAATACTGATAGATAGGCATGTCATCTACCCAAGGTGAATGTGGGAGAAAGTCCCAATCTTTGAACGCCGCTAGGATGTAGATTAGGTAAGAAGACAAGAAGATCAAACCGCAGTTGGTCACATTAATCAAGCCTTTGTGCAAGTTCTCAGCTCTGAGGTCTGACCAATTAATGAACTTGACTCCCTCAACTATCTTCTATATAAAGAAATACATCCAGGATTCCCATTGGAAAGCATGCTCATTCCCTTTAATTCTATTCAACAGGAGGAAAATATCCACAATCTCTTTGACGAAATGTTCGATAGTCAGTGGTTTAGGCAACCTAGAACCCCCCTCTGCAGGCTTCAGGATCCAGGACTGAGCAATCTTGGTGTCATAGCTGGTTTTTTTTGCTGCATACAGGCGCTCAACCTCCTCGAATGTCCAAGGCTCATAGGATTCTTTATGAGGGATCCTAAGGGCAAAATTTACACTGGTTCTATTGATTTTGAAAACTACTTCCCCTGAGGCTTTCTTAACACACCCAGAAACAAGGTTGAAATGATTTGCACACTCAAGGATACATTCAAGGTATTGGATAGCAGCGGGAAAAGTGGCAACTTCTATTAAACCACTATCAACTAGCCTCTGGTAAATGGGACTTGACAAAGAAGCTTTGTCTCTTTCAATGACTTTAGAAAAACTTCTATTAACCAAAAATGTATCACAAATTTTAGGCAAGGAACTGAGTAATGGAGGCTTCTCCAATTTGGGCATTTTTGGTTGAAAAAGTGTCATGATTATTATGGTAGAAAATCTACAGAACTAGGTTCTAAAATACTTTTAAAATGAAGCAAAGCACAGCCAAAATGCAAAGGGGATATGGAGATGTACTTACAGTTTGACAATGACACAGCCCGAAATTCGCCTTTCTTACCCATAAGCACCGAGATTTCTTTGGAGAAAATGAGATGAGTGGGAAAGGGTAATTGCATGCATTTAAAGAATGACATGGAAAGAGGATCGCAGGATGGATTTAGCAAGTAAAAATCATGATTGCTCATTCGTGTGACATTCATCGAAAAAGGTTCCATGGGCATTCTTGTTTTAAATACCCTATCAAATCCACACACATCTTCCCATAACAAGTAATCATGAAATGACACCATTAATACTCCATTAAGTATTGCTCAAACTGAATACGTGTTGCTTTAAATTTCTTTCCTTATGACTTCAGGTGCTTGGGAAAATATTATGTTGGGACCCACCTTGGAATGGCTCGACAATCTTTAATCTACATACAAAAATCATTAGCAGACAAAATCAACACTGAAATTGAAGTTGAAGTTTGAGTGATCAGATTCAACATCAACTTGGACTTCAAGCTTACAAAGGTTGACTCGATAAAACTAGTGCACTTATTACATGGCAGACCAACAAGACTTTGATCCTAAATTTGAAGTAAATTACGACTTCAAGTTCAACTTCAAAGGGATGACTTGGGACCAAAATTTGATAGGTGACAACTAAGATTACAAGCTCTAACACAAACCATAACCCATTTGAGATAAAGTGTATGGAAGAGTCAAAATCACTGATCCAACTTGATAATACAGTCGAAACACTTAGTTTCTACAAAATAAAACTTAATACAAGTGGCATTGCAAGGCCAAAATAGGTTAAATCAATGAGAAAAAGGTTACATATTATATCAATTTTAGCCCCTTCCAAATACTCATATTTGATTGTACTCCAGACAAACCTAGAAGAAATCATTTAAGTAAGAAAATTCAGTTTAATGAGGTATGCTTACCATTTGGTGTAAAAAGCTTCAGCATTTGTCTTATCCCGTCTTATAAATACAAGTACAAGAAGTATCTAAAACAAATGACGGAAAGCCATGATGGACCTGAGCAGAAATGACATTGAGCTAGGCATCAAAAATAGAACCTCCATGCCATATAAAAGCATTCCAAGCCTGCCTCATGTTCCATTCTTTCTATGGCTTTACAAATCCTTGCACTTACAATTCACTGTTTTGTATTGAATCAAATTCTGCACCACCCTCTAAGGCCTTTCCATTGCCTATTGGTGTCTCTATTTCCATGGCCTCTATATTTCTATCTACCATGGATGCTTCCTCTCAAGCAAACCTATGTTGCACTTCTACTAATCACAACTTATGGTGGTTTTAGAAGCTTCAACCTGAGAGAGTCTCAGCCTATATAATTCAACTTAAAAGCCTATAAAATTCAAATTAGGATTCTATATTTTAAGAATTAAGGGCATTTGGTCAGTTAGTGGAGTTGGAAAAAACCTTGAAGGTCTTCTAATCTGTAGGTGGAGTCAAAAGGATCTCATTGAGCTTATCAGAAATCCAAACTTGTTGAATGCAAGACTCTAATATCATAATGGACTAATGGACTAGGGTGAGATTGATATCATATTGGACTAATGGAATAGGGTGAGAGTGTGTGCCCAACGAAATTAGCAAATTGGAACACTCCAGAGTACTAGCTAAAGTTCAGTGTAAAGGCTTTGTACTCTACTCTTCAAGAATCAAGTGGCTAAAAGGACTTTATAAATTTAAGAATCCTCCATTAATTAAGTATATACACTTTCATCTAAAGCAAGATATACTTCAAAAGAGTGACAAGGATCATGAATTCGGATCAGTATCAGACTTAATACCTAGATACTAGCAAAGACTAAAATAGATCAATCTTCAAGGCTCGTGTAGTAATGTACATGCAAAGAAATTATAGTGCAAGTGGACACAGAAACAAATATGTGGACCATCCATAACAATAACTAAATGTTAAGGAATATAAAGATCTCCACTACCTAAACTGAATCCAAGGAAGCCATATTATGCTTAAAACAATTTACACTTTTCCCTTGTGAACTACTTTACATGTACAACAAAAGCATGAGAAGATAGTGCCCCTACTCAATGGGTATTCACTGGCTTTCTAAATGGATTCATCACACATTTCACCCTCATCCCCTAGTGCTATAGAACATTTACCCTCTAAATCAGTTGCTCTAAACATGCATGTTGAATGTGGTTCACATGCTAAATGTCATACCGAAACATGATAGGCCCAACAAATAGAATCCTTGAATTTTTTAATGCCTGAAATCAACGGAGTAAGTTTTCAATTGGCGCATCAAAATTTAGATATTTATAAGTCAGCTTGTTATTTCTAGTATAGCACTCTACAAAAACATAATTCTTGAAAAAATAGAGCTAAAACTAGAAAATAAAAAAATGCTCTTTTCATTGGTAAAAAAATTACAAATTTGTGGGGTTTATAGGAGGTCTCCATGATATCAAATCAAAGAAGACAAAGTGAAAACAATTCGTCAACCATTTCATCTTTTCATCATAGGGAGTGAAAATTTCTTTAAAGAATGTTGAATTTTTTTGATAAAATACTTGGTACTGCAGTGGTTAAAGGATATATAATTATTCTTTAACAAATATGATGTGCTCTTACATTTGAATTAGTTAGATTACATGTTACAACATGAGGCTTTTCGTTGTGCAATACTTTATTTTATTTGTCCACTACCTCCATGGTGGTTGATAGTGTTGGTATGTTTACCATTGCACCAAGTATTATATATGTATTGCATGCTTAGTTATGTTATCAAAATTATATTGATTTTCTACCAAGTGTATTATACCATGTCTAGTTATTTTCTAATTGGATTCTCATATTTTTTTGTTGTATATTAGATGGATGTTGATTGGTCTCGCATCATGGATGAAGCAGTTCAATGCCCATGTAGGAAAAAATATTCTTATGTGGATCTTTCATGAAAAAAATATGTACTTAAAGATTTAGAACTATTTTTCAGCTTGTATTGAAGCTGATAGATTGAAATATTTTATCGAGGGAGAATGTTGAAGGGACTCGTATCCAGCATGCTTTCACAAAAGTCATTCAAGGAAGCCCTCTCAAAGTTTCGATACAAAAAATAGGAATAAGAGTTATCTAGAATACAACATGTAAGATTAATATTCTAGCTAAGATTATCTATACTTTCAATTGTAAAGTAAAGAGTGTCTATAATCATTTGTTAATTATGCATATTATTAATATGAAGATTCTTTATGATTTCCATAGGTATTGGTGTACATTTGGACCAGAGGACTATAAAGAAAAAGATGCAACATCATTTGATCCTTCCTCTTTTCCCAAATTAGGGAAAGGTAGTAGACCTGGTCACAAACATACACGATGTGGTTGTACCTATTATTTTAGCACTTGAATCATGGTTCATAGGCCAAACCATGTATTGATATGGTACTGTCAAGTTCAACATGTGAATAAGAGTGGCATACCTTGTCATGGTCAAATGAACAATACATTTTTTAGGTCAAGGTCCTTCTTTGTGCCATTTATTAGTAAGCAATTACATCAATGGGTTGAGTCATTGCTATTGCTTGGCATGCCTAGAGATGCAATGCATAAAAAACATAAGAAAATGGTGCATGAAAAGATGACAATATTTGAGGGTCAATCTTCTAGGGATGATTTTCTTACAATGGATGATATTGCAAATATTGATCACAAAATTAACTCATTAAAATACATTTATGATAGTAGTGATGCTCTTTCAGTGCAACAATGGGTTTTGGCAAACCCTGACAAATGGTTTGCATATCAAGAGTATAGTGCCACTATTGATGGAGATGAAAAGGTCCCATTTGTGCTAGGGATTCAATTGCCAGAGAAACTTGATTGGATGCTTCAATATGGCCATAACAATATATTGGTGATGGATTCTACATTTGGTACAAATGTGATGAAGGTATATAGTGTATTGCTTCGTAGATTTAACTTTGAAATATTTACACTTAAAGTATAGTATTGATACATTATGCTGATGTCTTATGATAGTTTCAATTGTATACAATGCTTGTATTTGACTCAAAGCATATGGGGGTACATATGGCATGGATTATTATGTCCAGATCTTGTGCACATGATATCACATATTGGATGCAGATTCTTCTTCAACAAGCTCACTTGAATAATATTAATTGGAAACTAAATGCATTCATGGTGGATGATGCAGTTGCTGAGATCAAAGCTATTAGGTTTTTTTTTAATCATTTATCCATTTTTTAATTTTTTAAAATATTTCAATGTCTCCTGTAATATAAAATTTGACACTGAGTGAAAGTATTTATGATGTAGAAAAGTGTTTCAGTGTGATGTATATCTATGCACTTGGCATGATAGACGTGTGTGGCTAAAGAACTTGATTGCAAAGGTCAAAGATAATGCAATTAGACAAGAGATGTTTGATAGACTTTGATTTATCATGCATCATTCAAAAAATAAGGATTTAGTAAAGAATGAGATTAACAATTTTATTGAGGACTTTAAAGATGCACAACCCTCATTCATTGAATATTTGATGGTCTAATAGATTGAGTATGTGGGCTAGATGTTTCCATACACTTAAACATGTAGGACAAGAGACAAATCGTGCCATAGATTTTTACCATTCACACTTAAAGGGATGATTCTCGAAAACAATTGAGCGTGCTACAAATCATCATGTTGATTGGTTGGTATATCAACTATCAACACATGTTTATGTCTATTATTGGTGGGTGAAAGTTAGTAAAAAATATGGTTTCTATAGGAACTTTGATATTGAAAAAATTGAAAATGCATCTTGGGTTTGGACTATGAAAATTTCGGATGAGCATGTTATATTCAATGACACTAATGATCACATAGCATGGGTGACAAGTGAAAGCAATCCCAATTTTCGATATGAAGTGTATAGCTCCTCACCTAGTCTATCTATGTGCACTTGCAAATTTTTGATACAAGGATACATGTGTAAGCATGTGATCAAGGTTAACTTGATGAGAGAGAGAAAAAGGCAACATCTATCTAACAACTTGGATGTAGACATTGATAGTATTTCCAATACAATTGGTTCTATAGAAGAAGGATGCTCCAACAATCTCTCTAATTATTTGGTACTTAAAAAACATTGAGTATTTTATTATATTGATATACAATTATTTGGAAACTAAATGTTCTAAATTTTATAAATGTGTTGCAATATGAATGTAGGTAACCGATGCATTTGAAGAGATTGTAAATAATGAAAATTGCCAACTCTTGGAGGATTCTTCTATGCCCATATAGGTGAATTTATAACCATATCTTTATTGTTCCAATTTGGATTATTTTCTTATATAATTTCTAAAATATGTGTGCATTATTTTTTTAGACTACTAGAAATAGAGGTGAAACTGCACTAAAAGAAATGAGGCTACAAATAACACAAGAGTTGGACAAGTTACAAGAAATTTCAACTCACGTGTATGATTTGGCAACACTTACTTTCATTAATAACAATTTAAAAGACTTGTCAAATAATCTTGAGAGTAGACTTGTCTCATCCCAACTTGGATTAGACCATCCAAGTGCATATCCATTTCACGTTGTACAAGATGGGTTTGGTCACACTATTCATCAACAAAGCTAGACTTGATTGAGTGCATGAATGTAAGGAGAAGATCGAGTATTTCCAGAAGAATGCCTATGTTTCCACCATTGCCTCAAAATTGCAAGCATCAAAATTGGTTTGATGATCTTGATAGGGAAAATGAATTAGATGAGGAACAAATGTAGATCAATGAACATGATTTTGATATGGTTACACACATGTTTGAAATCGTCCAAGATACTATAATAAGAACACAAGATTTTATTGACAAAACATTCAAGAGTGTCATGAATTTTCTTAGCTATTTATTTCAAACTTTTTTATGACTTTAAATGCTATAATGTGATTTTGGATGTTTCAAACACATTCTCTTTATGAAAATCCAATGTATAATTCTCATACTATAACTACAAAGATAAACTTTATTATTACTTGCAAGTATGAAAAAGGCCTCAAGAGGATTGTAGATGATGAAATAGATTATATTTTATATGTAAATTATTCTCAAATCTCAAAGATTTTCCATTGTTTATATCCCTATTTTAAGAGTAGTTGATCAACTAGTCTCAAAGAATGACAGTCACAGTTATGGTCTCTATTTTATAATAGTTATGGTCTCTACTTTCTAACAATTAGTGTAACAGTTTTCTATTTTCTTGAGCTCTCTAGCAGTTTGATGATAGATCATGGAGTGTGATCTAAGATATTGATGCAAATATCCACCTATGATTGAGTCTAAGAATAACAACTACAACTTCATGGATAACATGATTTCGATTCTCATTTTAATTATACATGATTGTAGATGTTGTTTGTAGATTTAATAGTATGAGTTTTCATTTCGCCAAGCTTTCTAGCATGCTAGAGATGGATCATAGAGTGTGATCCAAATTATCGATACTTAAGATTCTCATACAATTGAATCCAGAATAAGCTATGTTGGGTATTGTGTACATATTTCTCACTAGTTCTGATTAGAGATGTTTGATGCATGTGAGAGCATTTTATTTAAAAGTTTTATGAGGCCATAGTTCTTCATATGGAATGAAGTCAAAAATTAAAACTAATAGCCAATTAACCTCCAAAAATATTTTAATCTATGCTTAAGAAACTGATAATTTGGATACAAATTATATACTAAAGTTGTGTAGAAATTGTTGATTCTTGATCCATGTTGTTAAGGTTTAGTTGCATTTTTGCACCATTTCCATATTGCACTTGAAATTGTCGATAATAGATCATCCATGCCCACACCAACTATTTAGGAATTATTTCATTTGATTTGCAAGGTGGTAAAACCACTGGGTGAGCCGACTTGGTGAGCTGACTGAAAAGTCAACTCGTTGAGGTAACTATATGGGCATGACTTGGCAAGCTGACCTAGAGAGTTGACCTAGGGGACACACTTGGGGAGCAAACTTAAAGAGTCGACTTGGTGAGTGCACTTGAATTATTGGCTTGGCAAGCTGACCTGGAGAGTTGACCTAGGGGGCAGACAAAGAGAGGGAGAGAGGGAGGGGGGGGGGGGGGGGAGAGAGAGAGAGAGAGAGAGAGAGAGAGAGAGAGAGAGAGAGAGAGAGAGAGAGAGAGAGAGAGGAATAGGGGTTCAAAGAGTATTAGGGATAGGCACACAAAGACATATCTATGAGACTTGGATACGTGTACATTTTTTAAATTTTAATCAAGCATCACTTAAAGATAATTATGCACCCCTAATATGGACTATCTATCGAATACAGTGGTAGGTGCAAAGATGATGTCTATGCTTGATGGCTTCTTGGGCTATAATAAGGTTGAGGTAGAAAAGAAAAATCAACATAAAACTACTTTTACTACCCCATCAAGAACTTTCACATATCATGGGATGCCTTTCGAGCTTATCAATGCTAGTGATACTTTCCAACGAGGTAAGGAACTCTCTTTCAAAGACATGAAGGGTAAGATTATTGTCACATATAGAGATGACTTAATGGTGTTTTCAAAAAAGAGGAAAGATCCTATGGGAGATTTGAGGAAAGTATTACAAAGATGTAGAGAACATGGGATCTCTTTGAACCCTAAGAAGTTAGTCTTTTTTTTCACTAAAGGAAAACTTCTTGGCCATATAGTATCTCAGAAATGGATAAGGATTGATCAAGAATGAGTCAAAGCTATATAAAGATGAAGTCTAACTATAAATAAGACTAGAGTCAAATCATTCTTTGGTCAAGTAAAATTCCTTAAGAGATTTTTTCTAGACTTTTCTGAAGTCTCCAAATGCATTCTAGATATGATGAAAGGAAATCCAACTTTCAAGTGAAATGATTCTAGAAAATAGGCTTTTAAAGATATTAAAGAAGCTATATCTAATGCTCTTATTTTATCCCACCTAGATTATAAGGAAGACTTCATAATTTACTATTACACCTCTAAGAATACCTTGTCAAGAATTCTCATGGAAGATAATAAAGGAGTATAAGACCCTATTATTTTCATGAGCATACCCATAAAGAGGCATGGGCTAAAATTATCTCAAATCGAGAAGCATGTTCTTGCCATGGTAAAAGCCTTGAAAATTTTCAGATTTTATATCTTGCACTCTCATTTTAAAGTGAAGAGTGTGTTCAATCAACAAGATGTAGAATGTAACACCAAAGGGGCATGGGTAGAAAAGAAACACAAATATGACATTGAGACTAAACCCTTAAAATTGGTAAGGGGCAATGCATTATGTAAAGCCATAGCAGAAAATAGAAATGGCGAATAACCAAAGGAAAAAAAAATAGTTTTAGTCGCAAGTCTGCAAGATCCTTGGTTCAAAAATATCACATATCCCTTAACATATGGTGAATTCCTTGAAGGATTGACAGTAAAAGTAAGAAGAGATCTCAAATTGAATGCTACAAAGTATGTGACGTGGGGCAATAGATTATACAAAAGATCCATAGACTAGACTTTCCTCAGATGTGTAGACAAACAATAATAAGAAAATATGTTGAAGAATTAAATGATGAAGCATGTGGTGGATATTTCTCATCCTCGGTCACTACTTTTAAAATATTGTGGCAATGAGACTTTTGGCCTGGAGCATTTAAAGACACTTATCAATGGGTGTCAAAATGTACAAAATGTAAAATATTTGCAGGCAAACCTCAGTTAGCTACATTACCTCTTAGGCATGTGGTAATCGAAGGTCCATTCTAATAGTGAGGTCTTGATTTCATTGGTCCTATTAATCTTGCATCTAGTTTTGGTCACATCTATATCATCATTGTAAAAAATTATTTTGCAAAGTGGGTAGAGGTGAAGGTGATCAAGAAAACTACTTTTGAGGTAGTTTGCAAATTCATAAAAGAAAATATACTGGTTAGGTTTGGCATACCATTGAATTGATAATAGATAATGCAACATACTTTTCTTCAGTCAAAATTACTAAGTTATTCTTTGAGTACGACATAATAGTCTACCACTCATCTAACTACTTTTTGCAAGGGAATAGTTAAGATGAGTCTAGTAACAAGAATTTGGTGAACATCATGAAGAAACTAGTATTGGATAATCAAAAAACATGGCACAAAACTATCTATGAAGCACTTTGGGTAGAAAGGGTGACTCCAAAGAGGGCAATTGGAATTTCCCCTTTCGAACTAGTCAATGGAACAAAAGCTAATCTTCCCCTACTCCTAGAATTGGCTACTAGTAGATTAAGAATAGTGATCAAAGATGAAATTTACAAAGATGGACTGAAGAAAAGGATCCTATATTTGAGTAAGTTCAAGGAGGAAAGAGAAGAAATTATGGATCATATCACACACCATCAAATGCGTGTGAAGAATTTGTTTGACAAGAAGACTAGACCATAAAATTTTATGGTGGTAGATACTGTACTATTGTGGGATAAAAGAAGGGCACCAAACGGCATGCATGGGAAATTTGACACACTCTAGAAAGGACCATTCATCATTCATCAAGCTTTCAAAAATAATTCATTCAAACTAGCATACCAAGATGGTGAAGTATTGCCTCTAGCCTACAATGGTCAAGACTTGAAGCTGTAGCAAATCTCAAATTTAAAAAAGGTAACCCTTGTATTATATCATAGTTACATTTAGTTCCCATTTTTGTTTCTCCTTTGTTTAGTTTTCCTCACTTTTCTGGCTTTAGTTTTGTTGTGCAACCACTTTTCATTTTTGTGAAACCAGAGAGTTTGGATTCCTTTTTTGGACATGGAATGTCCAAGTCCCAGATAGAGCTAGTTGTTGCCTCACATTTTATTTTCTAATCTATTAGAAAAATTGAGTTGTTTGATTTAGATGTGGTCAATCTCTTTCTCAAAATGTTTGAGCCTAGATCTAGATTCTTAAAGGGTAGGTGATCTCTATCAGATTTTTCCAATATGCCTTCTCTTTCTCCATAGCCAGGCGAGTGGTTTTTTTTAATCTTGTAATTTATCAAGTTAGTATCCAATTCAATAGAGATCAAATTTCACTCATTATAGATTAAGCATGTTCACTATTTGATTCAAGGCATATTGATGGTTGAAGAAACAAGCATCAACAAAAAATTTCATATCACCTTCTCCTCAAGGGGTTTCCAACCCATGAAGGAAAGTTTTTGTGAAGGCTCACTTGGAGGCGTATTTAGATTAAAAAGATTCAAATAAGGTACATTTTTTAAAACAATTGATGTTTGAGTCTAAGATGAGACTCCTAAACATGATTTGGATTTGTTATTGCTCAAATACTAAGCATTGGCAGAAAACCTAAAACTATCTTCTCCTCAATAGGTTTCTAACCCATGAAGATGATTTTTAGTAGAAGAGATAAAAGTGAAAAACAAGATCTTAAGTGTAACCCAAGTATATCTGTACACCTTAACTAAGCACCCTTGACAACCAAAGATGCAGTTGACAAAGATTCAACCAATAAAGGAGCATTGGCAAAAAAATAGAAATTGCCTACTTCTTGGCGGGTTTCTAACACATGCAGCCAATTTTTTTATTACACAAGAAAAATCAAGTCAACAAGTAGATTTAGCCCCCATCCTAGATTTAGTGTATGTCTGAATGATATTAGAATGACTTGAGCCATTGCAAAAGGAAGATACAGTCAAAACTTTGCTTGGAAAATTTTCATCATCGGAGTACCCCAACAACAACTTTCTGACACTTATAAAGGAAAATAAGAAAGTAAATAATGGGTTTAGAGAAATTTACCATTATGCTCAACGAAATGGTGAAAAGACTTTTAAATGTTCGTTGAGCCATTGCATTTACTCTCTAATGGGTATTTCCTTAAATTTTTCTCATGTGGCATGAATTCTGAAGTATAACAAATGAATCAAAATCTTTATATAAAAATACATAGGAAGTTAAAGGAGTTACCTTGTTTTCTTGATTTCTCACTCTATCAATATGCATAAGCTTTTGAAAGCTAGTCACAGGTTTTGATGGTTTGACTGGAATCAAGTCTCAATTGCAGAACTTCATAGACACATCCCTCCATTTCTATGATATGGAGACTTTTGAAAGGAGAATAAAATATGCACAAATTTACCCTATCATTGAGAATCTTCGAGGATGTGGTTTAGTCAAGGCTGGTAGTTTTCTAGCTGCAGTCCAAGCCCCATAACTCATTTACGAATGTATTCATCATTACAATCTAGAAACCATGCAAATAGTTTTTTCGAAGGGCATTGTGTTGATTTCAATTGATAAGAAAATGGTGGTAAATTATTTTTGTGTGCTAGAGTGAGAAGAGTTCTCTGACTTAACTATTGGTGGGGTCATCATAGAGTTCTCATCAAAGAAGGTGAAGTGATCTTTCTCCCACCCTTTTGTATTTTGATGTAAAATTGGAACTGATAATTGGCTTCTGGCCATTTGTCAAATTTGAGGAGATGAACTAGTTTAGTTCCATTTTGTAACAGTCATCTCAGAATCCTATATGTACCCAATTGAAAGATTAATAAAAGTTTGGCTAATTTTTGGTGTGAAATACTTCATGTTATTGAGACAAAATGAATGTGTTTTGCATCAATTATTTATTGTTCCATCGGTTATCATAGTTGACAATATCTCTTTGAGTTGAATTGAGTTAAAGAGAAAAAAAATCTTTGTTCTCCTATTCAATATAGCAAACTGAAGATAATAATAGTATTATTAGAGGTTAAAGGAGATTCTTTTCTACATTATTTCTTAAGGTAGTTCCTTGCATGTTAGAGTTAAAAGAATTTTGTTAAGTATCTAATCCATAAATCAAATTCATTATTGCATCATCAAATTCTGTGGATTTGTAAGATTTATGAATTCATGAATTTGATTAGTGTTAAGACCCAAACCTTAGCCTGAGTTAGTTCTTGTCTAGGCCTAACTTAGTTTTCCTCTCCCATTCTCTGGTCAAGAACAAACCCCATTTTAGAATTAGGAATAAACAAATTCCTCGCAAATCATAAATTCAAGGGAGCCATATGTTCAAATTTAGATGGAAATCGATCATCTATTGTGGTTTCCCAACTGTTGTAATCAGTTATTGTTCACAAGTTTTGGGTATTTAAGAGTTAGATTGAAAAGAACAATTTGGTTACCAACACAATCTAATATAAGAATGATTTTAAATTTTTTTTTAAAAATTTCATTTATTCAAGTATTACAAATCCAAATTCAAAGTTTCTCATTCATATTTTTATATCCATATACAAGGTGTATACTTTATTAGTTCATATCATGCACATGCCCTCCATCCAATAAGATTTAAATATTTTTGAAGATGATTGCTCTTAACTATTGTTTATTAATTATAATATATTTAGAAATTTATAATATTGTCACTTATTAACATTGTGATTGACCCTCTTAATTTTTGTAGGGAGGAAAGTTCTTTTGTAAAATAGTAATTAACGAAAAATCATAAAAAGGTCATTATCATATAGTACAATGTAATTATTTATTTAAATTCAAATGCTTATATAAGACAACATTGGATGACTCTTCGCTGTCATGTATTTTAGTACTATATTTATTACTTCTTATTTTTGAACTATAAATTAAAATCACACTTCAACTTATTTTACAAGCAAATTTTTAGTCTCTTTACTATTTTTTTATTTAAATTGTAAAGGCCATGGTGGTGGTTATGGCTGGAATGTAACATATTATGCTATAAAAAAAACCTCTACCATCACAAATAGTAAGTATGAGAAATAATATTTTTTCATATTTTATCAAAATTAGAAAATTTGTCATATGATATCATCAAAATACTAATTCCACATAAGACTCTACCAAATGCTGACGGAAACTACCAAAGCTAACGGTGAAGAAGATCGATATGGTGGGCCCACAACAGTAATGGAAGCTTGATAGAAATGACTCAACGCCAGCGAAAAGAAGGGCCCAAATCACACCTAAGCAGTCAAAGCTTAGTGTGTGATGTTTAAGGATGGCCTCGATTAGCCTGTCCCATTTAAAATTTGCCTAAGACTTAAGAGGGCCTAGACAAATTTTAAAATTTAAACTACAATCTTTACCTCTAACTCTTAAAAGATTGATATCTATCTTAACCCGATGTAATTTTTCAAAGCATTGATGTCTATCTTACCCCGATCTGGTCTTGGAAGCCTTGCAGCAGCTCGTTTCCGGCAGGCAGAAGCCACAGGAAAGAGGCCTTGCTCTCCACCAGACCCATTGCGATTGCGGTGAGGTCTTGGTGTGTTAGAACGTAGTCGCTCCCAAAAGACAAGATCACCACCGAAGCGGCAAACTGCCTATCGAGCCACTGCAGGCAGATGTCATCAACGGGAAGTGGAGGGAGTTGAGGCATCAGTAATCCAACGGGGATCACCGGCCGCTTTCTGAGCCCCTGCAAATACTCCACATAAACACCTTCCAATTCCATGCACATGTTGCACGCAACTGCCCAGCTCTCCCGCACGCCAATGGTCGCTCGGTCGCTAGGGCTGGCGCCGTTTACACGCATATGGTACAGCTGAGAGTGGGCTCTCCTCGCTTCAAACAACCGGCGGCCAATAATCTGTGAAGGGAACCCCGGCGGCGAGACGGTGAGATCCTGGGCTGTTGGGTTTTCCCTAGCTTGACATGTCTAGCTGGCCTTCCCCGAAGCTGAAGCTCGCCATTCCCAATATCAGGAACAGTATTGTGGGAATGCGACCCGCCACTCGAGGAGCCCAGTGCTGCGCCACATCGTGGATTATCAAGTCCGGTGAAACCTCTTTCAGTAGCGCTTCGAAGGGCTCCTCCAGGAGATCCATGGCGGCAACGAGTAGAGACAGTAACACTGCCGATTCTCCTTTCTTCGCAGCGTCTGCGAAAGACTCTACTCCAGCTGGCAGCCCCTCCACGTATGGCATCGCCAGCTGTACCAGCTCTATCTTCCCCGGGAAATCCAACACATGGGGCTTAAGTCGCTGAATGTTGATCGGGGTGGAGACGAAGTAAATCTGAAAGCCATGAGTTGCGAGGCCTTTGGCAAGCTCAAGGAAGGGAGTAATGTGACCGTGGGCGAACCAGGGGAACATGACCAGACTCAGCTCTCTCTCATCTCCTTCCGCCATTGTTGATGCAGTACAGCTTGAGTTTCAAGCAAGCGCACTGATTTCACCGTCCCATACTGATTACTGGTAGACAATATTTATAGATAAGTTTACAGGACTCTAGCTGGACATCTGACTGCTAGGTAGATGTGGTAACTGTGGATATATGTGAATCTTTTATTGAACTAAATGTATGGCACTTTTAATAAATCACCTACTACGACAGCATCTCTTAAACATAAACATCACATATTAAAAAACAAATTAAATTTAAGATATTATTTAACACTTTTAACCTAAAGTATTTGATGTTTAAACAAACTGTACCAAAACCTTATAATCAGTGGGCCTGTTACATAAATTTGATTTATTGTGTCATTACAGATTCCTGAACTATCACGTCATCTCATTATCCTTCATTCAATCCCACATTGTCGATAGGCAGGTTTGAAGGGTAGTTAGGATATTAGCATGATTCTAGAAAACATTAAAAGTAAAAAGAGTATAAAAAATTACAAAATAGAACTGTCATTAGTAACACAAAAAAAATCAACCGAATGTTACTACAATGACGAATACAACTGGCCAAAGCTCTAATGAAAGAGCTGTTCAAGCCATGTGAGACAAAGAAATGTTTGCTCAGACAGTGAGCGCAATTTTGATTTCTGTTCAGGCCATGTGAGACATAGAAATGTTTGCTCAGACAGTGAGCGCAAGTTTGATTTCTGTTCAAGCTATGTGAGACTAACTTTCGTGTTGGGCAGGACAACAGCTTTCTATTGTATTCGCCTATTCATATCGTTTTGTTCCATTCATTGTATTCATATCGTTTTGTTACTATTCACAAAATTTTGTCATATCCTTCAATAAATTCACACTTTCTATCAATTGCTTAAATAGCGACTTCTTAAGTCACCGATAGAAAATGCTTGAATACTTTACGTGTTCACACATTTTAAAAAATCACCGAGGCTTTGTTGAAGGGATTCGTGTATTTTAAGTTAAATGTGTGTGTATATATATATATATATATATATATATATATATATATATATATTTTTTTTTTTTTTTTTTTTTTTTTTTTTTTTTTTGATGAATTCATAGTTATTTTTTATTAATAAATAATATACTTAGAATACAATTCACAAAAAAGGGCTGGGGGATACAAGATCACTCCCGAGAGTTCACATGGCCGAAGCCATAATCAACAACTATTCATCAAAAAAAACATATAAAGCAACCCTCAGGCAGCTAAAGTAGTGCCAACTAAGGGGGGTGGTTCATCCCAATTATGAAATCTCCAATCATCCTTGGGATTGGCAGGCAGGCTAGGAATAGTCTAGTCGTCAATAGCGGCATTAGAGTTCTGGTCAACATCCTTTGTATCAGGTCGCTAAGGTGAAATAGCTAATTCTGGGCAAAAAGGCCACTTCCCAAAAACCATTGCTGAGGGCTAGGAGGAAGGGTCGAGGACCAACCAGGTGGCATGAGGCGAGGAAACCGAGCGGTGCCTCTATCCACCATCGCCACTATTGGGAGAGCAGTGGTAGAGGCCTGCGAACCTGGAGTGTGTGTGCGGCGGCCTAAAGAGTTGCGCCTCTAGTGGTGGCCTCTAGGTGTCCACGGATCAACCAAGGCATTTGGAGGTACCCTGGCAAGAGTACAAGGGGCATTGCCCCAATGATTAAGAAGCCCTTGAAGGTGGGCCACCTCCAAGGCCACCTTGTTTGCTTGCACTTATATCTGCATCATTACATTATTACAAATGCATGCCTTAGTGTACATAGCAATATTATTATCAAGAAAATTGTGAGCGAAAAGAACACCATTTTTATCTTTCCATGAAGTGAAAAGGAAAATTAGATAAGGAAATTAATGTGTATTTTAAGTTAATTAGATAAGGAAAATTAATTTAGCTTTGTAAATTAAAAGTTGATAGTTGTTATTTTGTGTTCAAAATTAAAACTATTTAGTTTTATAATAGATAAATGAATAAAGATGGATGTAGATTTGAATCTTAAACATGTTTCTAAATTTGAATCTAATATATGTTGACAACAAAAATAGTCAATTTAGGGAATGCTAGTAATGCTGGAATCAAACTCTTTCATTGATATCTTTTAACAATATCTTTTGTCATTAGAGATAATTTTTTAATGCAAAATTGTGAATCTTTATAGATTCATTTGTGAATCACTACTCATGAATCACGTGCCAATGAGTTGACTCAAAAACTACTCCTGATAGCAATATCATAATTTGACTTGTAGAAATGTCTCTTAGTTATCAATTGATGAGATTAAGAGGAAGCGGCTTAAACATTACACACTAAGCTTAATTCCTAGACCAAAATTGTTAAATAGTCAAAGTTGACTTTTAGTTTCCAAGCTTAATTCTTCTATCAGTGTGTGATGTTTAAGGGTGGCCGATTAAGAGGCATTATAATAAATGATTTATAAGGTACAACACTTGGCAAAGGTTTTATGAGTGGGGCTACAACAAGAGTAGGTTCAACCAGGGAGGAAAATACTTAGTTAAGTGTGTTGAGTTGGAGTAGTACTAGGATGAGTGTGTTGGAAATTTTCTTAGTGCTCACCTTGAGATTCATGGCAAGGGTTTAACCATATACTATGTACTATAAGTTGAGTGGTTGTATCGAGTATTGACAGATTGATCTTTTGGCACAATGACAACCCCACTCTAGCAAGTAGTGTCAGAGCTTGGTGATAGGTTTGAATCCTCAAACACTTGAAAAATGCTAAATTGGAGATTGTTGGCAAAATGTTTAGTGCACCAATCAAAATTTCTGATAGGTGCTTAACCACCTCCTATGTACTATAAGTTGAGTGCTTGTATCAAGCACTAAAAAATTAGTCCTTTTGCACAATGACAACCCCACTCTAATAGAGTTACCTTAGGAGATCTCGATGCTTCATCTCTATGAGCATCACCCAGATCTAATGAGTGCTAAGTATTCCATTTATTCTCATGAGAGATGGATTCATATATGAACAACTATGAATCATGGGTCAATGAGTTTGACTCAAAAGTTGCATAGCTAAATCTTGATACCAATATCACAATTTGACTTTTTGTGGATATATGTCCTACTTATCCATCAATAAGCTTAAAAGATTTCTACTGAAGGGTTCATAAGGCACAAAACTTGGTGAAGATTCTACAAATGGGGTTGTAAGTAGAGTGGGTTTAACCATGGAGGGAACTTCGTGGTTAAGCACAATTGAGCTAGAGTAGTACTAAAGTGGGTGACCTCCAAGGAAGTGTTGATGTGTCACCTCTATGACCATCACCTAGATCCAATGAGTGCTAAGTATTACATTTATTCTCATGAGAGATGGATTTATGTCTAAATCCCTACTCATGAAACATGGATCAATGAATTTGACTCAAAAATTATACAGTTAAATCCTGATAGCAATATCACAATTTGACTTGTTGTAGAAATATTCCCTACTTATCAATTAATGAGGTTAAGGGATTTATAATGAAGGCTTCATAAGGGGAAAAAAACTTGCTGAAGGTTTTGCAAATGGGGTTGCAATAAGAATGTGTTTATCCATGGAGGAAACTTTGTAGTTAACAGTGCTCGAGCTAGATTAGTAGTGAGATGGGTGACCTCCTGGAAAGCCTTAATGCTTCACCTCCATGAGCATCACCTAGATCTAATAAGCTCTAAGTGTTCCATTTATTCTCATGAGAGTTGGATTATTATGCGAATTACTACTTATAAAGCATGGCTAAATGAGTTTGACTCAAAAACTACAGAGCTAAATCTTGATAGTAATATCACAATTTGACTTGATGTGGAAATCTCTCCTACTTATCAATTGATGAGGTGAAGGGGATTTATAATGAATTGTGCATAAGGCATATCACTTGGTGAAGTTTTAAAAAATGGGATTTTGAGAGAATTGGGTTTAACCATGAAGTAAACTTCATAGTTAAGTGTCTTGAGTTGGAGTAGTGCTAGAAAGTGTGAGCTACTAGGAAGGTCATGTGCTTCACCTCTATAAGCATCATCTATATCTAATGAGTGCTAAGTGTTACATTCAGTCTCACGAGAGATGGATTTATATGCAAATCACTACTCATGAAACATGGTCAAATGAGTTTGACTAAAAAACTACACAATTAAATCATGATAGCAATATTAAAAATGGACTTATTGTGGAAATATTTCCTACTTATCAACTGATTAACTTAAGGGGCTTTCTAATGAATGGCTCGTAGGGAAGACCACTTGGTGAAGGTTTTTCAAATGGGGTTGCAAGAAGTGTGGGTTTAAACATTGAGAGAAATTTGAAGTTAAATGTGCTTGAGCTAGAGTAGTAGTAAGATGGGTGACCTCCTCGGAAGACCTAGTGCTTTACCTCTATGAGCATCATCTACATCCATTGAGTGAAAATGATTCTATTTATTCTAATGAGAGATTGATTCATGATTCAATCACTACTCATGAAACATGGGTTAATGAGTTTGAATCAGAAAATGCACACCTAAGAGAGCTAGTAAATAGCTCCGAATGGAAAAATTCAAAGGCCCCCTAAACAAGAGTTTAGTTCTACGTACACTAAGAGTGAGAAAAATCCCACCAAAAGGAAGAGCAACACCCAGATACTAGGAACAAGGTAGTACCTAGCTCATCTAGTCCCTCGCATATCTCAGATACCCCGGAAGTCCTCCCTTCCCAAAATAGAAGTGGGGTAGAGGATATCACCTCCCCCATGAAAGAAGCTCTCAAAGGAAAGGGGAAGAAACTGAGACATAGCTATGGACAGAGACAAAGAAAGCCTTAGTTGGAGAAGCTAGAGAATTTGATAAAGGAGCTTGTGGATAACCATATTGGAATTTGCTAAAAATTTGACACCTTGGTAGAATTCACCAAGAAGGTCATGCAGTCTGTTGTAACTACTCTCTATTTTCTATAGGTAAACAAGGACGAGAAGGATATGGGAAAAGAGAGTGAAACTACCCTCTCAATCTACAATTTCCTAGCGGAGGATTGGTTGAAGATGCTGCTTGATAAACTAATCAAAGAGGAGGGGGTGGCTTTGAATAGGGAGGAACCTGAGGAAAAGGAGGATGAATGGGGAGAGAAAGCAGGCAATTAGACCCTAGTTCTTTGTTTCTTTTTTATTTCCTTATGATTTGGATCCCATTGAACTTGATGCCCTATGGGGTTTTTATTATGTATATGATCATGAAGTGGACTAGTAGCAGCAATAAGTTTCCTTTCTGCTAGTATAATTTTTCTTATTATAATGCTTGTTATGGATAGGATTGTTGATGAGGGTTACTCTTTTTTGGAGCTAGTCTTTAATTGGTTTTTGAATTATAAAATTGGTATCAGTTAGATAAGTGGGAGTTGGCTTATGACTATTCTTCAACCTTTTTGTACTTCAGGGTCATTCCCCCCTTTCTTTTGGCTGCTATCTAACAGTTCAAAAACAATATCACAATTTGACTCAATGTGGAAATATCTACTACTTACCAATGAGATTTTCTTGTACACTTCTATTTATTGAATCATTTTAAGAAAAACCAACTTGTACTAGTATTCTATCATATTTCTTAGTGTTTATTTTTGTAAGGACCCTTTAAAATTTTCTTAATGTCTTATTTACTCCCTCTATTTAATTGTCTATTTGTGGGTGATAGGCTAAGGAAAAGGATAAATTGGTCAACTTTTCTACAATGAAAAACATGTTATCAAATAGCTTTTACGTCCAAGTAAAACCCATTGAAAAATCCACTCTAACACTCTACTAAGGCTTTGAAGGAATGGGGACTAGTTGATACATTCCTGCATTTGGTGCCTTCCATTTAGCCTTTTTACAAATAACACAAGTAACAACATTTTTTATGACATCTACATGCATCCTAGGCCAAAATTAGTGTCTTCTTACCAACTTGATGCAAGAATGTCTTGACCACTTTGGAAATCTTGGATCAAGTAGATTTCCTTTCTTTTGTTCCTGTGTCCAAGGCATGTTGATTTCCTATTAGTTTAGATAATGTATAGGTTTGGCTTTGGCATAGTGTCATAAGACATCTTGGTATTCTATGCACTTTGGATTCCTTTCCTGAGACACATTTGGAACTATCCTTTTATCCATCGAAATTAATTTGCTTCTTTAATGGGTTCCTAATTTCCCCTTTGGGGCATGACATATAATTGGTAATAAATTGTCTAATAGGTAGAATAAAACAACTATAACAAGAAAAAAGATGACAATAGCATGAAAAAACCAACACTGTTGTCCCATAGTCTCACACTAATAAGTACAAGCTAAAACAAGTGCCACTTAGTGGCTAAGTACCTACCTTTAAGTAGAAAGAAGAAATTAAAATAGAGACAAAGAAAATTATTATAATTTTTCTAATTAAATTAAAAGTAATAACTTTATTCTATTTAGATAGCAATAATGATAACTCAAATTTGAAGAAAATAAATTATAATATTAAAAAAATTAAGTGATGAATAAACTCCATAATTATTATTAGTTGTAAAAACAACTCTCTCTTTTTTTATGAAGGTCATCCACAAACAAGTTTTAGGTACCTGATACGGGCCCACGCGTGCTGGAAACCTCTTTGGCTAAGAGCCAAGGGCTAAGGAGTATCCACGCTGCCAAATTCGCATGGGGCATGATCCAGACCTTTCTTAAGTTTAATTATAATATTTAAACAATTCTTACTTGTAAGTTATAAATAAATAAAATATTTATTTGTATTATTTCTTAATCTTAATTTTATTTTATTAATACATTTTTAACTACATATGATTAATAAAAATTAGATTTGACCTTTCTAGTTTATTATTTTTAAGAATTAAAATGTGAAAAAGAATTACTTTTTGAAATTTGAGGGAAAGAAAATGGAATGGTATGATGTTTGGAAAAAGTGGTGAGAATATTGTGAAATGTAGATAAAGTTGTTGTTTGATAATTTCCTATATAAAAGTCAAGACCATTTAAGCTAATCACATTAGTTATAAATAATTTTTATAATAAAAAGTTTTAAAGTTTTTGTATTTGTATTTTAAAAATATGAAATTTATTACAAAATAAGAAAAAATATTAAAAGTGATTGCATCATGTATGATTTTTAATTACTATAAGAAAAATAATAAATAGTGATTGGATCATACAATTTTTAATCACTATAAGAAAAATAATAAATAGTGATTCGATCATACAAATTTTAATCACTATAAGAAAAATAATAAATAGTGATTGGATCATTCAATTTTTAATCACTAAATAACCAAAATAATCAATTATCACAATAGTACTTAGCATAGGGAAAGTACTAATAAAAACTGCAATACGTTAAAAGAATTAAGCTTTTTGGTCTACTATATTGTTAAATAGTGTTCATCCCCCTGCACAACCATTCTTGTCCATTAGAGAAACATTTTCTTTACTCTTCTATAGAAAATTGAAGTCATTGAGAAGATGAAAGAGTGAGAATCTGAGTTTGACTATATACTTTATATTTTTTAAGTATTAATTTTCAATGACTAAATGTTATAGAGAATGTTTTTGATGTATTCATCTAGCAGGCTAGACACTGGTAAAAAGTTGCCTCCTACTATCTAACCAATCTCTTTTCTAGTCATACAAAACATCAAAAATATCTTAACATTTAACCCTTTAGCATTAACCTTCAAAACACTAGTATCCACTTTACTATCCTTAACATTAATAATATGCTACAAAATGATCATCGGCTGATATTACAAATGCTTCTTATAATACAATTATATTTTATAGAGAATGTTATTGAGTTGGGGAGCCAGGTTATTTTAGCTTGTGCCTTTTTTTAATAGGTAATAATGTGAAGCTTAGATTATTTATTATTTATGTTTTATTATTGTTTATTTAGAATTAATTATTATTATGTGTAAGTTCAAGTAGACTTGAACCAAAGGCCTTAAGAGGAAAAATTATGGTGGTGTTGTTTTTATTTAGCTCTCCCTTATAATAATGATACTTATTAAATTAAGATAGGTCACCAAAATTAAATGTTTTCCATCTGCTCTAATCCTTTTATCTTTATTATTCTTCATTGTCAAGACTTTTTGAATTAAGAAAACCTACTAATATTGAATGTCTTTCAATTTATCCTCACCAAATAAAATCTTTCTAATTTAAAATAAATCACTAACATTAATAGTGATTGATATTTTGAAAAATTCTCATCCATTAGAAAAGTATTTGCTTGAGTCTTCCAGATTCATTGTTAAGAGGAAAGAGTGAAAATATAGGTTTTACTATCATCAAAATGTCCTTTATATTTTGAAGTATTTATTTTAAATATATAATTGTTATAGAATTGTTATTGAGTTGAGACAAGTAGCTAGTGGCAAATGTTGTTGATATATTCAGCTTTTACTATTTTAGCTTGCCTCTCTTTATCAAGAGTTTTTTTTTTTTCAATAAAAATATTTCATTAGTACTAAATAATTTTAAAATACTAATGTTTATCTCTATCTTTTCCTTATAGTAATGATACTTGCTAAATTGGATTAGGTCACCAAAATAAAATGTTCCATTGTTTTAAATTTTTTGTTTAAACTTCTCATACATTTATATATATCTTAGATGATAACACATCAAAATTCAATCTAGCATTATAGGATGGGTTTTATAATTTTATGATTCGAAAATAAATTTTTTTTGGGGTTTATCTAAAATAATTACAGATGAGAAAACAAATAAAAGATAAAAGCATGTTAGTCATAATATCATTATTGGTAACAATGTTCCAAATGCAAAGAATTATTTATTTGAGCTTCTAGCAATGATCAAGCGGCTTACTAAATGGCTTGATGAGTCTTCAAAACTTCTCCCATTATATCCTTGCTTTCACCAGTTTCAAGTTTCTAGTTACATGCACACAATCATGAATTTACATCACAAAGCATTCACATTCTAACAATTTTCATGTTCTTTCATTACATTTTGATCTAAACAACAAATTCTAAACTTTCACTTATTCAAATGACTAATCTGAAAATGGGTCCTATTAAAGAAACTAATATAAATTCAAATAATGTATCTAGATTATAAACAAATCAAAACATAAAATCTTTGATTTAAACTTATCTCATCACATACACATAATAACAAAACCCACCTTGTCATGTGGACAGTCTTAGGGGAGAGGTTGCAACGTTGTATTTTGATCCAATTGATCACTCTTTCTCTCTCTCCCTCACTCCCTATTCAATCTAATGAACCAACTAGATCTGCTCTACATTTTAATGTCTCAAGTATTGCTTCGTGCTCTGACTTGCGAACTTTTCAAAAATCTTATTATGTGGTTTTCCACCATATTTTATCAAGTGGACATTTGATGTGACAAAAAGGTTTGAATAATGAAGAATCTTCCTCTCTATTTGCCAATTCTCAAATAACCACAAGTTAGGGTTCTTCATAGAATATTGTCTAAGCCATGTGCCAGTTACAACCACTGCACCAATATGATACTCTAAACCTTCACCATCTATAACCGAGTGATCCAATTTTTGTTTGGATTGGACACAATGACACAAATAATAATGTGTCCCTTCTTTATTGTCTTGAGGTACAAGAATAGCAAAAACATGGCCTGCACTGACAAATTTACAAAATGTGGTCATTGATTTAGAAAATACTTAGGTAAAAGTTATAAAGTTACATATTGAAATTACAAAGATATATAAATATATATATTACTAGGTTGCACTAGATCAAACAAGCGGTCAAAGTCAATAGAAAAATCCATCTCTACCATTTCCAGTGCTTGTGGGGGATGATAGGTTCTAATTGGGTCCAAAACCCTTATATCACATTTGTCCACCCATTCAATTGACTCACACTCATCCCAATTTTCCTCTACACATGATGGACAATAGCATGTCATTTTTTGTGTGTGGATACTCCATGAACCTAAATCAAAGCTTCTAAAAGAGTGCAACTCACTTGATCCTATTAGTGTGCAACAATTCTCATATGGTACAATGTTAGTATTATCTATCAACCATAGACTCACCTTCCTTACTTGAACCCATTATAGCATTACACCACTGGATGATGGATTTTGTATGTGTCAATATTGCTCCATCTTTGTACTTTAGTTCTTCATGAGCTAAGGCTCTCTTGATGCATGTGCCTGTACCATTGTGCTCTCCCTTTCCATGACCAGCCTCTATGAAATTCCACATATATTGAATTTTATACAACCTGTGCATCTTGCTCAACTAATATCTATGCATTCTTGAATTGAGATGCGCAATTGTCTGACCAAATAATGTGTTGACGATATGTCATGCCCCTGTTAGCCAAATCTCCATAAAATAGTTGAAAACAACCATGTACAAACTCTATAAAATATGATCGATCATCACTAATGTAAAAATGGTACTCCCTCAAAATCTTCCAATCATCCTCTGTACTTGTAGGTGAATGAATAAATGTTATATGAAAAAATATGAAAACCTATTGAGAAGTATAATACTTTGCGTGCACCTCATTTTGTGGTTGTAGTGTGTAGTTCTCTATGAGGTCTACAACCAAAACAATGGTATTCAATGGAAACGTATCCTTGCACAACTTGAATTGCAAATCTAGCCATTGAGCTCTATGTGTATGCCTTGCATACTCGTAAATAATCTTTTCTCAAAAAAACTTCATAAACTCATACACTAGAATCTTTTCAATGACTAAATCGCATCTTTTACCATGTTTCCCATCTTTTAAAGAATATGTCACTATTTTAATTTTTTTGTAATCTACTATTTCATTTCCAATTGCATGTGTCCTATCCATATGTTCACAAGTTGATAAAAGTTGCAAAGAACCACAAAATAAGCATGTACCATCCATGCATGATGTCTTGTAAAATTGTTGGTTGTCCCCTATTTCACATAAAATGTTGGATATGAATTCCCTTGAAGATCTTGGTAGCTCATTCATGTCACAATCCTACAAAACAAACTTAGAATGCAAAAATACACATATATGCCTAAAAACATCAAAATGATTAGAAAATTCAAATTGTATCCTACAAAAAGTTGTGCATGTGTGATTTATCTTCACATAAAAAGGGTTTGAAAATATTACTTATTTGCTAATATATGAAGAATTTCCAAAGGTCCTATTTCAAGACAAACGAGGGATCTTAAATTGAAAGAAGCTAAGTATGTAATTTGGGATGGAAAATTGTTTTAAAAAGCCATAGATGGCACTTTCCTCAGATGTGTAGACAAACAACAACAACAAAAGTTGTTGAAAATATTTCATGATGAAGCCTATGGAGGGCATTTTTCATCCTTAGTCATGGCTTTCAAAATATTAAGACAGTGCTATTACTAGCCCGAAATTTTCAAGGGTGCCTATTCCTTGGTGAAAAAATGTGAAAAATGTAAGATGTTTGTCGAGCCTCCTTAATTAGTTGCTCTACAATTAAGACCTATCATCATTGAAGAAAACATACTAGTTAGGTTTAGTGCTCCCATCAAATTAGTAATGGACAACACAACCTATTTCTCTTCAATTGAGATTACCAATTTTTGCTTTGAGCATGGAATCATAGTCAGTCATTCATCTGATTATTTCCCACAAGGAAATGGTCAAGCTGAGTCTAGTAACAAGAATTTGATAAATATTGTCAAGAAATTGGTATCAGTTAATCAAAAGACTTGGCATAAAAAAATTCATGAGGCATTGTGGGTAGATAGAGTAACACTTAAGAGGGCAATTGGCATATCTCCTTTTGAATTAGTCTATGGAACTAAGGATAATCTCCCATTACCTTTGGAATTGGCTACAAACAAACTTAGAATAGTGATTGAAGATGATATCTATAAAGATGGTTTAGAAAAGAGGATTTGTACTTAAGTAAGCTTGAAGAGGAAAGAGAAGAAATTGTAGATCACATCACACAACACCAGATGTGAGTAAAGAAACTATTTGATAAGAAGGTAAGACCATGAAAATTCATGGTAGGAGACAGTGTGTTACTCTAGGATAAGTGAAGTGCTCCAGAGGGTATGCATAAAAAGTTTGATACCTTGTGGACAGGTCCATTCATTATTCATCATGCGTTCGAGAATAATTCTTTAAAATTGGCTTATCATGATGGTGAAGTGCTACCTTTGACCTATAACGGTCAAGATCTAAAGCTTTATCAAATTTCAAACTGAGAACAGGTAACCCCTATATTGTATTATAGTTACATTTAGTTCCTTTCTATGTTTTCCTAGTTAGTTTTCCTTCCTCGCCTTTGCTTCCCTATTCTTCCCTATTTTAGTTTTGTTGTGTTGCCACCTTTTATTTTTGTGAAACCAAATATTTTAAGTTCCTTACTTGGTTATAGTCTACCCAAGTCCCCAGTCAAAGCCAAATATTGCCCCACTTTTCACCCTGTAACCATTTTGCAAAACTGGAAAATTTTGTGTCTTAGTTAAGCTTAAGTTTGTCTGGGTCTAGTTTTAATTCCTCTTAGGTGAAAGATTCTCCATCAAATTTTTCATCTTTCCCTTCCCTCACATTTTATGGCTAAGTGGTTTTTCTTGATGTTGTGAGTTTATAGGTAACTTAGTACCTAATTTGGTGGGGATTCTTACAACATGCAAAAGTTATTCAAAAAGCTAGGCTTGTTCACAGCTTATCATGATTTTGATGAAAGAAGGAAGCTTGCAAAAAAATGAGCATCAGCTTCTCCTCAGTGAGTTTTCTACCCATGAAGGCAATTTCCCACAAAGAGCAACAAATGAGGCTTATGGATTGATGTAAGAAGATAATGAGCTATCTAATGGAAAATCCCTATTTTCACTATGATATTCTACCTTAGGAGACATTCAAGATTCATCATAGTGCTTAGAATCATCTTAGGCAAGAAACTCAAAGTTGACTTCTCCTCGACAGGCTTTCGACCCATGAAGTCTATTTTTCGTGAAAGGCAATTGTAAAGGAAAGAAATGAGAAAGTGGGCCCCCTTTCAACTTTCACTATCCCTTTAAGCCTTTTTGAACCCAAAGGAAATATTAATGCAAAAGAAAAATTTTAAAGGAAAGCTTGGGCGAAAAATGAGAATCGTCTTCTCCTTGACGAGTTTTCAACCCATGAGGACAATTTTCCGCATTCAAGAGAAAATCAACTTTGTAACTGGATTGGGCCCACAAATTACAAAAAAAATCTTAAGATGATAATGGAAACAATCTAATCGTTATGAGAAAGGTATACTAAGAAGAATTTAATTAGGACGATATTTCCTTATAGGGTATTCTATTCATAATTCTTCGAAACTTAATGGGAAATAGAAAAGCAAGTATGAAAGAAAGGAAAGTTACTATTAGGTCAATGGAAATAGTGAAAAGACATTGAAATATCTATTAGAGCTCCCACATTTACCATTTCAATAGATTTATCCTTTAATTCATTCGTGTGGCGTGAATCCCAAAGATCAACAGATGAATTAAGACTCCTATATAGATGGAAACATAATAGTTATTCAAACTACCACTTTTTCTTGAACTATTATTCTATTAAATTGCACAACACTTTCAAATAGCTTGTATTTGCAAATACAATATCATGTTCTTCATCTAGATTCAAAATTTCAATTTACTTCATTCTCAGACAGAATGGCAACCAAGTTTGTGGGTTTTGATGGGCTAAATGGAATCAAGTCCACATTGCAGAATTTCATAGATACTTCACTCTTTTTTTATGATATGCAAGATTTCTAAAGGAGGTTGAAGTCAGAGCCAATTCATCCCATAACTAAGAAGCTCCGAGGAAGTGGACTAGTTGAAGCAGTTGATTTCCCTATGGCAATCCAAGCTCTAGAATTGATTTATGAATGTATAAATCACTATAATCTGGATACTAGACAAAATGTGTTACCTGATCATACAATATTAATCTCCATTGATAGGCAAACTACAATGAATTTCCTTCGAGTTCCAGAACGGGAGGAGTTTTTGGATTTGACAGTAGGACGAGTAGTCTCTGAGTTCTTCATAAAGAAGATGGTGTGGAGGAAGGAAATTATGTAATCCTAGTTTCAAAAGTCGTGGAGCACCAAGAGTAAGGTCCCCAAAACTCTATTTGGTACTAATCTCAAACCTTAGATTGTAGACATTCTAGTTCTCCTAAACATATTGAAAGGTGAGGTAGAAGCTCTAAAATTTTTTGAACAATATTTCTTTCTGGTACAAGTTATTTTCTCATATACGTAATATATTGATTGGGCTCATGACATAAGTGAAAATCTTTCCAATGCTCTCAATGTTGCAAAGCTCTAAAAATACTTTCTATATGTCTTCCTTTCTAATTCACATTCTAGCATCTCCAAAGTTATGGTCCAGCCTTCCAAGAATAGAAAACTTCCCTAATGATGTGAAGTGTTATGAGTTATATCCATGTTTGCAATTAGAAAATAGTTATGTAGAGTATGTCAAAGTTAATGACGCATTCATAATGAGAATTTGTAGGGAACTCAAAGCATGCCTAGAGGGGAGATTCAGTCTGGAGGCAAGGGAAGCTATTAGTCAATTTGGAAGCTATTTTATCTAGTTCTCATCTTTCTCATATTTACATCTTGCAGCTTTCGATGGATTCCCCTTGAAGCTCCCTAGGTATTTGAGTGACATGATCGTGCTGATAGAGATCGTGAGGCAGGTGGTCCAAGTGAATATGCTAAGTGGAAGCTTGAAGAAGAAGGGATATGAGTTCCCTATGAAAGTAGGAGCTTACAATTGTGAGTCCCAATCTAATGCAAAGAATATGCTCGAAGTGTTCGAGATGAAATACGAATTAGAGATGTATGAGGTCTTGAGACCCATGTTTGATCTGAATGGATATGCTAGGGATGTTTTGGAAATTGGGAGTGTGATCAAACACATTACCACTCTTGAAGACCATTAGGCAGATTGTAAACATGAATTTGAAAGTTGAGATCATGCTTTCACCAAGCTCACAGTGGAGCAAATAAAAACATATAACATCAATCTTAATGTTGAAGGATTGGAGGATGATGGGCAATATATATATATAGTAATACATATCTGACTAAGTTAAGAAATAGTTCTATCAGTTAAGAGCCTTATGAGGATGTTGAGGACTATTTAGACACTATGATGGCCTGAATCATCAAAAGAACTGGGAAGTTGGTCGAATTGACAACCAAAAGAAGCTAGAGTAAGGGCACAACCACTCAAGCTTCTCCAGCAACTACAACTCCCTCTTCCTCCCAGAGTACTACACCAAGCATAACACTTGCTATCACTCAAGGATTGGATCAACCTTCAAGAGTAGGTGGCCAAGCTCCAGAGAAGAGCATTCCTATAGCTAATGCATGTCATGATGGCTCCCTCCTAGTTATTAGAACCCAAACTGATGCTAAGGAGAAGAAGACAGAGGAGACAAAGGATAGTGTTGTTACCTCAGCTCTGTCTCCTCATGTCACACTAGTTCCCTCTCCTCATGTTACACTAGTCCCCTCTCCTCATCATAGCCTAATTTTGCTAGTAAGTGATACACTTCTGCAACCAAGTGGCTCCCTAGTATAGATAGTAGATTTTGGAGATGGAAAGAGTAGTAGCAATGAATCTATTGAATCTGATGAGGCAATGAAGAGAACCTCAGAGGTGGAGAAAGGCCAGAGCTCTTCCAAACTCATTTCTCAGGCCCTAAAGAATCCCTTCTCTTCAACTATGATGACAGTCACTCTAGTCAAGAAGAAAATGTTTAGCATAGATTCACTTGGGATGGCATCCAAGGTGATAAACATTGATTCTTGGTTAGAATATACACTAGAGAGAAAGAGGAAAAGTAAAGATGAAAGTACCCCCACCAAGGATACCATATCCCTTGCAGTTCATTCTGGATCTACATTAACCAAGGTAAAGAAGTAGAAAAATTTGTCTATACTTGGGCAAGATCCAGAAATAGGGCACCTAACAATGGAGATAGCCAAGCCCAACAAAGAAGGAAGAATTGAAGATATGACTACTGATGATTTTACTCTACACTCGGTGGACCTTGGAGAAGCCAAAAAATACACCAAGGTTGGCTTGTGAAAGTCAACCAATGAAGTAATTAAGAGACAATTGGAAAACTTGAAGTTGTCAAAAGCTAGAATGAAGGTTGAGATAGAAGAGTTGAACAGATTCATTAGACAGTTGGTCACTCCATTGGCAACTATCTTTGGAGTATCAATAACAAGAAATCCTACTACTGTTGAAGTTCAAGCGCATATCTCCCAACTCCCAGAAGATAGGCACTTTGGCCAAATTGGTAAATAATGGATTGGGAAGCTCAAATTAGAGGGAGTTGCTATTATAGAACAAATTGGCAATGTCATCTTAAGATTAGAAATAGAGAAGGATAACATCTTAGCAAATATTAGTACTTTTGTCAAAGAAAGAGCGAAGAGTGATGATTGTATCTCTCTTCTGAAGATGGTCATTCAAATGAAGGCAAAGGAAGCCATTGAAGCAAAAATCTTTCCAAAGGGAGATGAACCTCTATTTGAATGGCTTCAGAGCATGCAATTCAAGTTAGAAATGATCTTATTAGTAGAAAAAGGACTTAAGGAAATAGAGGATAAAGTGAAGAAGACCCAAGATAGAGGATTTGAACTCATGACAGGACTACATACAGATTAATAGACTAGTGGCTAGGGGAAAGCATTCATTGGGATAAATGTCATGAAAGAGAATTTCTCCAAATTTTTAGATAGTCTAACTGATGTCTCTTCTAGTAATCAAAATAGAGTTGTGGAACTCCAGAAACTCGGCAGATGCATACACGTGGCCACAGAGGAATTGCCAAATCAATTGAATGTTGTAAAGGAGTTGGCCAAGGAACATTCTAAGTGGCTCTTGAGATACACCAACATACACATGCCTAGGCATGAAGAGCTAATACCAATCATAGGTACCGCTAAGGCCTATAGAATAGAAGTAGA
The DNA here is from genome assembly GCA_028749045.1 of Cupressus sempervirens. NCBI lineage: Eukaryota > Viridiplantae > Streptophyta > Pinopsida > Cupressales > Cupressaceae > Cupressus > Cupressus sempervirens. Next base: position 99,882,633 of record CM053786.1, read on the forward strand.
AAAGGGGAAGAAGACGAAGTGATTCAGATTATGCCTGCTTTTCACTTTCTTATGTAATTTTTGCAATACAAAAATCTGGTTTCTTGCCATTTGTCATTCTTTGAGGACATGAACTAATTGAACTTCTATTGTAACGGTCATCTTAGAATCCTATATGTATGAAATTGAAAGATTAATAAAAGGTGAGCAAATTTTTGGTGTGAAGTACTTGATGTTGTAGAGTCAATTGAATGGTATTTTGTATCAACTATGTTCTGTTCCATTTCTATTAGTTGTTAGTTATATGTTTTCTCTTTTGTCTAGATTGAAGCAAGGAAAGAATAGAGTTTCATTCCCCTATTTCAAGGTAGCGAACAGATGTGATAAGTAGTGGCATTGCATGTTCCAAGAGGAATCCCTTAAATATTTTTCCCTTTAGCCAACTTTTTCTTCTTTGTAGTTTAGATCCTAGTTAATTCAATTCATTATTAGTTTTTATTCTATTAAGCTTTGTGAGTTCATAAGATGTGTGGGTTCATAAACTTAATCAATTCTTTAGAAATCTTTTTCTGGCTGAGTTAGATCCTATTTAGGTCTAGCTCGATTTTACCTCTTATGTTCTCAAGACAAGAACACACCCCCATATTAGTTATAGGAATAAAGCATAATTCATTGCAAATCTACCATAGGGAGTTGTACCTATTAATTCAGAGAAAGGCAATTCTATTTAGAAGTGGCTTTTCAACTACTTGTTATCAAATATTGTTCATAATTTGGACGTTCAAGAGTCATAATAAAAAAGAAGATCAAATCTATTTAATAATAGACATCTAAGGGATCTAGGATTTATTTTAGTGGTAATTAATTCACTCATCCCCACTCAATTACTCTTATATTTCCAATAGTGCCACCCTTGAGGAGGCCCGATCATTATCTTGAGAGGAAGAATGAGCTTTGGTAGTAGCATTGGTTTTACCTTTCTTGATTATGGTGGTCCATCCTTAATTTTTTGTAGGCTCAGTGAGATTAGCATCTTTTGGTGCTTGCTTGTTACACTTGAGAAACAGACAATTTCTAGTCTTCTGCTTAGTAGACTGGCAATGATAGAAAGTGTTCAAAAGGTTCAAGTAAATAACATTCTGGGTGAATGTGGTATTACCAATTTGGATATCTATTATTTCCTTGATGTCTTGAGAGAGGTCAACTTCAACACAAACCCTATGCTGGGGGCGATCATTCAAAAAATTATTTAGTTCAAGGCATATAACCTTGCTGAAAATTTGTGCAATGGGCTGCAAGAATGATAAACATGGTATAGGGAGCCTAGGGAACTTAACCCATACCAAAAATTTGAGCTTACAATCATCAGAAACAACAAAGTCTTAGAACCATTTCTAGAACACCAAGAGGGATGACCTAACAGACCACGAACCACAAGAAAATACATGTTTGGTGTAGCTAGGGTTAGAAAAGTAGAACAAAAAAATCCCTTCATAAGGCTTTGAACACCTTCTAAGCGAAGGCCTTGAGGTGTTCAAACCTTGGAAACCCACTCTCTAAGCATGCTTTCAAATGGAATGTAGCCAACAAAATAGCATATCAAGGTCTGTTACTCAAGCCATGCACATGCATAATCAAAATATTTTGCATTGAGTACAATATCAAGAGAGGAACTACCTCATGGAACACCTCAGCCACAAAATTGTGTGGATATTTTCTTAGAGGAGTCATTAGTGTCGGAAGTAGAAACTCCAACACCAACATCACGAGAATCAACTGTTGGGCCAAAGGTTGAGACCATTATAACCTAAAACAATATCCTATAGTAAAGCCATATTTTGAAGTATTTATTTTCAATATATAATTGTTATAGAGATTGTTATGGAGTTGGGACAAATAGCTAGTACTAAACATCTTTGATGTATTCAAATTTTACTATTTTAGCTTGCCTCTTGTTATCAAGAGTTTTTTTTTTGAATAAAAAGATTTAAGTAGTAGAAAATATATTTTATATAGTAATATTTTTTCTTTAGCTTTTCCATATAGTAATGATACTTACAAAATTGGAATAGGTCACCAAAACCAAATGTTCCATGCATTTTAAATTTGTTGTTTTTAATTATTCCTCATTGACAAGATTTTTGAAATTAAGAAATCTCACTAAAATTGAATGACTTTCAATTTATAATAAGTCACTAGCATTAAAAGGTTGATATACTTTTTTTTAAAAAGGAACCTCTTCATTTTGTGCTAGTTGTGGATAATCTATCTAAATTGGCCAAACCATGTTAACATCTCTAATTATTGTATTAGTATTTTTAACTACAATTCTTGAGGTTAAAGAGAGAAAGCAAGCATTTTGAGAGTGATGTCCATGAGACACTTTTAGATATTTATATTTAATATATCCATACTAGTGTAAACCTATTTTAGATTGTTTCTTAATCTAGAAAAAAGTATTTCTGCAATGTCATTCAAACATTAAAAAAATAAAAAAATCTGACATAACTTGTAATAATCACTATAAATTGCTAAAATTTGATACTGCTTTTCATATTTAAATAACACATTCCCATTTATTGGCATTGAGATTTGATCAATGAATGGGCAATCTTACAATAACAATGATCTTCAAGAAATTTGAACTTAACGACCACAATTCAACACTACTTAAACACAATATACCTAATATTATAAATATACATATATAATGAAAACAAAATATTGTAGCTTGCTTTAAAGACTGCATGAATAAAGTGCCAGGGCAGCAAGTTCTGTAACATTTAACACTAAAACTTGAGACCATCTCTTAGAGTAGGAATGGCTATAAGTGGCACAGCTTTTAACCAAATCTCTCAGACATATCAATGCCTGCCTCATTGTCCAGAGGAATGGACCAAGTGAAAGCTTGTAGCAATGATCCCACCACCAAGTGAACCAGTCTGTGTGAAGAATCAAACTATTACAGTCACTGATTATTAATCTCCTATCATAAATGATTATTAAACTGCTGAAAATAAATTCCCAGCTAATATCGAAAAATAACACAACTGCAACTTCACTTAAAATACGAAAAGAAATGCGCAACAGAATCAACACAATATTTTCGGACAAATTGTCCCTGGAAAAACCCCTAAGGGAAAACCAGTTCTACAGATGAGAAATTATATTAAACTTCAGCAAATCAAGAGATACAAAATTCCTTGCCTCACACTGGCAGAACTTCGACAACCTCCTAATTTCTCCCGCTGATATTTCTCACTGCTATCCCTGCGCTAACACTGTGCCCTTGCTAACACTGCAAGACTGTTTGCTAACACTGCAAACTCCTTCTCCAAAACGCTTCTTTTTTTTGTGCCCTTGCTAACACTGCAAGACTGTTTGCTAACACTGCAAACTGCTTCACCAAAGCTTCTCTGCAAGACTGTTTGCTAACACTGCAAACTGTTTCTCCAAAAGCTTCCTTGTTAACACTGCAAGACTGTTTGCTAACACTGCAAACTGCTTCTCCAAAAGCTTCCTTGCTAATACTGCAAGACTGTTTGCTAACACTGTAAGACTGTTTGCTAACACTGCAAACTGCTTCTCCAAAAGCTTCCTTGCTAGCACTGCAAGACTGTTTGCTAACACTGCAAACTGCTTCTCCAAAAGCTTCCTGCCTTGCTCTCCAAATGCCCCCTAGACCCCTTTTTATACTACTCTCATTGGTAAACCAACGACCGAGATTAAATCAAACCAATGGCTGAGATTAAGACAACTCAAAAGCCAATAATAGAATTGGTTGCAAGGTGTCCAAAAGGGAATCTCTAAAATTAGTAAATAATAACCATTTACTAATTTTTGGCAAGTGGACAAACAGCTGTCCAAACCACCCATAAATACAACCGCTATTCATAGATAAGGACGAACAACTGTCCAAGCTACCCATAAATAGTGCTGCTATTTCCGGGTCAGAAACAACAGCTGTCCAACTAACAATAATTAACACTCCCTCTTAGCGAGGAAGTTGTTCTGCATGACACCCATCTTATCTCTGAAGAAGATAAATTTGGCCTTTCCCAAAGCCTTCGTCAGAATGTCTGCTACCTGCTCATCTGTAGGTATGTATTGTAGTCGAACAACTCCCCTTTGTACACAATCTCTGATGAAGTGATATCTGATATCTATATGTTTAGACCTATCATGAAACACTGGATTTTCAGACAACTTGATGCAACTCTGATTGTCACAATGTATCACAGTAGTCTCAACCTTCTGACCAAACAAGGCTACTAACAACTTTCGAAGCCATATAGCTTCACATGTCGCCAAGCTAGCTGCTATGTATTCTGCTTCTGCTGAACTTAGAGCCACAGACTTCTGCTTCCTACTGAACCAAGATACAACTCCTGATCCCAAGCTGAAACCACACCCTGAAGTGCTCCTTTTGTCTGTTGTACTTCTTGCCCAATCTGCGTCAGTATAGCCTATCAACCTGATACCTTCACCTCGAACATATCTGATCCCATACTCGACTGTACCACACAAGTAACGTAGCACATGCTTAGCCGCTATCCAATGCATTCTCTTTGGTTCAACCATGAACTGACTAAGAGAGTTTACTGCAAATGCTATATCTGGTCTAGTGTTGACCAAATACAAAAGCGTACCAATCAACTGTCTATATAAAGTGGGATCTACATCTTTCTCCTTAGATGTATCGTCATGCTCTGTGCTCACCTCCGGAACACCTGTCACAGTCTCACGAAGCAATCTAAGTGCTCCATGATGAATATGGCCCATCCTCCTATGCCATAGCTCTCCAAGATCTCTAGGATTATTGTTGCTCATAAGTGCCTTAGGAGTATCAAACTGCAATCTATAAAGGTGACCACTCCTAACTCCAATAGTTATGGGTGATTTCCAATCCTTGTGCTTAATCAACACATGTGTCCCTCTAAAGAGTACATTATACCCCCTATCCTGAAGAACAGATACAGAAATCAAATTCATACCTAAGCCCAGCACATATAACACATCATGAAGAGGAATTATCTTTCCATTCTCCCTCTGAAACTGAACAGTCCCTTTCCCAACAGGGTTGAGTTTGGACAAGTTTCCCATAGAAATCTGGATGTTGGTGTCCTCCTCCTTGTAACTGGAGAAGTACTCTCTAACTCCTGTCATATGAAATGACGCCCCACTATCTATATACCAAACACACTGTGAGGTTGAGCTAACCATACAAGCTATGAGTGCAAACTCATCTTCCATTCTACTGGAGAGTTCTTCTGCACTTGCTGAAGCTGCCACCTGCTTCTTACCCTTTTTTCTCTCTGGGCAATCACTGACATAGTGGCCAAACTCGTGACATCCAAAGCACTTAACCTTAGAAAGGTCCTTCTTCTTCTTTTTACTTTGTGAATTTGATCCTTTGCTAGATCCCTTCTTTGCTTTCCCTTTACCCGCTAGGGCAACGTTCTCTTGTTCCACCTCATTTTTCTGACTCTTGTTGGCCCCATTGACAAGACTTAGTCTAAACTCCTCCTGAGTGAAATCAGTCCATAGTCGATCCCAACTCGATAAAGTATCTCGTCCACTGACAACTTGAACAAATACACTCCATTGTTTAGTAAACCCATTTAGGGCTATTCTCACTAGCTCATCATCACTAGGGCTATCTCCAACAGCTGCTAACTCATCCTTGACAAGTTTGAGCCTGGTGAGGTAACTTGTGACGTCTTCTCCCTAATTCATCCGGGTATTCTTTAGCTTCTCTCTGAGAATCAACTTCCTGTTAGTGGTAGCATTCTGGTACAGATTTAGAATGGCGTCCCACATCTTCTTTGCTGTATCTAGCTTCGAGATATGTGGAACAATATGATCCTTGACACCATCAAGGATAATCCTCCTCGCTTTGGCATCGTCCTTCCTATATGCTGCAAGCTGTTTTGCATCCATTGGTACAGGTACACCACTGGTAGCATAATCCTTGATACCATTCTCTTCCAACAATAAGGAAATTCTGGCCTTCCAGACACCAAAATTTGAGGCACCATCCAATCTATCCTGATCTCTCAAACCAGCTGAAGCCATCTCAAGGGTTTAAAGAAATAATAAATCTAAAGAGATCAAAATTTCTTTCCTAGGGCAAAACTCTTCTACCCTTAACAATGCTCTGATACCATGTGAAGAATCAAACTATTGCAGTCACTAATTATTAATCTCCTATCATAAATGATTATTAAACTACTGAAAATAAATTCTCAGCTAATATCAAAAAATAACACAACTGCAACTTCACTTAAAATACGGAAAGAAATGCGCAACAGAATCAACACAATATTTTCGGACAAATTGTCCCTGGAAAAACCCCTAAGGGAAAACCAGTTCTACAGATGAGAAATTATATTAAACTTCAGCAAATCAAGAGATACAAAATTCCTTGCCTCACACTGGCAGAACTTCGACAACCTCCTAATTTCTCCCGCTGATATTTCTCACTGCTATCCCTGCGCTAACACTGCACCCTTGCTAACACTGCAAGACTGTTTGCTAACACTGCAAACTCCTTCTCCAAAACGCTTCTTTTTTTTGTGCCCTTGCTAACACTGCAAGACTTTTTGCTAACACTGCAAACTGCTTCACCAAAGCTTCTCTGCAAGACTGTTTGCTAACACTGCAAACTGCTTCTCCAAAAGCTTCCTTGCTAACACTGCAAGACTGTTTTCTAACACTGCAAACTGCTTCTCCAAAAGCTTCCTTGCTAATACTGCAAGACTATTTGCTAACACTGCAAACTGCTTCTCCAAAAGCTTCCTTGCTAACACTGCAAGACTGTTTGCTAACACTGCAAACTGCTTCTCCAAAAGCTTCCTTGCTAGCACTGCAAGACTGTTTGCTAACACTGCAAACTGCTTCTCCAAAAGCTTCCTGCCTTGCTCTCCAAATGCCCCCTAGACCCCTTTTTATACTACTCTCGTTGGTAAACCAACGACCGAGATTAAATCAAACCAACGGCTGAGATTAAGACAACTTAACAGCCAATAATAGAATTGGTTGCAAGTTGTCCAAAAGGGAATCTCTAAAATTAGTAAATAATAACCATTTACTAATTTTTGGCAAGTGGACAAACAGCTGTCCAAACCACCCATAAATACAACCGCTATTCATAGATAAGGACGAACAACTGTCCAAGCTACCCATAAATAGTGCTGCTATTTTCGGGTCAGAAATAACAGCTGTCCAACTAACAATAATTAACAGTCTGTGTGTCAGTGGAACCCCAATGCATATCCTCCTTCCTGCTCCAAATGGTACCAATTCAAAATCCTGGGCTTTGTAATCAATGTTGCATTCCAAAAACCTATCTGGATTAAAATTTATGGGATATTTCCATAGACTAGGGTCTCTCCCAATGGCCCATGTATTCACAACCACATGCGTATTCTCTGGAACCAAATGCCCACTAATCTCACATGACTTATCTGCTCTTCTAAAAATGAATTGGCTAGAGGGTGTAATGGAAGATTTTCTATGTCTTCCTCCTCCATTCTTCTCTTCAAAACCACAACATTATCCAGCTCTGCTTGGGTTTTCGTCATCATTGCTAGATTTCTCAGAAGCTCAGCCATTGTCCACTCAATTGTTGCTGAAGATGTGTCAATCCCTGCAATAAACATGTCCTGACAAAACAAGAATTTGAGAAGTGTAAATCATAGTGGCAAATTATAGAAAAATGGTGTTAAGAGGAAACAAATTATTATTATAGGAAAATAAATCTCTGATTTGTTGCCCAGATTTGATTTTCTAGTTTTCTATCATTTTAAACATTAATGGTATCAATATTGCAGATTTGTATTTTTATGCTTTTATTGCCAATGCTTCTGATCAAATTATATTTTCTTTAGTCCTGAAATCTTATCGAACTCTCTGTCCTAGTGGTATATCATAAAATTTAATGAGAAAATGGCAACTAAGAACATACATAAACAAATCTCGAAGTAATATTCTGATACCAATATATACTCTAAAAATCTTAAATTTCATCGGCGTCAACTTTTTTAAATATAACGGAGGGAAGCATTGACATGAAAAGTAGCAGTACAATTACTTTTAGTATAAGAAATTCAATTTTTTTTAAAAAGAAAAATTCAAAATGAATCATAATTTGAATGCCGACCTATTTAATTTAGGTAAGGATCTATAATGATAGAAGGTCACAATATGTTTTAACTAAAACGTGAGTGGTTGGCACCTTGTAAATACGTGTAGATTCTAGGCATCTCTTTTTAATGTATCATCCAAGGCTAAAGAAACAATCCCTAAAACTGTTTTACCATTAAGTGTTTGCACTATAGGCAAACGAATTAGCATTTCAAACAAACTCATATCCCAATTCTTGAAACACATCGATGGAAGAGCATTAAAAATATATATATATATATAGTTAACAAATAAGAAATATTAATATTAATATTAAACATTTCAAAATTTTGTCATTATGCAAAAGTCATGTCTATTAAAAGCTTTAAAATTTGAACATTATGGGACTCAACAAAAATAAGTGATGTCTATTAAAAACTTTAAAGTTTGGACATTATGTGACTCAGCAAAAATAAGTGATGTCTATTAAAAACTTTAAAATTTGAACTTTATGGGACTCACCAAAAATAAGTGATGTCTATTAAAAACTTTAAAGTTTGGACATTATGCGACTCAGCAAAAATAAGTGATGTCTATTATTTTCAACTTTTAGATACGAGCAAACTATACTTATTAGGTTTAAAGGTTTATTTTTAAGAAGTTGATTCTTGTATCTTAGTAAAGTAGGAAACAAAATTGATATAGAATAAATCCTACTGTTTTCTTTTTAAATAAAGTTGCTCTTATTGAAAAATATCAAGAGGTACTTTTTCTGGCTTCAAATTTAATTTGATGGAAAAGGTTAGAAGGGTAGAAATTATCACATAGATTGTCCTTTTTTGTCTGCTACTTGTCAAACATCTTAATTTTTCAATTTTTTTATCTTTAATATTTATATTCAGTTAAATTTAGACCACTAGTTTCAATAATTTTTGGATATTAAAAATTGAAGTTCAAACTGCATAACAAAATTCAAGAAATCGCGACTCAAAAGTAATCCTTAAAAAACCATGTAACGCCTTGTAAAACATTTTTCAAAGTTGCAACATGAGACCTAAAGACCTAATATAGCTTACAATAAGTATCAACAATTTGAAGATTACAAATACTGATATGCAGAACTGTTGATATAATCATAGATGAACGAATGGATAAAGTGAAGGAGAAAATGAGAAATATGCACTCGACTCCTTCCTGTTTCTTTAAATTTGATAACTGATCAAGAGTGTTCAATGTGTATAGAGATTCTTACTCAATCTAATTTTAAAAATAAATTATAAAAATATAATATCATTGTTTACTAACTTTTCATAGCCTACATGACTCTATTTATTTAAGAAAGCATAACTATGCGATTGAGATTTTTGTTTGCCTCAAATTATTATGATGAATATGGCTTACCATCATTAGTGCTTTGACATTCTCCAGAGTAATTAGTGTGCCATATTCTCTCAAGCCAAGAAGTACATCAAGAAAATCCTTCACTTCATTGTTGTTGAGATGTAAACTAACCCTTTGTGCTAGTTTCTCCACAATGATTATGTTGAACATGTTATCAAAGCGTTGGGCCAGACTGTTGGCTTTAGCATTCGGCCCCTGAAGATCAAATCTCGCCAAAAAAGGGAAAAGGTCAAATAAATTTGGAAGCCCTAGCAATTTGAGAACTTCTAGTACGATGCTCCTAAACTCTGCAGCTTGTGCAGAGCCTGTTTCAAACAACTTTTTGCAAAAATCATTTTACCCATAATGCTAAGTGAAATCATAAACGTCCTTTCCCCAATATTGACACTATTTCCCTATTCACAATCCTCCATGATCTCATCAATAGTCCTAAACACCTCATCTCTTCTCAAATGTTGTAGATCTTTCTAAACAAACGCCATTGAGAGCCATAAGGACTCCATACTAGACTTGTGCCGTGGTAGGTCAAAGTCCTCGCAGCCATATTCACTGGCCTGCTTGAAATGTCATTGCTCTTCAGTACTTCTCTTGCCACAGTTGGAGATGAAACAATAAATGTTGTCTGAATACCCAATTTGATGGTCATTAGAGGCCCATGTTTCTGTGCAAGCTTGAAAAGAGATTTGTGGGGTTTTTCCACAAGGTAAAAGATGTTTCCAATGATTGGCCATCTGGGAGGTCCCGGTGGTAATGGTAAGGATAAACTCCTCTTATTCTTCTTCAAGAAAATGATGAATATCAGAAGGATAACTGTAGCTAAGGAGCATGATGATGCAATAGTGATTGAATCCATGACTATCTAGTAGCAGAAAAAAAAATCTCACCCAACTTCTGCTCAGCTAGTACGTAGGTGAGCCGAAAAGAATTAGATGAACTTGTGCTCAAGTGGGTATAAAGGCATCAATTATTGGACCACCTACCCTTCCTGTGTTGTACCCGAAACAATAAATTTAAAGCTGTACGCCTCAAATACAAAATGGGATAGGGTAATGTCCCTATACTAAAGACAAAACAAAGTTAAAATCCAGATTGGCACTCAAACCTTCGCACAGAAGGTGCTTTACTTGAACCTACCTAACACCTATTATAGGTGCCAGTCTGCAGAACACAAGATCAGGGCTTGCCCTTTGGCCATGCCTAGGGTCAAACCCTAGCCTAAAGCAACACCTATCAAGCAGGTCGAAGGAAAAAAAAAAAGAATGGGTTACTGTTGGGCGCAAAGGCAAGCTTGCCTTGAATCCTTTGGCCCCCAATCCATCCTATGTGGCAGTTACCATGATTCCTCCTGCTTCCACTGAAGTGTCAATGCTTGCTAGCATGGAGATGCCAACGGCTTTTGTTGCACTTGTTTCGATTTTGTAGGTTTCAAACCTTGCTGGCTCGCAGGGGATTAAGGCATCTGCCAGGACCTCGTCCTTGGTTGGGGCTTGTTCTCCTCTTGCAGTCTCTTCCATAGTACCACCAGCAACAAGGCGTTCTCGCAGTCCTCCTAGACATGCGGAGATATCAGGGGTCAAACGGCAAGCTATAAGTCCAGAGGATTTCCCGTCTGACTTTCACCCGGTTTCTACCTTTTTGTAGAATAGTTACTCCTCTCTAGAGGACAAGGATGATATGGAAGAGTTTTCATGAACTTCCTCTCTTGGAATGTTCGAGATCTTAGAGACCTCCCCAGAAAATTCTATGTCCGAGATACCCGTCATAGACTTGGGAATTTAGATTTTCTTTGCCTGCAAGAAGTTAAGATTTCTGGTTTCATGCTTTCTACTGCATGCCGCATCATTTGGCAGGATAGCGTCATGTTTTCTTCTCAGCATGAAGCTGGCCGAGGTGGTGTAGTTACTCTCCTATCACCTCGCCTTCATTCTGCTATTATTTTGCATGGTTCTAAACCCACACACCATATTATTTGGCTTTTTCTTTCCATTAACAATCATTCTTTTGGAGTCATTAATGTTTATGCCTCCAATGATGCTGTGGAAAGGGCGCAAATGTGGGTTTGGCTTGCTGACAACTTGCCGCCAGCTACTTGGGTCCTGTGTGGGGACTTCAATATGGTTGAAGTGGCCTCTGACAAAGATGGCATTCTACCTTTCCGTTGGACAGCTAGGGAAAGAGAACCCTAGTTTTACATGCATCATAAATTAGGCCTCTTTGATCCCAATACTAGTCGCCGTCATGATAATGGGGCTTGGCACACTTGGTCTAATTTTTGAGTTGGTCCTGACCGCATATTGAAATGTCTTGATCGTGCTATGATCTCAGTGCAATCTTTTTTTATTTTTCTAAAGATCGTGATCTACCTGTCATTCCCCTAAAAGATGTGATGTTGTTAGACCACTATCCCATTTATTTTGGCATTTCTTGGCAAATAGCTATCCCCAAAGTGGTTAAGTCTCAATTATTCCTCAACACATCTATGCTATTGCATGCCTCCACCATCTCCCACATACAATGTGTCTGGAATTTGGAACCACATTCACATTCCCATCGAGGCTGGATTCAATGGTGGAATGATGCCATTACTAGAATGGCTCATTTTTTGTGCATCTACAGGTGTTAGCTGGCAATTTTCAGAAAATGATCTTATGAAGCCAACACGCTTGCCCTCAAAAAAGCCTCTGAAGTGCTCACCTTCAACCCCTTTGATGTGGATCTTCAACTTCAGCTTGCCAAGCTTTGCCATGAAAAGCAAATTGTTGATAACTATGCTGCTCGAGGAGCTCAAATCAAAGCCCGTCTCCACTGGTTAGAGGTTGGCGACAAAGCCTCAAAGGAGTTCTTCCAAGCTCTCTGAGTTTGTCATACCAATATTGGGATTAAAAAGATAAAATAGGGAACCGATGTTCTTTCCAGTCTGCAAGACATCCTGCAAGCTATTGTTCTTCACTATGAGAACATTTTTGCTTCATAGGGCCATTCAGTTGCTCAAGAGGAGGCTCTCAAAAAGTGTATTACTGTTACTCCAAACTGCCTCGCAGTTGAGCAACGCGCTTTCTGTGAGCAACTTCTTTCCCTCCAAGACCTTAAAGAGGCAGTTTACTCCATGGCGGATGACAAATCCCTTGGATGTGATGGATTTCCTTGTGAATTTTACAAACATCTTTGGGAGCAAATTGGTCCTGATCTGCACAAAGTCTATCTTGAAGCATACCATTCTAAAAGCTTAGGAGCGATCATAAATAAAGGCAATATTAAATTCATACCTAAAGCTGGTGATCCTGAGGACATCTGCAATTGGATGCCCATCACACTCCTGAATGTGTCTTATAAGATCATTGCTAAGGCACTCTCTCTCAAAATCTGCCATATGCTTCCTCTAATTGTGCGGCCTGAACAAACTGGCTTCAGCAAATCTAGGTATATTCTTGACAACATCATTTCTGTCTAGGAAGGTATGAATGGGCCCGTAAGTCCAACAGCAGGCTATCTTTTTAAAGATAGATTTTGCTAAAGCCTATGATCGCATTGAATGGCCTTTCATTTTGGCTATGCTTCAGGCTCTGGGTTTTGGTCCCAATTTCCTTCAGTCCATGGAGATGCTCTTTGGTGATGCTAATGCTTGCATCACCATCAATAATTCACAATCTGAAGCTTTTGGACATTTTCGTTCCATCAAACAAGGTTGTCTGTTAGCTCCAGCGCTTTATGTCCTTGCTGCTGAAGGTTTTGGTTATTTACTTGCTCACTCTGTGTCTTCAAGGCTGGTCCATGGCATTTCCTTGCCTGATTCTTCCTTCCAGTTAGTCAATGGTCATCTTGCTAATGATTCTTTTCTTACTCTTCTTGAAGATGAAGAAAACATCAAAAATGTTTTAAATTGTTTTGACACTTTTTGTCAAGCCTCTGGCTCTGCCATTCAATGGCATAAAATGCTCTGTTACTGACAGTCTTTTTTGCCAGCTCCACCTTGGCTCAGCCATTTCCAATGAAAATGGGTTACTCATGGAGAAATTTTCTGCTTTCTTGGCATTCCCTTTGCTTTCCAGGCTTCCCCTGTGGAACTTTGGAATGTTGTGCTTACAAAGATTACCAAAAAGCTTGATTATTGGATCACTAAGCCGCTTTCTCTTGCTGGTAAATTCCAAATTTGTTCTAAGATTTTGGCTGCCATCCATGTGTTTTATTCTTCTTGTTGGGCTCCCTCCAAAGCTTCCTATTTCAAATTAGAATGTTTGCTCAAAGATTTTCTTTGGGCCTCTAGTTCTGACCATCATGGTTTTATCAGAGTTGCTTGGGCTTTTTGTTGTCTCCCAAGGGAATCTGGGAGTCTCGGCTTGCTTTCCACTCAAAAGCAGGGCCTTGCCCTCTATGCTAAATGGATTATCAGAGCTATTTCTAGAGATGAAGCCTAGAAAATTCTTGTCAGGCATTGCATCTCTTCTGGCTTCCCTGCTAACAGACCGGCATGGAAGGGAATAGGTTTTCAGACCCTTCTCACTATGTGTGAACCAGTGGTCATATAGGGTTCTTTCATTATAAAGAGCATCTAGAAAGCTTGGGAAGCTGTTAAACCTTGGCTTCATTGGGTTGGTGATGAGTTTCACAATGGGCTGCCCTTAAATCAGCAGAACATTTGGTGGTCTCCCTTGTTTGTCTTCCAGGGTATTCCTCTTGCCAAGACTCAAGGTGCCAGTGCTCTAGGTTTCCATAAATGTGGCATTCGCACTACCAAGGACATTTTTTCAAGATTCACCATGAATTTCAGGTCTTGAGAGGATATGCAACTTCAATACCACCTTGTACATGCCGATCGCCAGACTTATGAGCTTCTGTTGTCTTCCATCCCTATGCACTTACTTCATAAAGTGGGGATTCAATCTGTTCGACCTTGGTGGTATGATTGGAAGTGATTTTCTGCCACTCCATTTACCAATTATAAGCCCAATATGGGATATAGATGGCTTTCACCCCACCTTTCGATGGTGGACATGCTTAATCAACGGTGGCATTTGCATTCTTCGCTTTCTCAATAGAGAAAATGGTTTGACACCATTTGGAGTGCCATTACAGAACCTAAGATTGCTCACTTTGCTTGGTGCCTTTCTTTCCAAGGTCTTCCCCTGGGGCCTCAGCTCAAGTACATTGGGGTTCCTGATCCCAGATGCCCCTTCTGTGGCCAACCTAAGTCCCTTTTGCATATTTTTTGGTTTTGTAAGCGTGCTCAAAATTATTGGCACTGGATCCATAATTTTTTCAAGCCTTTCAGGCTTGAACCTTTTTCATGGCACATGATCCTGCTGGGTGATTCCCCCAGATTTCCTCAGAAGTTTTCCCAGATTTGGCATACCTTCAGGATGGAAATTTTATTTTCTCTATGGAAAGATAGGAATGCAGTTTTATTCACTCATAGTTTTTTGGATGTTAACATTGCAATGTACACTAAGGCATGCATTTGTAACAATGTCATTATGCAGATACAGGTGCAAGCTAATAAAGTTGCCCTGGAGGTTGCCCACTTATAGGAATTGTTAAACCACTGGGGCAATGCTCCTTGTATCATTGCCAGAGTGCCTCCGGATGCCTCGGCTGATGCCTCCTCATCTCGCAGTCGCCATTCCAGACGCCAATCCTTTGGTCGCCATTCACACATGTCATGCTCCTAGGGTCCCTGCCATCGCTCTCCCAGTGGTGGTCATGGCGGTTGGAGGCGCCGCTCTGCTTCCCCACCACGTGGTGGTTCTGGCTGATCCCCGGCTCCCCCCTAGGCGGGCTTCTAGCCGATCTTCGGCTCCTCCCCCTGGATGGTCGCACTCTAGCAAGTTTCCCCAGCTGGCCTTGGCTATTTCTCCTCCGCAGCCAGACAAGAAGGATGCAGAGACTGCAACTACCCCAGATCCTGCAGATGTTGCTAACGGCTAGACTGTTCCTAGTCTGCCTCACAATCCCACTGATGTGTGGGGATTTCCTGATAAAGATGATCCTCCTCCCTCTGTTGGTACTACCTTGGTAGCATGAGGTTGTTTAAATGTTTTTTTTGATAAATAGTTTATAGTTGCTGGCTACGGCCATGTTGTTTTCTCCGGCTTCAGCCGATTGAACTCATTCGCGGGGTGATCCTGTATGCCCCGGCCCTTTTTTGTGAATTGTAATCTTAGTAAATTTTATTAATTGAAAAGGACTATTCATCAAAAACAAAGTTAATCTTTTTTTTCAGATCCACCAAAATATAGTGTTGTTTTTCTAAATTTTGTATTGTTATGCTGAACTATAAACTATGTAGATCATGAAGATCAAAAATTGAAAATTTCAGAAAAATTTATAATATTTTTAATTTTTAAAAATTGATCAACTATACAATTTATAGGAAGAATAATCAACATCCATAATAAATTATCATAGACATGCTAATCGATTTCACCAAGGGCACAACATGCATCCCATTACAACATGTATTCGATGGATATTGTTACATATATTCTTGGTACGTAGTTACTAGATAAAAGATTACCATTCACATCATTGATACCCAATAAAAGGAAAAATTACCTTATATGGAGAGATTCTTGAATTGTGAAAAATAAAAAGATAACACAATACTATCTTATCTTAGAAGATTACAATAAGATAAATTTTAGTAAAAGATTTTTAAAAAGTTATAATTATGTGGAAGGCATTCCCTATATGAATTGTGTGAGTTGATTAATTGGATCGATGGTTAAGAGTATCTAAGACAAGTAGACGATCGTTACAAACACTTAGCCATTCATTCATTTCTATAGAGGTTTGAAAAAATCTAAACTACGCCAAATAGAAGGCGTATATGATTCCTTCTAAGAAATTCAGGCTCATTCGACACGAAGCCCTTATAATCTTCACTTGAACATCAGTTTCCACACATGCGATATAATGCTATTGTTGTTGCCTAAAATTGTTCAATAAATCAGGTAGGTGGGTGGCCATACACGCGGCTATGCAAGGTCCTGTCTAAATCACCAAGCAAACTATAGTTTTATATATATATATATATATATATATATATATATTTATATATATATATATATATATATATATTTATATATATATATATATATATATATATTTATATATATAGGATAAAATTATAGTTTAAATAAAAGAAACTAATTAGCCATCAATATAGCATATTTGAGGATTAAACTATTGTGAAATTTACTTGTTACTTAAAATTGATTCAAGTTCATATCACAATTTATTGGAATTTAAGTTTGATATTCAATAATAAAAATGTAACCTTAAAACAAGACTAACTCAAATAATTTCTATATCAAACAATATATTAATTATTCTTCTTAACATTAATATTAGAAATTAATTTGAAATTGGGCTTGATGTATAAAAGATTGACAAGAATATTATATCAAATTATTGATGTAGGGGACAAGCTCTTCCAATGAATGTCAACCTTACATAAACTTACTATGCTACAATGATGTGAAAGACAATATTTAAATAGTCCAAATCTTTGATTGCCCATTGATCATCTCACACCCCTAACAACTCAAATTTAATGAAAGTAAACATTTCAACTGTCCACATCTAAGATAAATCAATAATGACAAAATAAACATTCAAATTGTCCAGCAATATAATTATTCAACAATGATGAAAGAGAACATTTCAATTGTCAACATCGATGATAAATCAACAATGACAAAATAAAATATTGAAATCATCCACCTATATAATTATTAAATAGTGATAAAAGAGAACATTTAAATTGTAGAATATATGTGAGGGAGATGAGAAATCATGTGGAATATATTTTTGTAGTATTTTCTTGCAATGGCTATTTTAGTAGCTAGTATGTTGCATTTGAAAATCATTTCAAATTTGTGAGATCTTTTTACTTTTTAGGAAAATAGATTGGAGGTAATTAATTTCACTAAATAGATAACTTTTTTGAATCATTCTCCTATAGTTGTAGTTTTAGCTAACGGGAGATGAAATTTAATTACAAAATAGTTAGGATTTTGGATGTCACTCATAACTCTTTTGATGAAATTTGAAAAATGATTTAATTTAATTCTTTCATGAAAGATCAAGGTAAGTGAAAAGTTGAAAAACTGAAGACAATGGTTGTTTTGCTAAGGAGGATATTATAAAACAAGTTAGAGTTGTAATGACAACTACATTTTTAGTGTTTGTGTTCAATGAAATATAGATAGAATTTAAGATTTTGGCTCTACTAGGGTTTCATACATCTCTTTCATATGGCTCTTTGTCTAACTTTCCTTCTGAGTTTACTATCTATCAAACTACATTTAGTGAGGGAGTTTTTAGGGCTAGTTTATAATGGGTTGGACCAACTACGACCTAGTAGTTGATATCAGTGCTCACGATGTTGGATCAACTACCCATGGCACCTTCTTTGAATAGACATCCTCAAAAGTTCCTCATGAAGGTCTTCCATGAGGTAATCCTAATATTATCCTTCCTCTGCAAGAAATTGATGTTAAATGTGAATGGTTAGAACAACATACATGACAAGGTATTTTGTGGGTAGGACTCTTGCTAAAGCCATGCTTAGAGAATGGGTTACCAAGAGTTTGGCTCCTCATAGAGTCCACCTTGAAGCTATGAAAAACCTTACCAAAGGTTTAGGCTGATTTGGTCTTTGGCAATGGGCCTTGGTTGGGTTTTTCCTCCATGCTTGTGTTTCAAAGGTGGTCTTGAGACATTACAGTCTCTAATGACAAAAAGCTTAGGGTTCTTGTTTGACTTTAGTTTCCATTACCAACACTCATGGAAAAGTTGTTACTAAGGAACATGATAAGCTTTTCAATGCTTTCCCTCAAAAATGAATTTGCACTAAGGTTGATCTCTCCAAGGATCTCAAATATTCTATGGAGATTTAGATTGATTCCCACATCTTCTCTTAGAAGGTTCTTTATTTGAATCTACCAAACACCTGTTATAGGTGTCATTAGGCAGAACATAAGTTCATGGATTGCCCTTTGATAGTGCCAATCATTAAACCCCCACCCAAGGATGCTCCTATTAAGCCAGTAGAAGGAGAAAAAAAAAAAGATGAATGGGCCACTATTAGGCACAAGGTAAGGCTTCATAGGAGTCAATTCCTATTGTTTCATAAGTTTAAAATCTTGTTCTTTCATAGGGGAGCAAGGCAGCTATGAGGGCTACCACTTTTGTAGTGGTTTTCACTCCACTTGTTGCATCATCCACTAAGACACAAAATTTGCAGCATTTTGGCAGCCCTCTCGGGTGTGCTAAGAAACCAGAAGAGAAGTAGTGGGTCATCACTCCTAGAGCGTTTCCCTCTAGTTTCAACCCAATTTCTACCTTTTTGCAAAATAGGTAATCCTCCATTGAGGATGAAATAAACATGGAAGATTTTTCATGAATATTTTATCATGGAATGTGAGATGGCTTACAAATCTCTCAAGAAAGTACTATGTTCAGGACACCCATCATAGACTTGCTAATTTCTATATTTCCTTTATATGCAAGATGTTAAAATCTCTAGTTTTTAATGCAAGTAAGAGGAAAACACTACAAGTATATCCCAATATCCCTTCCTATATACCAACTCAAGACTAGGGCAGAGGTGAAATGGCCTTACATACACCCCAACTTCATCTTCTCAAACTCACCCCATCATCCAAGTAGCCTAACACCTTTCCCAAAGCACAAATCCACCCACACGCCTCACTTCACCTGCATTATCTAGGATCTTAAACTACCATGCACCCTAATACATCATTTCCTACTATTCCACAAAGATTCTTGTCCAACTAATAAGTCTAGGGCTTCTTACTACACGAAAATCACAAGTTACACTAGGAGGCCTAAAGGGGGCTCAATCCTAGTATCCTGTTTTACCCGAAACAACTCTAAACTCCACAAACTTGCAAAAAAACCTAAAAAAAAATTGCAAAATATTTAATTACAAGAAAAACCATATCTAAATCCCAAATATGGGTTCCAGGTCTCAACTCCAAAGCCCTTTTCTTTCAAGCTCTAGTTTCTAGGCTTTTATGGCATACAAACACAGTTTGGTCGTTTAGACTACCAATATCGAAACCCAAGATGTATTTTCTCCTTCCATATCTATTGACAACATTCTTCCTTACCTTCCATCAAAGATCTACCTTCTAGGACTCATAAAGTGATATATGTGCTTTACTTTTCTGTCTATTAGCACATTAACAGTAGTAATCAAAGTACCAAAACATGGTTGTTCTTTCTTAGATAGGGAAAGGAAACCAAAGGTGTCACCATGAATGTCTTCTATGATTCAGTACCTTTCTTTTTTCTGAATACCAAAAGTTTCCACCATGTATAATGAGAGAAATACAATATTTACATATAAAACCTTATTACAGTCTAGGATAAACAACAAGTAAGGAAAAATCCAAAACTAACTATTTCCTTATCATATTTGAATCAAAACAATCATTTCCTTAATTTAAGAGTAAAACTAAAAATTTCTAATAATGGACTTAGTCACTTACTATCATATTCAATTGAAAATGGAAAGACCATTGTTGATTTTCTATCAATTCCTTCCAAAAAAATTGTATGTTATCATCCCAAATCTGTACACCTCATATTAACCTCTTCTAGTAGGAAGTAAACAATATAAATATCCTTTTGTATGACCTAAAAGTTTGACTATTCATATTTGATCCAAATAGAGTTCTAACTATTGGACTTCCAATTTTTTGCAAGAAAAGTTACAAAATAGTTGCATAACAACTTTTATTGCAATTTTTGCAAGTTTACAATTTTTACATGATCTTAACACAAAAACTTCACAACACCTACAAAACAACATTAAAACATGTAAAATGTTTATGAAACATGAAAATGATGACTTTTGGTCAACTCTCAATGTTTGACCAATCATTGACTACCCTTTGACTGTGCTTCTAACCTTATTATAATATGAAATCAACTTACCTATATGCATAATAAGAAAGCCTAAACTATCTTGTGTCATCTTGGACACTTATTGACCTTTAATATTCTTCTCCTTGGTGTTTGATCACCTTATTCAATACCTAGGGCCCTTGCACCCTACTCCCCTCATTTGAGAAACTAAAGTGCCTTAAGTTTCCAAATGTTGAAGAGTTGTGCCATGCTTGATAATATCTTCCTCAATCATCCATGTTGCTTCCACCTTAGGTAGGCCCTTCCATTTCACTAAATATTCCTTGTATATCTTGTTCCTAGTCTTTTTTATTGTCTTGGTATCTAAGATACACTCCAACTTTAATAGTTTGTTCGATGGGAGATCCTTTATCTTTTCTACCTCAACATCTTCCTTATTATTATTAGAAGAATCCATGTTGTTGTTGTCCCCTTTGTATAATTTTAGGTATGCAACATTGGAAATGGGTGATATTCTAATCCCTTGTGGTAGTTCTAATTCATAAGCATTGTTCCCATATTTATTTAAAATTTTGTAGGGACCCATCTCTTTCATCTGTAGTTTGTTGATTGATCCTTTAGGTAACCTATCCTTATTTAGGAAAGTTGTCACTAGGTCACCAACCTTAAAATGAATCTCCTTGTTCTTCTTATCTATCTTGTCCTTGTATTTAGTTACTAATTTCTCCAAATGGAACTTGAATTGATCATGTATTGTCTTCACCACTTCAGCAAGTGTCTCCCCTATGGCACTTCTAAACTTCATGTCTTGCAAATCTCTTAGTTCCAAGGGTCCTCTTGGATGGAAACCACATAATGCTTGAAAAGGTCTTTTGTCACTTGATCTATTATTTGAATAATTATATACATATTCAACTTGATTTATTACCTAATCCCAAACCAATCCATGTTATGTTGTGAGACACCTAACTAGATTTCCCAAGGACCTATCCACCACCTAAATTTGGCCATCAGTCTAAGGGTGATAAGCTGATTAATAAGCCAAATGTGTGCCAAGTTTCATCCAAAATGTTCTCTAAAAATGCCCAAAAATTTTGATATCTCTGTTAGTAACTATTGTCATGGGAAGACCATGAATTCTAACTACTTCTCTAAAAAAAAATGTTTGTAATCTAAGATGCATCATGGTTGCTCCTGTGAGGTATAAAATGAGCTATTTTTGTGAACCTATCAACTCCTACAAAGACAATGTCTACTCCTCTAGTAGTTTTAGGTAACCCAAGGACAAAGTCCATGCTTATGTTGTCCCAAGGTTTTGTAGGTATTGGTAAGACTGATATAAACCTAAATTAGATGATGTGCATTTGGCTATTTGGAAAATTAGACAAATTTGCACATACCTCCTAACTTCATTCGGCAACCCAGGACAATAGTAGAACCTTGCAACATGTTCTAGTTTCTTTTCTGCTCCAAAATGTCCTCCAAGAGCCCCATTGTGTTTTTCCTTGATGATATTTTCCCTCATTGTTGACTTAGGTATACATAATCTACTGCCCTTAAATAATAAACCATCTTGCAAAATATAATCAGTAAAATCACCATGAAGAGTGTTAGCATACTCCAAACAAGTCTATTTAGGCCTCTCTAAAATAAGAATCTTCTTTATACAAATCTTTGATCTACTCTAAACCCACACTTTGTAGTTTGACTTCTTGGGCTACTAGCACACTCCTGATCAAAGCATCTACCACTTTTTTGGTTGTTCTCTTTTTATGTTTGATTGAAAATCTAAATGCTTGAATCTACTCCACCCACTTAACATCTATATAGTTGAGTTTATCTTGCTTATTTAGGAAATCGAGGGCATGGTTATCAGTATACACTAAGAATTCCTTGGGAATGAGGTAGTGTTTCCATTTCTTTAATAATTGAACCATGGAATATAGTTCAAGATCATAGGTAGAATATTTTTGGTTTGCTTCATTCAATTTTTCTTTAAAAAAATGAAATGGGATATTTCTCTTGGCTAAGAATTGCTCCTATTGCATACTTGCTAGCATTACACTCCACAGTAAACACTTTATCAAAACTAGGTAGCATTAAGGTGGGTAATTCTCCCACTTTCTTCTTCAAAAACTAAAAACTCTTCTCTACTATTTTGGTCCACCTAAAGTGACATTTGACCACTCCTTTTATGGTATCAAGTATAGGAGCTACTATCCCACTAAAATCTCTAATGAATTTCCTATAGAAGGTAGCTAGGCCATGAAAACTTCTCACATCCCCTATTACCTTAGGACTTGGCCAATTTAGAATAGCTTCTACCTTGGTAGGATCCATTTTTAGGCATCCTTTGCAAATCACAAAACCAAGATAAACTAACTCAGATTCATAGAACTCACATTTTTCAAAATTGATAAATAGCTTCTCCTCATGCAACTTTTTCATCACCATTTCAAGATGCTCCAAGTGCTCTTCTCTATTCTTGCTAAATATCAAAATATCATCTAAATATACTATAACAAATTTGCCAATGAATTGTATCAAAATTTCATTCATTAATCTCATGAATGTACTAGGTGCATTACTCAAGCCAAATGGCATCACTAGCCAAGCATATAGTCCCTAATTAGTCTTAAAGGTTGTTTTCCACTCATCCTCTTATCTAATCCTAATTTGTTAATATCCTGATTTCAAATCCAATTCAAAATAAAAACATGATTCTCTTAGATAATACATTAGCTCTTCAATTCTAGGCATGGGAAACCTATACCTAATTGTGATCTTGTTAATTTCCCTTGAATCAACACAAATTTTTCATCTTTCTTGGGTGTTAGAACTAATGGATATGAACATGGACTTAAAAAATTTCTCACCAACCCTTCTTTTAGAAAATCTACAACTTGTCTACTTACATCTGCATTCTATTGTGATGTAAGCTTGTAGGCAGGCTTGTTGGGCAAGGTTGCACTAGGCACTAAGTCAATCTGATGACTTATGCTTCTGAGTAGTGATGAAGATTTTGGTTTCTCCTCTACAACTGTGAAAGGGTATTGTTTTAATATTTCTCCCACCTCTACAAGTATTGGTTCTTGACTTTCAACTTTCTCTTTTGGCTTAGCTAACAAAGCATATCGTTCAAAATCATCTTCTCTAGTCAATTGTAGAAAATAATTACCTCTGATTAGCTCAACTACACTATCATCTTGGTCTTTCACCATATGATCAGGTAAAGGTTCCATCTTAAATTGTCTTCCATTCTTCTCTATCAGATATTTTTTTTTTTCACCATTATGTTGTGCCTTTACATCAAACTGCCATAGTCTTCCTAGGATCAAATGATAGGAATCCAAAGGAATGATCTCACATAGTACCTCATCTTTGTACTCTCCACATTCAAACTCTACCCATGCTTTTTCTTCAATTGTAAAACTATGGTTCTTTTTCAATCATGATTTTTTATGGGGAGTCACATGAGGTAAGCTCTTTAGTTTTTATTTTTTAGCCATCTCTAAGGATACAACATTCACTGTTTATCCAGAGTCAACAATTATCTTGCATAACTTTCCAAATGCCTCACCTTGAGTTCTGAACAACTATTTTCTTTGTGGTGGCTCTGTTTTTAGAGGCATTTTTAGTATAGTCCACCTCAACATCATATTTTCCCCATCAAATATTCGTGCTACACTCCCAACTTCTGTGGAACGACTGCTGCAACAAGATTCATCAACCCTTACTAACTGATTTCTCCTATCTCTATTCTGATTAGAGGAATTCATGTCCTTGAGTTGAGATTGAGCCATTGTGTGCCTTGGTTGCCCACATAAGTAACACTTGATGGTTCTATGACCCCTATATTGTCCACCTTGCATACCTCTACCTCTATTAAATGCCCCCTCTACTTTCTGAATCTTTGGTTTCCTCTTTGTGAACTTTCACGTCTGCTACTACTTTCACCACTTTGCTAATTGTCTCTTGGTCTCCTTTGAAAATTTCCTATTCCCCTTTGCTGATTAGTTCTTCCTCTTCTACCTCTACTATAACTTTCTTGTCTCCTCTTTATCTTCTCTTCCACCTTTACTGCTAACTAGAATTACTTTTCTATTGTGTTGGGGCATAGGATGGAAACTTCCTCTTGAATGTTATAACTCAAACCAATCAGATATCTCACCACCTTCACACTATCTAGCTTCACCATCCTTTACCTGATGTAGAGCCTATGCAACTCTTATGTATATGCACTTATAGTCCACTCTTTTTGCCTTAGGTTTTTCCTCCCCATCTGCAACTAGACTTCATAGGCTTTTGGGATATAGGTATCTCTGATCATGTTAGACACTACCTTCCAAGAGGTAATTTTGTTCTTTCTTTCTTTGACTCCCTCCTTGTGAATAAAATTCCACTAGGTAAGAATTGCCCCTTTCATCCTTGATTAAGCTTGCCTCACCTTCTTCCCTTCTAATATTCCATGGAATGTAAAGTGACTCTCAAGAGCCTCCATCCAATTCATAATAGCATTAAGGTCCATCTTCCCTCCAAAAATGGGAGTATCAATTGATTCATTCCCAAAAGTCTCTAGAACCTTTAAAAATTCTACCTAATCTACAGGCATGTGGTTATACTCATCATCAACATATTGTTCTTCTTCTTCATATGTCTCTTCTTCACCTTTATTGAGGTCTTCCTTAATCTTCTCAATAGCTCTCTCCACTACTATTATCTTTCTTTCCAACTACAATAATCTATCCTTCAACTTCTAATTCTCATCTTTTTGCTCTTGGAGTTTCATGGAGAATTTCACATTTGTCACCACTTTGTTTATCCCTAATGTAGAATAATGATTGGGTGCAATCATCCAAACTACAAGCTCCAAGCTGAGATCTAATACCACTTACGATGCAAGTAAGAGGAAGACACTCTAATGATATCCCAATATCCCTTGCTAGATACCAACTCAAGACTAGGGCAGAGGTGAAATGGTCTTACACACACCCCAACTTCATCCTCTCGAACTCACCCTATCTTCCAAGTAGCCTAACACCTTTCCCAAAGCAAAAATCCACCTAGACACCTCACTTCATGTACAAACTCCAGGATCTTAAACTACCATACACCCTAATACATCATTCCCTAGTATTCCACAAAGATTCTTGGCCAACTAATAGGTCTAGGATTTCTTACTACACCAAAATCACAAGTTACACTAGGAGGCCTAAACAAGGCTCAATCCTAGTAGTCGTTTTACCCAAAACAACTTTAAACTCCACAAACTTACAAATAACCCTGTAAACAAATTGAAAAATCATATCTAAATCCTAAAGATGGGTTTAGAGTGATTAAAAATATTGATTACTGGATTACTAAACCCCTTTCTCTTGTAGGGGAATTCTAGATTTGCTCGAAGGTGTTGGCAGCTACTCATTTGTATTACTTCTCTTGTTGGGCTCCTTCTAAAGCCTCTTCCCTCGAGCTAGGATATTTTCTCCTTGACTTTCTTTGGGCTTCTAGTTCTGATCATCATGGCTTTCACAGGGTTGCCTAGAAATTTGTATGTCTCCCCAAAGAGTCTACAAGTCTTGGCCTACTTTCCACCTACAAGCAAGGACTCACTCTTTGTGCTAAATGGATTATTCATGCTCTCACTGGTGATGAAGCTTGGAAATTATTGGTCTAGCACTATATCTCTTCTGTATTTTCTGTTAACAAGCCTATGTGGAAGTGGACTGGTCTTCAAACCCTTCTCATCATGTGGGAACCTATTCACATTGACGGCTCTTTTTTTATCAAGAGAATTTGGAAAGCTTGGGAAGTTGTGAAGCCTTGGCTTCGTGATGGGCTTTCTTTGAATTAGTAGAACCTTTTGGTGATCCCCATTGTTTGTCATTCTAGGTGCTCCTTTGGCCAAGACTCAAGGCACCAATGCTCTACACTTTTTTAAACACAACATCAAGGCTCCTAAGGACCTTTATTTTTGAAGATCTTTATGAGTCTACAATCTTAGGAGGATATGCTGGTCTAGTTCCATCTTTCTCATCCAAAATCCATAGACTTTTGATCTTCTACTCTCTATCATTCTAGATCATTTGATTCACAAGGTGGGAATCTAGTTTGTACGACCTTGGTAGAAAGACTAGAAGTGGTATACTACCATGCCCTTCACCAGTTACAAGCCTAGCTTAGGATATCAGTGGCTTTCTACCCATCTGCCTTTGGTGGATACTCTCAACTACCACTGGGATCTTTAGTCTCTCCTTATCATTAGAGGGTGTAATTTGGTACTATTTGGAGTGTTATCACTTAGCCTAAGATTGCCCATTGTTCCTTGTACTTGTTGTTTCAAGGGCTTCCCCTTGGGCTGCAACTCAAGCATATAGGTGTCTTGGATACTCTGTGTCCTTTTTGTGGGCATCTTGAGTCATTTTTTTGAATATTTTTTGGTTCTACAGGTGTGCTCATAATTATTGTCACTGGATAAATAATTTTTTTGGGCCCTTTAGGCCAAAATCCTTTTCTTGGAACATGATTCTTCTAGGTGATTCCCTAGGATTCCTAGGGAATTTGACAAATCTTGCATACTTTTAGGATGGGGATTTTGTTTACTTTGTGGAAGGATAGGAATGGTGTTCTTTTCACTCACAACTTTCTTGATATCAATGTTTCTATTTACACTAAGGAATGCATTTGTAATAATGTCATGTTGCAAAATTAGGTGCAAGCCAAGAAGGTGGCATTGGAGGTGACCCACCTTCAGGAATTACACAATCATTAGGGTAACATGCCTTGCATAGTTGCTAGAATTTCTCCTCACTCGTAGGTTGACCACACTCCACCCTGGGGCTATCATTGGGGTCACAGTTGTTCTTCTCACCACTTACATTCATCATGCTCACAGGATCCCCGCCACCACTCTCCTAGTGGTGGCAATGTTGGTTGGTGACATCGCTTAGCTTCTTTTCCTCATCATAGCTCTGGCTAGCCCTCCTTTCTGTGGCTCCCCCTCCTGTTTCTTCTCTTGGCTCTAGTGGCTCCAAGTGGTCTTTCCCCGACCTGGATCTAATTATTTCTCCATTGTGGGTGGAGGAGTAAGACAAAGAAAAAGTTGATGATGATGTTGTTGATGGTTGGAATGTTCCTAATCTTCCTGCCAATCCTATGGATTCTTGGGGTTATAATGATCGTGATGATTCACTCCCTTGACCAACACTAGTCTGGAAGCTTGAGGTAGCTGCCTATATTTTTTTTTCATGAATAGTTGTTGATTCTGGCTTTGGCCATGTGAACTTTCGTGGGGTGATCTTTTATCCCCCGACCCCTTTTTTTCTGAATTTATAACTAGTATAATAATTTATTAATAGAAAGGGACTATTCATCAAAAAAAAAATGTTGAAATAAAATTTATAAGCATGCTAGTTAGTATTACCTAAATTATGAGTATTCTTATGCATCAACTAATTTTAATAGTTTTATTAATATGTTTATAATTAATATGTGTGATAGACATAGTTTATCCTTATATTATTTTTTTATGATTGTATATAAGCATATAAAAGATGTCATGTACCATGAAAGCACCAATGCATTCATACATGAGAAAATCCTTATGTGTTACCGAGATGAAGCATTACATTCATGAATCCTATTCAAAAAAGGAAATATTATACATAGCCTTGTATACATCAATCATCGCATTGGACTAGAGAGGATTCTTTCACATACAAACACATGATAACATATCTAACCACTTATGAAATAGTAACACTTGTAATCTTGTGAAGTGTAACTTCAATCATACCAAAAATAAACACTATAATAATATAGCACATAGTAAATTATATAAAGCATAAAGACACTAGGCCACAACACTATGGAACTCATAATTTCTTAAATACAGAGATAATAGAGCTAAATTTAGGTTCGGTAGCCTAATTATTTGTTCAAGGTTCTAAGCATGGCAACAAAGTTCCTCATGTTTCCTTCACTAACTTGAAAATTATTGTTAGTCAACATGTTACTCATCTTTGTGGCATTAGATTTGATTTCCATGCCTTCTGTCATTAACATTCTAATTGCTTCACTAATATCCTCTTTAGTAAAAGAGCCATCGTCTTCATTTCTTCTCACTTCCACTCCCACATTAATTTCTTGCGCAAGTTTTGCATTTAGTCCTTGGTCGTACTGCATTGGAAGGGTTATTAGTGGCACCCCAAACCTTAACCCTTCTGTCATTGAATTCCACCCACAATGAGTTAAAAATGCACCTATAGAAGGATGATTCAAAATGTGTAATTGTGGAGCCCACCTTCTCACCACCAATCCCTTTCCCTGTAAAATACATCAAACAATTAGAAGTGGTATTCAAATACAACATACCTTTATTTGGTTTTGATAAATATGTCTCATGCTTAGATTGCAGCTGATCCAGAAATCATCTCACCAACCAACAAGACATTACAATGTTCAATTATAATGTTTGAAAGAAAGATGATGCCTACATTACAGCTGATGCCTGTTTAGCTGTAGGCATAAGAATTGAAAATATGAATGTATATTGAAAATAAGAATGATTATTTCAATAACAACAATTTTTTGGAATGAATATGAACTTATTTTAAAGGCAAAATAAGAATATCTATTCATATTCCCTACTTTAATTGACTCAAAAAAACATATTCCTAATTTCCTATTCTATTCCAACAACCAAATAAAATCTCGCAAACCAACTGAATATTATAATGTTCAAAAAAAGATGATGCCTACATTACCGTGGTCTGATGTTGGAAACCTTGCAGCGACTCATTTCCGGCAGGCAGAATCCAGAGGAATGATACGCTGCTCTCCAGCAGACCCATCGAAATGGCGGCGAGCTGTTGCTGAGTTAGAACGTACTCGCTACCAAAAGCCAACAAGACTACCGAACCAGCCGGTTGCCTATCGAGCCACTGCAAGCAAATGTCATCCGAGGGAACCGGCGGGAGTTTAGGCATGAGTATTCCAACAGGCAGAACTTGCCGCTTTCTGAGGCTGTGCATAAACTCTACGTACACACCTTCCAACTCCATACACGTGTTGCATGCAACCGCCCGACTCTCCCGCACGCAGATGCTGGCCCGCTCAGTGACCCTAAGCCCATTTGCAGGCTTCTCATACAACACCACGGCTCTCTCACCTTCAAACAACCGGCGCTTAATAACCGACGAAGGAAATCCGGGCGGCGAGGAAGTCAGATCCTGGGCTGTTGGGTTTTCCGGTGAGATGTCCAGCTGAGCTTCCGCAAAGCTGAAGGCGGCCATTCCTATTATCACGAACAATATCGTGGGAATTGGATTAGCCACTCGAGGAGCCCAGTGCTGCACAAAATCGTGGATCACCACGTTCGGTGACAGCTGTCGCAACAGCGCTTCGAACGGCTCCTGCAAGAGATCCATGGCAGCAGTTAGTAGAGGCAACAACACTGCTGATTCTCCTCTCTTCGCAGCGTCTGCGGAGGACTCCACGCCAGCTGGCAGCCCCTCCACGTAGGGCATCGCCAGCTCCACCAGCTCTATCTTCCCCGCCGAATCCAACACATGGGGCTTAATTCGCTCAATGTTCAGCGGTGTTGAGACGAAGAAGATTTGGAGGCCATGAGTTGCAAGGCCTTTGG
Organism: Cupressus sempervirens; assembly: GCA_028749045.1. Taxonomy (NCBI): domain Eukaryota; kingdom Viridiplantae; phylum Streptophyta; class Pinopsida; order Cupressales; family Cupressaceae; genus Cupressus; species Cupressus sempervirens. The sequence continues at coordinate 99,912,673 of CM053786.1, forward strand.
CGAGCTCAAGGAAAGGAGTAATGTGACCGTGGGCGAGCCAGGGCAACATGACTACTCTCAGCTGTCTCTCATCTCCTTCCGCCATTCTTGATGCAGTACAGCTAATTGACTTTCAACCAAGCGCACTGATTTCAGATAATACTTTATAGATAAGTTTACAGCACTCTTGGATGTGAAGTTCAATTGTTCGTCTCTATTTTTTAACTGTTTCTTTTATCTTTTTTAAGAAGCCATGTGCCATAATTTTCAATAAGCATCTTCTTATCTACGCTTATTTTTAGGTGCTTATCTACGCTTATTTTTATTTGCTAAAAATAGCTGCTTAGTGAAAATAGAAGAAGATTCTAATATTTCTATAGGAATATTTTATTGCCTAAATATATACAGAAATATCATGGTAGGTGGGAACATGAAAATGACTGAATAAAGGTTCGCTCTCTTGACTAGCGGATGTAGCCAGAATATAAATGAGAAAACAAAGGCCAAAATAGAAATGACAAAACGGAGAAATTACAGATTCCAGAACTATCACATCATCTCATTTTCCTTCTTTGCCTCCATTGTCGGTGGACGTCAAGAATATCTGTTTGTTAGTTGCAGGCAGGTTTGAATGGTAGGCAGGATATAAGCACGAGCAGCTTTCAATGGCTTAAAGGAAAAAAGAATTGTAGTGAAAAAATATATATAAAGAAAACAAGAGTTTTAAAAAAATATTTAAAGAAAACAAAATTGTAATGAAATCTTTTTTATGTAAGAAACATTACAAAATAGAACTGTTAATAGACATCCAAAAAAATATCAAGCGAATGTCGAAATAAGATACAATAATGACAAATACACCTGACCAAAGGTGTTGCAAAAGAGCTGTTCATCAAACGTCTACTGACGACGGCCATGTGAAACAAATGAATGCCTGCTCATACAGTGAGCGCAATTGGGATTGAAACCTATTGTTTTTATTTTAGTTATTACCTTCAATATCTTACAACAGCTTTTTGATGTATCCTCCTATTGATGTCTTTTTTTCTCATTCATTTGTACTCAGATGGACAACACACAAATGATTGTTTGTCCACTATTGAAAATGCAACTTTTGGTGAATAATGCTTCGGTAGATTGGGCGTTTCCTTAAAAAAATTCAACCAAAACAGTTCACCATACGTTTTAAATTGATGGAAAAATTAGAGAGCTTGCCTTATATCCAATTAATGGTAGATAAATGAAATTAGACAAAGGTTAAATATTAATATTTACTAGCTTTTATATATATAAATATATTAGAAATTATCTATTAGGAATGGCATGTCATAATGAAAGGAAAAATTAATTATCTATATTTAATTTTCAATATTAATTTATTTATTCTTATGGATTAATTTACTTTAGTTTTGTCAAGGTATGGATTAAATATAATTTACATTATGATTGTGTTTATAATTTTGTGCCGTAAAATTTTTCTTATGGTAATTGCTCAATTCCATTGAAAGTTCAAAATATGTCTAGGGTAAAATTGTGCTAGGTATAGGGAATAATTTAATTTACTATTAAATTCAACTTCTACATAGTTGAGGATTTTGATTCTATTTTGTTGAAGTTGTTGATTCAACTTGATATAGTTAAAATGTTCAATTTAAATGAACTCGTATATGGTTCCATTTAGGTATAGGGGATGATTTGATTTAGTATTAAAATCAACTTTTGCATGTGTTGAGGATTTTGATTCTATTTTGTTTAAGTTGTTAATTCCACTTGATATAGATTAATTGTTCAATTCATATAAACTTGTGTATGGTTCCATTCACTATAGAGCATTAAATTAACAATGCTCTTTTTAAGTTAGGCTAATCTAGGATTAAGGAAATAGTCCAATACAATTTACCTTTGCATTATCTTCAGTGTTTAATTAAAGTAATTTAGAATTGCATCTAAACATTGTTTCTTATTTAAATAAAGGAATAGAATTATAAGTAAGATTAGATAGATCACTTTTTAAAATTATAGGTTCATAAAGTCATTTTATTTTCCTAAGTTATTTGAGATTTAACCCCTCTTAATTTTATTTATATTGTTGATGTAAGATTTTCTTAGTTTTACATATGGAATAGATTATATGTTGTTAAATGTTGTATTTTTTAAGGTACAATTAACAAATATTAGCATAAATAGATCTTTGAAACATAAATATCATAGCTAATATTGAATTTAGTTGTTTAAAAATAATCAATCATGAATTAAATGTTTCTCACAAAATAAATTGATTAAAAATTAAAGTTTACAATAACACATATTTTAGATTTATCATAAAATAAGGTAGATACATTTTAAATTGAAGATAAGAGATTTTTAAATTTGTCAAAAAATAGTACATCAACTTATAATTTCAAAATATTTTAATTGATTTGCTTCGTCTTTTCGCTTAGCAATTTATTTTCCATTCTTCATTTTTTCATATCAATCATATGTGAAGGTGGCATTATTCTTAGTCCTTCAAAAGAGTTTACACAAGATATGGCAACAAATGTCATTCCTCCTCTTTCAATCAGTCTTATATCAATAGTTGCTTTTTTTAGTGTCAAACCTTGTGATTTGTGTATTGTCAATGCCCAAGCTAATCTTTATGGTATTTTACTATAAAAACCTTTTGTCTTGTAATAATAGGAACTATTTATGGATTTTGATTATCAAATGGTAATCCAAAATAACTATCAAACTTAACAATATTTTGAATATATCCTAAAGAACCATTTACAAGACATGCTTCTATCCAAAGATTTGATGTTAACGTCACTCTTCCATTCTTACTAATCAATAATTGCATGTCAAGATAATCATGAGAACTTCCCTCAAATAAATTGGTATTTCCAACTCTTATGACAATACCACGTACTATGGGTAGTTGAAGAGGATGTAATTTTTCCTTGTTATGATTTTGAACATTATCATCTATAGAGAACAAATGAACATTTTTGTCAAAATCATCATTGATTTGTGTAGAAAATTTTAATTTTGTTCTTGACATTAGCAATTTCCAATCATCAATTCTAGGATTTGCTTCTCTAAGGTTTGTCAAATAGTTGACGTATTTTCTTTTGCTTAATATATTCTCCATCTTGTCTAAATATTTTATCTAAGGTTACCACAATTTTGAATTTTTCCCACAATATCTTTGCTCAACTATTGCTTGCCTATGTTGGCTTGTCTCTTACTAGAGGTAAGTAGTCCAAGTCTCTATTTAAAATTGAAAAAATGAAGCCAATGGTTTTTTTTCTAAGGAGGGTATTATTAAAGAAGTTAGGGTTGTAATGACAACTGCATTTTTAGTGTTTGTGTTCAATGAAATGTCAATAAAGTTTATAAGTGTGCTTGTTAGTACTACCTAAATTATGTGTATTCTTATGCATCAACTAATTTTAATAGTTTCACTAATATGTCTATAATTAATATGTATGTTCGAAATAGTTTATCCCTAAATATATTTTTTGTGACTATATACATGAGAAATTTCTTACTCGTTACCAAGATGAAGCATTACATTCATGAATCCTATTCAAAAGAGGAAATATTAGTAATAGCCTTGTCTACATCAATCATCACATTAGACCAGAGAGGATTCATTCACATACAAACACATGATAAAATATATAACCAATGTATCCACTTACTAAATAGTAACACTTGTAATCTTGTAAATTGTAATGAAAATCATACCAAAAATATAGTTTTATAATAATCCATATGCCATAAAAATGCCAACACAAATAACATAAAATTCTTACTCTTTCAAACCAAGACAAAGTCTTACATACTTGAATCCCTTACAATAATGGACGTGTGTGTGTGTGTGTGTGTGTGTGTGTGTGTGTGTGTGTGTGTGTGTGTGTGTGTGTGTGTGTGTGTGTGTGTGTGTGTGTGTGTGTGTGTGTGTGTGTATATTAATCATCCCACTAGAATCAAGTAGAATAATTTCCCTTCAATAATCATATTTATCTATGCGAGAGAGAGAGAGAGAGAGAGAGAGAGAGAGATCTTTATAATCCTTATGACATTATCTCACATTTAATTAGGCAATAAAATTTCCAACTATTGTAACCACTTACTAACAACAAACATGTATAAACTTTGTAAGCCTAGTTTAAATTCTAGGATGAAAAATAAAAACTAAACTTTGGAAAACATAAGGACTAAAAATGACATTACTATGTGGCTAATATTGTTTCAAATACTATGACAATAAAATACAAATTTAGGCCTATTAGCCTAATTATTTGTTCAAAATTTTGAGGATGGACACAAAGTTCCTCATGTTTCTTTCACTAACTTGAAAATTATTGCTAGTCAACATGTTACTTATATTTTTTACATTGGATTTTATTTGTGCTCCTTCTTCTACCATTATCATTCTAATTGCTTTACTAATATCCTCTTTAGTAAAAGAGCCATCCTCTTCATTTCTTCTCACTTCCACTCCCACCTTAAGCTCTTGTGCAAGTTTTGAATTTAACCCTTGTTCATATTGCATTGGCAGAGTTATAAGTGGTGTTCCAAATCTTAACCCCTCTGTCATTGAATTCCACCCACAATGAGTGAGAAATACACCAGTAGAAGGATGATCCAAAATGAGTAACTGTGAAGCCCACTTTGTCACTAGCAATCCCTTTTCCTACAAAATATTTAACCAAATAGAAGTGATATTCCAATATAACTTACCTCAATCTGATTTTAGTGAAATAAGCAAAGCAAAACATGCCTCAATCATATTTTCATAAAAGAAACAAAGTGACTAATCATTCAATTGCATCAAAACTAGGATAACAAATCATCTCGTATTGCATTAATAAATGGACTCATAAATCATTTCAATAAAAAAATAATAATAAATGAACTATGAATCATCTAAACAAATCAAAATTTGTCAATAGCCTTCTTAATTTTGAGATTGAATGGTTCCAAAATGAGCCAACAACGATCTAGTCTCCCATATTATATGGAATGAGGCAGCCCAGATAATTTTTTTTTAAATGAAAAATATATCAATAATAAATAAAATTGAAACTTCAAATAAAAACTTGTCAACAAACATCATATCTGTCACATTGAATGGTTCCAAAATGAGTCAATAAGAATCAAGTCTTTCTAATGGAAAACTCTTGATGCTAAAATATTATGCACTAAGATTTTATTCTTTAAGCTAAAAAATTAAATAGTCAAAATTGACTTACTTAATAAGGAGGCAGCTATCCTCCCTATAAACTACACCACACGGAACCAATTCTCAAAAAAATGAAAACATCATGGATTGTTCTGAAAATTTCAGCATTTGATCTTCACGATCTTCATAGTTTGTAGTCAAAAAAACAAAAAAAAAAGGGAAAAAATAACTACATTTTCATGAATCTAGGAAAAAAAATTGACTTTATTTTATCTTTAGTACATTTTGTCTAGAGATTAGCCACACAGCTTAAACATCGCACACTAAGCATTGACCACTTAGTGTGGTACTGTGGGGTCCACTCCACACCTTCGTCCCCCATCTACTCCATAATGTTCCAAGTTGCTCTGTAATGGTGAAAGGAAACCGTGAAATCCAACTACTCCCACGGTGACTATTAAGTTTTTAATCCACCAACTTCCACCCACTATCATTAAACCATTTAACCACTTCTATGTCCTGCGCACTGCACCACATGTCTAGATTTCTTATTTCTTTTACCATGATTTCAATTTGTTTCACAAGGGCACTGTTTAAGTTTTTTTCCCAAGCAATTCAAGGTATGTAATTTTAAATCATATTCTCCATTTAAAATTCTTGTATCACAAATGAATTGCATAAACATCAAATATTGAGATTGCTCTACTTGCAATCTCATTTCAGTTTTTGCCTAGAATTTCAGTTATATGTTTATTTGTATTTCAGTTTGTTTTTCATTGCCATGCATTCTTCTTTAGATGACACGTTATCTTAGTGTTGTTGGTCCCTTGCAACTTTTTTTCCTTAGCGAGAAGTCAGCACTATCATAGTAATGAGCTTCTCAAGAATGACTTAGAAGATTATACAGTTACAAACAAATTATGCATTCCAAATTATTGCAATGCTCAGAAATGGTTGGATCCTGAACTGAAACCTCTTTGATAATCAAAAGGGAAATATTAAAATCTCAAACCTTGAGGACATTTCAAAACTTTTCATGATAGAATTCTCTCAACAATGGTTGAAAATATATTTCAAATTTATTAATGGTTGTGAATCTTCACTCAGATCTTGTAATCAATAGCTATACTAAGCTCTTAATGACCATTAAGAAACATATGAAAATAAACTACTAGCTTCTAATCACCACCATGGTGGTGAAAATACAAGACAAAAAATAAGCAGCAGCAGCAACAACAACAACAAGAAGCGAAAGAATAATAATGGGAGTTAAATTGATTAATGGAACGAAGCATATTCATAAAATACTAAATGCCTCTAAATAATATATTTTTAGACAAAAACTATGAAAAACATTAGACGTTAAGAATTTTTCATGCACTCTTACTTTTGAATTCCTATTTGTTGACCTTCAAATAATACCAGCATACTAGACTAAATTTTCATAAGAAATCTCAAATTATACAGACGGATCACATCAATTAAATTCCAAAAGCAGGAATGCTCTATTAGAGAAAATCAAATAATGTAATATATCACTTGAGGGAAACTTTGCCTTCTCCATAGTTTGGAAAAAATTTAGCAAACCGATATTTCTGCAAAAATCAAGTAGTAGACCAATAAATTCAGTATTAACATGGACATCTATCAAACAATTGCCAAGCTATAAGAATGTAAACATTGTTTTGAACCCTAAACAAACCTGTAGATGGCTTTTCACATGGTACATACTTAAACCCTTCATATCCATAAATTTCAAAATGCCTTTGGAGTAGCTCCTACATTCCAGTTGCAGCAATTCAGTAAATAAGAATCAATAGTGTAGACTCCACCTTAGAATTAACCAAACAAATTCTAACAATAAATGTGTCTTAGAATTACTACTACTCACTATCAGCACCCCCTAGTCAATTCACAGCTTCCACAAATTGCTCATGGAGTTCTGGAGTCCACTTCATCCTTTTCTTGTTGCCCTCTGCAGGTTGGGATTGGTTGCCTCCAACATGGCCCACATTTTGATGACAATGTTGTGGTTGCTGGGGCAACAATCCTAGTGGGAATTCTTTTGATGCCCGATGGGAAACCTACACAAGGAAATGAGTACAATAATCATGTCAGCATCAGGCTAGTGGAAACAACAAGGGTATAATATTTATGTCAACGTCAAGCAACTAGCAATACATAAAAACAATAGCTCATCATAATTGTTGGAAGAATCCAACAATTCAGGTTCTACACAGTAAAGCTTAATCCTCGGTTTGTTTTTATATGTGGGTTAACATCTAAAACCACATATAACATACAATTTTGGGCATTCTAAACTACGAAGGGGGGTTCTTTCAATGTGTGCTCTAGAGCGCAGAGGGTTTGTAGCTCAGCCTGGCATGTTAATGGGAGATTTTGTGTTTGAATCCTAGCTCTCATATGCAAGATTAGACGCAAAGATAGATAAATGAAGGTAGCTTACATTTGAAGTAGGACTTGAAATGTTGTCAGTATTCATAGGATTATTCTAGCCAGCACCCGAATTATCATCAACTGGAGAAAAAGTCTACTGCCATGGCTGATTCTGCTACTCGGTTTGCATTGTGTAATATTGTTCATCAACAATTCCACTACCCTCATTACTGAGATGACCACCATGATGATTATGCCAATGTTGACGATTATGCCTTTGGCTTTGGCTACTACATTCTGGCAATGGCACTTCATTATTTAAGCCTAATAAATCATGCAATTGATCCACTATTCCTAGACTATGTTCATTATTATTCGTAAAGAATTGAGGGAATTGGTTCAGAGGCTTTGACATCCAAATCATAGGAGAAAACCTACTAGAGTGTTGTGGTTCCTTCTGTGAAGAGTGGTAAAGACCTGAATAGAAGGGAGTTGAAACAGGGACATCCATTGTAGCCAGAGCAAACGCATCCAAAAGCACCATAAAGAATCTGGAATCTGATGCCCAAACCATAACCCATTTGAGATAAAGTGTATGGCAGAGTCAAAATCACTGATCCAACTTGATAATACAGTTGAAACACTTAGTTTCTACCAAAAAAAAAACTTAATACTAGTGGCATTTCAAGGCCAAAACAGGTTAAATCAATGAGAAAATGGTTACATATTATATCAATTTTAGCCCCTTCCCAATACCCATATTTGATTGTACTCTAGAAAACCCTAGAAGCAATCATGTAAGCAAGAAAATTCAATTTAATGAGGTATGCTTACCATTTGGTCTAAATAGCTTCAGCATTCATCTTATCCCATCTTATAAATACAAGTACAAGAAGTATCTAAAACAAATGAGGGAAAGCCATGATGGACCTGAGCAGAAATGACATTGAGCTAGGCATCAAAAATAGAACCTCCATGCCATATAAAAGCATTCCAAGCCTGCCTAATATTCCATTCTTTCTATGGCTTTACAAATCCTTGCACCTGCAATTCACTATTCTGTATTGAATCGAATTCTACATCACCCTCTAAGGCATTTCCATTACCTATTGGTGTCTCTGTTTCCATGGCCTCTATATTTCTATTTGCCATGGATGCTTCCTCTCAAGAAAACCTATGTTGCACTTCTACTAATCACAACTTATGGTGGTTTGAGAAGCTTCAACCTGAGAGAGTCTCAGCCTATATAATTCAACTTAAAAGCCTATAAAATTCAAATTAGAATTCTGTGTTTTAAGAATTAAGGGCATTTAGTCGGTTAGTGGAGTTGGAAAAATCCTTCAAGGTCTTCTAATCTGTAGGTGGAGTTGAAAGGATCTCATTGAGCTTATCAAAAATCCAAACTTGTTGAATGCAAGACTCTAATATCATAATGGACTAATGGACTAGGGTGAGATTGATATCATATTGTACTAATGGAATAGGGTGAGAGTGTGTGCCCAATGAAATTAGTAGATTGGAACACCCCAAAGTACTATCTAAAGTTCGGTGTAAAGGCTTTGTACTCTACTCTTCAAGAATCAAGTGGCTAAAAGGACTTTATGAATTTAAGAATCCTCCATTAATTAAGTATATACACTTTCATCTAAAGCAAGATATACTTCAAAAGAGTGAGAAGGATCGTGAATTCGAATCAGTATCAGACTTAATACCTAGATACTAGCAAAGACTGAAATAGATCAGTCTTCAAGGCCCGTGTAGTAATGTACATGTAGAGAAATTATAGTGCAATTGGACACAGAAACAAATATGTGGACCATCCATAACAATAACTAAATGTTAAGGAATATAAAGATCTCCACTACCTAAACTGAATCCAAGGAAGCCATATTACACTTTAAAAAATTTACACTTTGCCCTTGTGAACTACTTTACATGTACAAAAAAAGCTTGAGAAGATAGTACCCCTACTCAATGGGTATTCATTGGCTTTCCAAATGGATTCATCACACATTTCACCCTCATCCCCTAGTGCTATAGAATAGTTACCCTCCAATCAGTTGCTTTGAACATGCATGTTGAATGTGGTTCACATGTTGAATGTCATACCGAAACATGATAGGCCCAACAAAAAAAATCCTTGAATTGTTTAATGCCTGAAATCAGCAGAGTAAGTTTTCAATCAGCACATTGAAATTTAGATATTTATACATCAGCTTGTTATTTCTAGTATAGCACTCTACAAAAACATAATTCCTAGAAAAATAGAGCTGAAAATAGAAAATAAAAAATTGCTCTTTTCATTGGTAAAAAAAGTACAAATTTGTGGGGTTTTTAGGAGGTCTCCATGATATCAAATCAAAGAAGACAAAGTGAAAACAATTCATCAGCCATTTCATCTTTTCATCACAGGGAGTGAAAATTGCTTTAAAGAATGTTGAAATTGTTTGATAAAATACTTGGTACTGTAGTGGTTGAAGGATATATAATTATTCTTTAACAAATATGACATGTTCTTACATTTGAATTAGTTAGATTACATGTTACAACATGAGGCTCTTCGTTGTGCAATACTTTCTTTTGTTTGTCCACTACCTCCATGGTGGTTGATAGTGTTGGTATGTTTACCATTGCACCAAGTATTATATATGTATTGCATGCTTAGTTATGTTATCAAAAGTATATTGATTTTCTACCAAGTGTATTCTACCATGTCTAGTTATTTTCTAATTGGATTCTAATTTTTTTTGTTGTATATTAGATGGATGTTGATTGGTCTCGCATCATGGACGAAGCAGTTCAATGCCCATATAGCTAAAAATATTCTTATGTGGATCTTTCATGGAAAAAATATGTACTTAAAGATTTAAAACTATTTTCAGCTTGGATTGAAGCTGATAGATTGAAATATTTTATCGAGGGAGAATGTTCAAGGGACTCATATCCAACATGCTTTCACAAAAGTCATTCAAGCAAGCCCTCTCAAAGTTTTGATACAAAAAATAGGATTAATAGTTATCTAGAATACAACATGTAAGAGTAATATTCTAGCTAAGATTATTTATACTTTCAATTGTAAAGTAAAGAGTGTCTATAATCATTTGTTAACTATGCATATTATTAATATGAAGATTCTTTATGATTTCCATACATTTGGACCAGAGGACTATAAAGAAAAATATGCAACACCATTTGATCCTTCCTCTTTTCCCAAATTAGGAAAAGGTAGTAGACCTGGTCACAAACATACACGATGTGGTTGTACCTATCATTTTAGCACCCAAATCATGGTTCATAGGCCAAACCATGTATTGATATGGTACCGTCAAGTTCAACATGTGAACAAGAGTGGCATACCTTGTCATGGTCAAATGAACAATGCATTTTTTGGATCAAGGTCCTTCTTTGCGCCATTTATTAGTAAAAAATTATATCAATGGGTTGAGTCATTTCTATTACTTGGCATGCCTATAGATGTAGTGCATAAAAAACATAAGCAAATGGTGCATGAAAAGATGACAATATTTGAGGGTCAATCTTCTAGGGATTATTTTCTTATGATGGATGATATTGCAAATATTGATCACAAAATTAACTCATTAAAATACATTTATGATTGTAGTGATGCTCTTTCAATGCAACAATGGGTTTTGGCAAACCCTAACAAATGGTTTGCATATCAAGAGTATAGTGCCACTATTGATGGAGATGAAAAGGTCCCATTTGTGCTAGGGATCCAATTGCTAGAGCAACTTCATTGGATGCTTCAATATGGCCATAAAAATATATTGGTCATGGATTCTACATTTGGTACGAATGCGATGAAGGTAAATAGTGTATTGCTTCGTAGATTTAACTTTGAAATATTTACACTTAAAGTATAGTATTGATACATTATGCTGATGTCTTATGATAGTTTCAATTGTATACAATGCTTGCATTTGACTCAAAGCATATGGGGGTACCTATGGCATGGATTATTATGTCCAGATCTTGTGCACATGATATCACATATTGGATGCACATTCTTCTTCAACAAGCTCACTTGAAGAATATTAATTGGAAACTAAATGCATTCACGGTGGATGATGTAACTGTTGAGATCAAAGCTATTAGGTATATTTTTTAATAATTTATCCCTTTTTAATTTTTTAAAATATTTCAATGCCTCCTATAATATAAAATTTGACACTGAGTGAAAATATATATGATGCAGAGAAGTGTTTCAATGTGATGCATATCTGTGCACTTGGCATGTTAGACATGTGTGGCTAAAGAAATTGATTGCAAAGGTCAAAGATAATGCAATTAGACAAGAGATGTTTGATAGACTTGGATTTATCATGCATCATTCAAAAAATGAGGATTCAGCAAAGAATGAGATTAACAATTTTATTGAGGACTTTAAAGATGCACAACCCTAATTCATTGAATATTCGATGGTCTAATAGATTGATTGTATGGGCTAGATGTTTCCATACACTTAAACATGCAGGACAAGAGACAAATGGTGCCATAAAGTCTTACCATTCACACTTAAAGAGATGATTCTTGAAAACAATTGAGCGTGCTACAAATCGTCATGTTGATTGGTTGGTACATCAACTATCAACACATGTTTATGTATATTATTGGTGGGTGCAAGTTAGTAAAAAACATGGTTTCTATAGGAACTTTGATATTGAAAAAATTGAAAATACATCTTGGGTTCGGGCTATGAAAATTTTGGATGAGCATCTTATATTCAATGACACTAATGATCACATAGCATGGGTGACAAGTGAAAGCAATCCCAATTTTCGATATGAAGTGTATAGCTCCTCACCTAGTCTATCTATGTGCTCTTGCAAATTTTTGATACAAGGATACATGTGTAAGCATGTGATGAATGTTAACTTGATGAGAGAGAGACAAAGGCAACATCTATCTAACAACTTGGATGTAGACGTTGATAATATTTCCAATACAATTGGTTCTATAGAAGAAGGATGCTCCAACAATCTCTCTAATTATTTGGTACTTAAAAAACATTGAGTATTTTATTATATTGATATACAATTATTTGCAAACTACATGTTTTAAATTTTTTAAATTTATTGCAATATGAATGTAGGTAACCGATGCATTTGAAGAGATTGTAAATAATGAAAATTGCCAACTGTTGGAGGATTTTTCTATGCCCATACAGGTGAATTTATAACCATATCTTTGTTATTCCAATTTGGATTATTTTCTTATATAATTTCTAAAATATGTTTGCATTATTTTTGTAGACTACTTGAAATAGAGGTAAAACTACACTAAAAGAAATGGGGCTACAAATAACACAAGAGTTGGACAAGTTACAAGAAATTTTAACTCACGCATATGATTTGGCAACACTTACTTTCATTAATAAGAATTTAATGGACTTGTCAAATAAGCTTGAGAGTAGACTTGTCTCATCCCAACTTGGATTAGACCATCCAAGTGCAAATCCATTTCACATTGTACAAGATGGGCTTGGTCACACTATTCATCGACAAAGAGACTTGATTGAGTGCATGAATGTAAGGAGAAGATCGAGTATTTCCAGGAGAATGCCTATGTTTCCACCATTGCCACAAAATTGAAAGCATCAAAATTGGTTTGATGATCTTGATGGGGAAAATGAATGAGATGAGGAACAAATGTAGATCAATGAACATGATTTTGATATGGTTACACACATGTTTGAAATTGTCCAAGATACTATAATAAGAACACAAGATTTTATTGACAAAACATACAAGAGTATCATGAATTTTCTTAGCTATTTATTTCAAACTTTTTTAAGACTTTAAATGCTATAATGTGATTTTGGATGTTTAGAACACATTCTCTTTATGAAAATCCAACGTATAATTCTCATATTGTAACTGCAAAGATAAACTTTATTATTACTTGCAAGTATGAAAAAGGGCTCAAGAGGATTGGAGATGATGAAATAGATTATATTTTATATGTAAATTATTCTCAAATCTCAAAGCTTGTCCATTGTTTATATCCCTATTTTAAGAGTAGTTGATCAACTAGTCTCAAAGAATGACAGTCATAGTTATGGTCTCTATTTTCTAATAGTTATGGTCTCTATTTTCTAACAGTTAGTGTAACATTTTTCTATTTTCTTGAGCTCTCTAGCAGTTTGATGATAAATCATGGAGTGTGATCTAAAATATTGATGCATATATCCACCTATGATCAAATCTAAAAATAACAACTACAACTTCATGGATAACATGACTTCGATTCTCATTGTAATTATACATGATTGTAGCTGTTGTTTGTAGATTTAATAGTATGAGTTTCTCATTTCACCGAGCTTTGTAGCATGCTAGAGATGGATCATAGAGTGTGATCCAAATCATCGGTACTTAAGATTCTCATACAATTAAATCTAGAATCAGCTATGTTGGGTATTGTGTACATATTTCTCACTAGTTCTAATTAGAGATGTTTGATGCATGTGAGAGCATTTTATTTAATAGTTTTATGAGGCCATAGTTCTTCATATGGAATGAAGTAAAAAAATCAAAACTAATAGCCAATTAACCTCCAAAAAGATTTTAATATGTGCCTAAGAAACTGATAATTCTGATACAAATTGCATACTAAAGTTGTGTAGAAATTGTTGATTCTTGATCCATGTTGTTTTGGTCTAGTTGCATTTTTGCACCATTTCTAGATTGTACTTGAAATTGTCAATAATAGATCATCCATGCCCACACCAACTATTTAGGAATTATTTCATTTGATTTGCAAGGTGGTAAAACCACTAGGTGAGCTGACTTGGTGAGCTGACTGAAAGAGTCAACTCGTTGAGGTAACTACATGGGCATGACTTGGCTAGATGACCTAGAGAGTTGACCTAGGGGACACACTTGGTGAGAAAACTTAAAGAGTCAACTTGGTGAGCACACTTGAATTGTCAGCTTGGCAAGCTGACTTGGGGACTTGGTGAGCTTACCTAGAGAGTTGACCTAGGGGGTGGACAGAGAGAGGGAGGGAGGGAGGGAGAGAGAGAGCGACAGAGAGAGAGAGAGAGAGAGAGAGAGAGAGAGAGAGAGAGAGAGAGAGAGAGAGAGAGAGAGAGAGAGAGAGAGAGAGAGAGAGAGAGAGAGAGAGAGAGAGAGGAATGGGGGTTCAAAGAGTATTAGGGATAGGCACACAAAGACATATCTATGAGACTTGGATATGTGTACATTTTTGAAATTTTAATCAAGCATCACTTAAAGATAATTATGTACCCCTAATATAGACTATCTATCGAATACGGTGGTAGGTGCAAAGATGATGTCTATGCTTGATGGCTTCTTGGGCTACAATAAGGTTGAGGTAGATAAGAAAAATCAACATAAAACTACTTTTACTATCCCATCGGGAACTTTCACATATCATGGGATGCCTTTCAAGCTTATCAATGCTAGTGATACTTTCCAACGAGGTAAGGAACTCTCTTTCAAAGACATGAAGGGTAAGATTATTGTCACATATAGAGATGACTTAATGGTGTTTTCAAAAAAGAGGAAAGATCCTATGGGAGATTTGAGGAAAGTATTACAAAGATGTAGAGAACATGGGATCTCTTTGAACCCTAAGAAGTTAGTCTTTTTTTTCACTGAAGGAAAACTTCTTGGCCATATAGTGTCTCAAAAAGGGATAAGGATTGATCAAGAATGAGTCAAAGCTATATAAAGATGAAGTCTACCTGTAAATAAGATTAGAGTCAAATCATTCTTTGGTCAAGTAAACTTCCTTAAGAGATTTGTTCTAGACTTTTCTGAAGTCTCCAAATGCATTCTAGATATGATGAAAGGAAATCCAACTTTCAAGTGAAGTGATTCTGGAAAATAGGCTTTTAAAGACATTAAAGAAGCTATATCTAATGCTCTTATTTTATCCCGCCTAGATTATAAGGAATACTTCATAATTTACTATTACACCTCTGAGAATACCTTGTTAGCAATTCTCATGGAAGATAATAAAGGAGTATAAGACCCTATTATTTTCATGAGCATACCCCTAAAGAGCCATGAGCTAAAATATTCTCAAAACAAGAAGCATGTTTTTGCCATGGTAAAAGCCTTGAAAATTTTCAGATTTTATATCTTACACTCTCATTTTGCAGTGAACAGTGTGTTCACTCAATAGGATGTAGAATGTAACACCAAAGGGGCATGGGTAGAAAAGAAACACAAATATGACATTGAGACTAAACCCTTAAAATTGGTAAGGGGAAATGCATTATGTAAAGCCATAGCAGAAAATAGAAATGGGGAATAACCAGAGGAAAAAAATAGTTTTAGTCACAAGTCTACAAGATCCTTGGTTCAAAAATATCACATATCCCTTAACATGTGGTGAATTCCCTAAAGGATTGATGGTAAAACAAAGAAGAGATTTCAAATTGAAGGCTACAAAGTATGTGACGTGGGACAATAGATTATACAAAAGATCCATAGATGAGACTTTCCTCAGATGTGTAGACAAACAATAATAAGAAAAAATGTTGAAGGATTAAATGATGAAGCATGTGGTGGACATTTCTCATCCTTGGTCACTACTTTTAAAATATTGTGGCAATGATACTATTGGCCTAGAGCATTTAAAGACACTTATCAATGGGTGTCAAAATGTACAAAATGTAAAATATTTGTAGGCAAACCTCAGTTAGTTGCATTACCTCTCAAGCATGTGGTAATCAAAGGTCCATTCTAATAGTGGGGTCTTGATTTCATCAGTCCTATTAATCTTGCATCTAGCGTCAGTCACATCTATATCATCATTGTGAAAAAGTATTTTACAAAGTGGGTAGAGGTAAAGGCGATCAAGAAAACTACTTTTGAGGTAGTTTTCAAATTCATAAAAGAAAATATACTAGTTAGGTTTGGCATACCATTAAATTGATAATGGATAATGCAGCATACTTTTCTTCAGTTGAAATTACTAAGTTATTATTTGAGTACGACATAATAGTCTACCACTCATCTGACTACTTTTTGCAAGGGAATAGTCAAGATGAGTCTAGTAACAAGAATTTGGTGAACATCATGAAGAAACTAGTATTGGATAAACAAAAAACATGGCACAAAACTATTTATGAAGCACTTTGGGTAGAAAGGGTGACTCCAAAGAGGGCAATTGGAATTTCCCCTTTCAAACTAGTCTATAGAACAAAAGCTAATCTTCCCCTACCCCTAGAATTGGCTACTAGCAGATTAAGAATAGTGATCAAAGATGAAATTCCCAAAGATGGACTGAAGAAAAGGATCCTATATTTGAGTAAGTTCAAGGAGGAAAGAGAAGAAATTGTGGATCATATCACACACCATCAAATGCGTGTGAAGAATTTGTTTGACAAGAAGACTAGACCATAAAATTTTATGGTGGGAAATACTGTACTATTGTGGGATAAAAGAAGGGCACCAAAGGGCATGCATGGGAAATTTGACACACTCTAGAAAGGACCGTTCATCATTCATCAAGCTTTCGAAAATAATTCATTAAAACTAGCATACCAAGATGGTGAAGTATTGCCTCTAGCCTACAATGGTTAGGACTTGAAGCTGTATCAAATTTCAAATTTAAAAAAGGTAACCCTCGTATTATATCATAGTTACTTTTAGTTCCCATTTTTGTTTCTCCTTTGTTTAGTTTTCCTCACTTTTTTGGATGTAGTTTTGTTGTGCAGCCACTTTTCATTTTTGTGAAACCAGAGAGTTTGGATTCCTTGCTTGGACATGGAATGTCCAAGTCCCAGATAAAGCTAGTTGTTGCCTCACGTTTTTTTTCTAATCTATTAGAAAAAGTGGGTTCTTTGGTTTAGATGTGGTCAATATCTTTCTCAAAATGTTTAAGGATAGATCTAGATTCTTAAAGGGTAGGTGATCTCTATCAAATTTTTCCAATATGCCTTCTCTTTATCCATAGCTAGGCGAGTGGATTTTTTTATCTTGTAATTTATCAAGTTAGTATGCAATTCAATAGAGATCAAATTTCACTCATTATAAATGAAGCATGTTCACTATTTGATTCATGGCATATTGATGGTTGAAGAAGAAAGCATCAACGAAAAATTTCATATCATCTTCTCCTCAGTGGGTTTCCAACCCATGAAGGAAAGTTTTTGTGAAGGCTCACTTGGAGGCGTATTTAGATTAAAAAGATTCAAATAAGGTACATTTTTTAAGACAATTGATGTTTGAGTCTAAGATGAGACTCCTAAACATGATTTGGATTTGTTATTGCTCAAATACTAAGCATTGGCAGAAAACCTAAAACTATCTTCTCCTCGATAGGTTTCTAACCCATGAAGATGATTTTTAGTAGAAGAGATAAAAGTGAAAAACAAGATCTTAAGTGTAACCCAAGTATATATGTACACCTTAACTAAGCACCCTTGACAGCCAAATATGCAGTTGACAAAGATTCAACCAATAAAGGAACGTTGGCAAAAAAATAGAAATTTCCTACTCCTTGGCGAGTTTCTAACACATGCAGCCAATTTTTTGATTATACAAGAAAAATCAAGTCAACAAGTAGATTTAGCCCCCATCCTAGATTTAGTGTATGTATGAATGATATTAGAATGACTCAAGCCATTGCAAAAGGAAGATACAGTCAAAACCTCGCTTGGAAAATTTTCATCATCGGAGTACCCCAACAACTTTCTGACACTTATAAAGGAAAATAAGAAAGTAAATAATGGGTTTACAAAAAGTTACCGTTATGCTCAAAAAAATAGTGAAAAGAATTTTAAATGTTTGTTGAACCATTGCATTTACTCTCTAATGGGTATTTCCTTAAATTTTTCTCATGTGGCATGAATTCTGAAGTATAACAGATGAATCAAAATCTTTATATAAAAATACATAGGAAGTTAAAGGAGTTACCTTGTTTTCTTGATTTCTCACTCTATCAATATGCATAAGCTTTTGATAGCTAGTGATTGTTGTCTTATTCACTTTTTTGATTCAAAATCTCATTCATAAGCTATGGCTACTAAGTTCATAGGTTTTGATGGTTTGACTGGAATCAAATCTCAATTGCAGAACTTCATAGACACATCCCTCCATTTCTATGATATGGAGAATTTTGAAAGGAGAGTAAAATATGGACAAATTTACCCTATCATTGAGAAGCTTCGAGGATGTGGTTTAGTCAAGGCTACTAGTTTTCTAGCTACAGTCCAAGCCCCATAACTCATTTACGAATGTACTCATCATTACAATCTGCAAACCATGCAAATAGTTTTGTTGAAGGACATTGTGTTGATTTCAATTGATAAGAAAATGGTGGTAAATTGTTTTCATGTTCTAGAGTGAGAAGAGTTCTCTGACTTAACTATTGATGGGGTCATCATAGAGTTCTCATCAAAGAAGGTGAAGTGATCTTTCTCCCACCCTTTTGCATTTTGATGTAAAAGTGGAACTGATAATTGGCTTCTGGCCATTTGTCAAATTTGAGGAGATGAACTAGTTTAGTTCCATTTTGTAATGGTCATCTCATAATCCTATATGTACCCAATTAAAAGATTAATAAAAGTTTGGCTAATTTTTGGTGTGAAATACTTCATGTTGCTGAGACAAAGTGAATGTGTTTTGCATCAATTATTTATTGTTTCATTGGTTATCATAGTTGACAATATCTCTTTGAGTTGAATTGAGTTAAAGAGAAAAAAAAGCTTTTTTCTCCTATTCAATATAGCAAACTGAAGATAATAATAGTATTATTAGAGGTTAAAGGAGATTCTTTTCTACATTATTTCTTAAGGTACTTCCTTGCATGTTAGAGTTAAAAGAATTTTGTTAAGTATCTAATCCATAAATCAAATTCATTATTGCATCATCAAATCTGTGGGTTTGTAAGATGTATGAATTCATGAATTTGATTAGTGTTAAGACCCAAATCTTAGCCTGAGTTAGTTCCTGTCTAGGCCTAACTTAGTTTTCCTCTCCCATTCTTTGGTCAAGAACAAACCCCATTTTAGAATTAGGAATAAACAAATTCCTTGCAAATCATAAATTCAAGGGACCCATATGTTCAAATTTAGAGGGAAATCGATCATCTAGTGTGGTTTCTCAACTGTTGTAATAAGTTATTGTTCACAAGTTTTGGGTATTTAAGAGTTAGATTGAAAAGAACAATCTAGTTACCAACACAATCTAATATAAGAATGATTTTTAATTTTTAAATTTTTTTCATTTATTCAAGTATTACAAATCCAAATTCAAAGTTTCTCATTTATATTTTTATATCCATATACAAGGTGTATACTTTATTAGTTCATATCATGCACATGCCCTCCATCCAATAAGATTTAAATATTTTTGAAGATGATTTCTCTTAACTATTGTTTATTAATTATAATATATTTAGAAATTTATAATATTGTCACTTATTAACATTGTGATTGGCCCTCTTAATTTTGGTAGGGAGGAAAGTTCTTTTGTAAAATAGTAATTAACGAAAAATCATAAAAAGGTCATTATCATATAGTACAATGTAATTATTTATTTAAATTCAAATGCTTATATAAGACAACATTGGATGCCTCTTCGCTGTCATGTACTTTAGTACTATATTTATTACTTCTTATTTTTGAACTATAAATTAAAATCACACTTCAACTTATTTTACAAGCAAATTTTTAGTCCCTTTACTATTTTTTTATTTAAATTGTAAAGGCAATGGTGGTGGTTATGGTTGGAATGTAACATATTATGCTATAAAAAAAACCTCTACCATCACAAATAGTAAGTATGAGAAATTATATTTTTTCATATTTTATCAAAATTAGAAAATTTGTCATATGATATCATCAAAATACTAATTTCACATAAAATTTATAATTATATTTAATTACAATATATAATTACCTGACAAAATACATCAAATATTTCAAATAGTATATTTTATTTTTATTTTTAAAAATAATTAATTTTAATTTTAATTAGAAAATATTTTAAATTACATAATTATTTCATTTATTTAATATCTTTGTCTCTCCCATCTTTAAGACACTATTAATTTAATTCCCCACTTTCTCTTTTCCATATTTCTTGTTCTATCTACACTTCTACTTTTATGAAACCCAATCTATTTTCAATTTAGACAGGACCTTTCACGTCTATTGTTTCAATTTGATAATCTTGAAATTTTAGAGATCTATTTAAGATAGATATTATAAATGTGAGACGCTTAACCAAAAATTAAGATGTTTTAAGCTCCATGGAGCAAAAGCGAACCGCGGTAACGAAACGGTGCGTATTTATTATATATACCGCAAACCAACTTTCATCTTTCAGAGCGAGAAGCAAATTAATTTTAAGCAGAAAAAAATGGAGGGCCATGCTCAGAACTCAGAAAATATTAGCAGGATGGACAAGTTTGCAGCAGCGCAAAAGAAATTCGAGTCGGCAGCGAAGGAGGAAACTTTCTTATTACCTCCAATGGCGGATGCGGGTCTGGAAAAGAACAATAAAACCCTAGTTTTGGACTTGGACGATACGTCCATACCGCGCGGCTTAAAAAAATTCAATTTGAAACAAATGCTGCAACCATGCCGTTTAACAAAACTTTGGGCGGGATAAATGCTGACGGAAACTACCAAAACTAACGGTGAAGAAGATGGATATGGTGGGCCCACAACAGTAACGGAAGCTTGACAGAAATGACTCAACGCCAGCGAAAAGAAGGGCCCACATCACACCTAAGCAGTCAAAGCTTAGTGTGTGATGTTTAAGGATGGCCTCGATTAGCCTGTCCCATTTCAAAATTGCCTAAGACTTAAGAGGGCCTAGACAAATTTCAAAATTTAAACTACAATCTTTACCTCTAACTCTTAAAGATTGATATCTATCTTAACCCGATGTAATTTTTCAAAGGATTGATGTCTATCTTACCCCGATCTGATCTTGGAAGCCTTGCAGCAGCTCGTTTCCGGCAGGCAGAACCCACAGGAAAAAGGCCTTGCTCTCCACCAGACCCATTGCGATTGCGATGAGGTCTTGGTGTGTTAGAACGTACTCGCTCCCGAAAGACAAGATCACCACCGAAGCGGCAACCAGCCTATCGAGCCACTGGAGGCAGATGTCATCAACGGGAAGTGGAGGGAGTTGAGGCATCAGTAATCCAACGGGGATCACCGGCCGCTTTCTGAGCCCCTGCAAATACTCCACATAAACACCTTCCAATTCCATGCACATGTTGCACGCAACTGCCCAGCTCTCCCGCACGCCAATGGTCGCGCGGTCGCTAGAGCTGGCGCCGTTTACACGCATAGCGTACAGCTGAGAGTGGGCTCTCGCTTCAAACAACCGGCGGCCAATAATCTGTGAAGGGAACCCCGGCGGCGAGACGGTGAGATCCTGGGCTGTTGGGTTTTCCCTAGCTTGACATGTCCAGCTGGCCTTCCCCGTGTTGGAATAAGTCACTAGTTTGTTGCACCAAATCTGCTATTCTGTTTAACAGTTGACTGCTGCTCCCTATTTTCTAGCCATCAGTTTTGTAGGACTGTAGTTAACTCCACCACATGTATGCACAATTGAATTTGTCTCCAAACACATGGCAAGGTTGTTAAGTGAAGTGCTAGTGCTGTCACATTAGATGATCCACATGTAAGCTCTAAACAGCTGGAAGTCCTCTATTTATAGAAGTTATATAATTGGTTGTTGGTGTGCAGCCAGATCAATGTATTAATTTTGTTATCTGCTGTCATCATGTTTCTTTATTGTTTCTATTTTTTAATACTCCGAAGCTGAAGCTCGCCATTCCCAATATCAGGAACAGTATTGTGGGAATGCGACCCGCCACTCGAGGAGCCCAGTGCTGCGCCACATCGTGGATTATCAAGTCCGGTGAAACCTCTTTCAGTAGCGCTTCGAAGGGCTCCTCCAGGAGATCCATGGCGGCAACGAGTAGAGACAGTAACACTGCCGATTCTCCTTTCTTCGCAGCGTCTGCGAAAGACTCTACGCCAGCTGGCAGCCCCTCCACGTATGGCATCGCCAACTGTACCAGCTCTATCTTCCCCGGGAAATCCAACACATGGGGCTTAAGTCGCTGAATGTTGATCGGGGTGGAGACGAAGTAAATCTGAAAGCCATGAGTTGCGAGGCCTTTGGCGAGCTCAAGGAAGGGAGTAATGTGACCGTGGGCGAACCAGAGGAACATGACCACACTCAGCTCTCTCTCATCTCCTTCCGCCATTGTTGATGCAGTACAGCTTGAGTTTCAAGCAAGCGCACTGATTTCACCGTCCCATACTGATTACTGGTAGACAATATTTATAGATAAGTTTACAGGACTCTAGCTGGACATCTGACTGCTAGGTAGATGTGGTAACTGTTGGATATATGTGAATCTTTTATTGAACTAAATGTGTGGCACTTTTAATAAATCACCTACCAAGACAGCAGCTCTTGAACATAAACATCACATATTTAAAAACAAATTAAATTTAAGATATTATTTAACACTTTTAACCTAAAGCATTTGATGTACAAACTGTACCAAAACCTTATAATCAGTGGGCCTGTTACATAAATTTGATTTATTGTGTCATTACAGATTCCTGAACTATCACGTCATCTCATTTTCCTGCATTCAATCCCACATTGTCAATAGGCAGGTTTGAAGGGTAGTTAGGATATTAGCAGGATTCTAGAAAACATTAAAAGTAAAAAGAGTATAAAAAATTACAAAATAGAACTGTCATTAGACACACAAAAAAAATCGACCTAATGTTACTACATTGACGAATACAACTGGCCAAAGCTCTAATGAAAGAGCTGTTCAAGCCATGTGAGACAAAGAAATATTTGCTCAGACAGTGAGCGCAATTTTGATTTCTGTTCAGGCCATGTGAGACATAGAAATGTTTGCTCAGACAGTGAGCGCAATTTTGATTTCTGTTCAAGCTATGTGAGACTAACTTTCATGTTGGGCAGGACAACAGCTTTCTATTGTATTCGCCTATTCATATCGTTTTGTTCCATTCATTGTATTCATATTGTTTTGTTCCTATTCACAAAATTTTGTCATATCCTTCAATAAATTCACACTTTCTATCAATTGCTTAAATAGCGACTTCTTAAGTCACCGATAGAAAATGCTTCAATACTTTACGTGTTCACACATTTGAAAAAATCACCGAGGCTTTGTTGAATGGGAAGGGATTCGTGTATTTTAAGTTAAATGTATGTGTATATATATATATATATTGATGAATTGTTATTTTTTATTAATAAATAATATACTCAGAATACAATTCACAAAAAAGGGTTGGGGGATACAAGATCACCTCTGAGAGTTCACACAACCGAAGCCAGAATCAACAACTATTCATCAAAAAAAACATATAAAGCAACCCTCAGGCAGCTAAAGTAGTGCCAGCTAAGGGGGGCGGTTCATCCCAATCATGAAATCTCCAATCATCCTTGGGATTGGCAAGCGGGCTAGGAATAGTCTAGCTGTCAGTAGCGGCATTAGAGTTCTGGTCAACATCCTTTGTATCGGGTCGCTAAGGTGAAATAGCTAATTCCAGGCAAAAAGGCCACTTTCCAGAAACCATTGTTGAGGGCTAGGAGGAAGGGTCGAGGACCAACCAGGTGGCATGAGGCGAGAAAATCGAGCGGTGCCTCCATCCACCATCGCCACTATTGGGAGAGCGGTGGCAGAGGCCTACGAACGTGGAGTGTGTGAGTGGGGGCCTAAAGAGTTGCGCCTCTAGTGGTGGCCTCTAGGTGTCCACAGATCAACCGAGGCATTTGGAGGTACCCTGGCAAGAGTACAAGGGGCATTGACCCAATGATTAAGAAGCCCTTGAAGGTGGGCCACCTCCAAGGCCACCTTGTTTGCTTGCACTTGGATCTGCATCATTACATTATCACAAACGCATGCCTTAGTGTACATAGCAATATTATTATCAAGAAAATTGTGAGTGAAAAGAACACTATTTTTTATCTTTCCATGGAGTGAAAAGGAAAATTAGATAAGGAAATTAATGTGTATTTTAAGTTAACTAGATAAGGATAATTAATTTAGCTTTGTAAATTAAAAGTTGATAGTTGTTATTTTGTGTTCAAAATTACAACTATTTAGTTTTATAATAGATAAATGAATAAAGATGGATGTAGATTTGAATCTTACACATGTTTCTAAATTTGAATCTAATATATGTTGACAAAAAAAATAGTCAATTTAGGGAATGCTAGTAATCTTGGAATTAAACTCTTTCATTGATATCTTTTAACAATATCTTTTGTCATTAGAGATAATTTTTTAATGCAAAATTGTGAATCTTTATAGATTCGTGTGTGAATCACTACTCATGAATCACGTGCCAATGAGTTGACTCAAAAACTACTCCCAATAGCAATATCATAATTTGACTTGTAGAAATGTCTCTCAGTTGTCAATTGATGAGATTAAGAAGAAGCAGCTTAAACATCACACATTAAGCTTAATTCCTAGACAAAAATTGTTAAATAGTCAAAGTTGACTTTTATTTTCCAAGCTTAATTCTTCTATTAGTGTGCGATGTTTAAGGGTGGCCGATTAAGAGGCATTATAATAAATGATATATAAGGCACAATAATTGGAAAAGGTTTTACGAGTGGGGCTACAAGAAGAGTAGGTTCAACCAGGGAGGAAAATACTTAGTTAAGTGTGTTGAGTTGGACTAGTACTAGGATGAGTGTGTTGGAAAATTTCTTAGTGCTCACCTTGAGATTCGTGGCAAGGGTTTAACCATATACTATGTACTATAAGTTGAGTGGTTGTATCGAGTATTGACAGATTGATCTTTTGGCAAAAAATGACAACCCCACTCTAGCAAGTAATGTCAGAGCTTGGTGATAGGTTTGAATCCTCAGACACTTGAAAATTTCTAAATCGGAGATTGTTGGCAAAATGTTTAGTGCACCAATCAAAATTTCTGATAGGGGCTTAACCACCTCCTATGTACTACAAGTTGAGTGCTTGTATCAAGCACTAAAAAATTAGTCCTTTTGCACAATGACAACCCCACTCTAATAGAGTTACCTTAGGAGATCTCGATGCTTCATCTCTATGAGCATCACCCAGATCTAATGAGTGCTAAGTATTCCATTTATTGTCATGAGAGATGGATTCATATATGAACAACTATGAATCATGGGTCAATGAGTTTGACTCAAAAGCTACATAGTTAAATCTTGATACCAATATCACAATTTGACTTGTTGTGGATATATGTCCTACTTATCCATCAATAAGCTTAAGGGATTTCTATTGAAAGGTTCATAAGGCACAAAACTTGGTGAAGGTTCTACAAATGGGGTTGTAAGTAGAGTTGGTTTAACCATGGAGGGAACTTCGTGGTTAAGCACAATTGAGCTAGAGTAGTACTAAAGTGGGTGACCTCCAAGGAAGTGTTGATGTGTCACCTCTATGACCATCACCTAGATCCAGTGAGTGCTAAGTATTACATGTATTCTTATGAGAGATGGATTTATGTCTAAATCCCTACTCATGAAACATGGATCAATGAATTTGACTCAAAAATTATACAGTTAAATCCTGATAGCAATATCACGATTTGACTACTTGTAGAAATATTCCCTACTTATCAATTAATTAGGTTAAGGGATTTATAATGAAGGCTTCATAAGGGGTAAAAAACTTGGTGAAGGTTTTGCAAATGGGGTTGCAATAAGAATGTGTTTATCCATGGAGGAAACTTTGTAGTTAACAGTGCTCAGGCTAGATTAGTACTGAGATGGATGACCTCCTGGAAAGCCTTAATGCTTCACCTGCATGAGCATCACCTAGATCTAATAAGCTCTAAGTGTTCCATTTATTCTCATGAGAGTTGGATTATTATGTGAATTACTACTCATAAAGTATGGCTAAATGAGTTTGACTCAAAAACTACAGAGCTAAATCTTGATAGTAATATCATAATTTGACTTGATGTGGAAATCTCTCCTACTTATCAATTGATGAGGTGAAGGGGATTTATAATGAATTGTGCACAAGGCATATCACTTGGTTAAGTTTTTAAAAATGGGATTTTGAGACAATTGGGTTTAACCATGAAGTGAACTTCATAGTTAAGTGTCTTGAGTTGGAGTAGTACTAGAAAGTGTGATCTACTAGGAAGGTCTTGTGCTTCACCTCTATGAGCATCATCTATATCTAATGAGTGCTAAGTGTTACATTCAGTCTCATGAGAGATGGATTTATATGCAAATCGCTACTCATGAAACATGGTCAAATGAGTTTGACTCAACAACTACACAATTAAATCATGATAGCAATATAAAAAATGGACTTATTGTGGAAATATTTCCTACTTATCAACTGATTAACTTAAGGGGCTTTCTAATGAATGGCTCGTAGGGAAGACCACTTGGTGAAGGTTTTTCAAATGAGGTTACAAGAAGTGTGGATTTAAACATTGAGATAAATTTGAAGTTAAATATGCTTGAGCTAGAATAGTACTAAGATGGGTGACCTCCTAGGAAGGCCTAGTGCTTTACCTCTATGAGCATCATCTACATCCATTGAGTGAAAATGATTCTATTTATTCTAATGAGAGATTGATTCATGATTCAATCACTACTCATGAAACATGGGTTAATGAGTTTGAATCAGAAAATGCACACCTAAGAGAGCTAGTAAATAGCTCCAAATGGAAAAATTAAAAGCCCCCCTAAACAAGAGTTTAGTTCTAAGTCCACTAAGAGTGATAAAAATGCCGCCAAAAGGAAGAGCAACACCCAAATACTGGGAACAAGGTAGTACCTAGCTTGTCTAGTCCCTCACATATCTCAGATACCCTAGAAGTCCTCCCTTCCCCAAATCGAAGTGGGGCAGAGGATATCATCTCCCCCATGAAAGAAGCTCTCAAAGGAAGGGGGAAGAAAGTGAGACATAGCTATGGACAGAGCCAAAGAAAGCCTTAGTTGGAGAAGCTAGAGAATTTGATAAAGGAGCTTGTGGATAACCATATTGGAATTTGCTAAAAATTTGACACCTTGGTAGAATTCACCAAGAAGGTCATGTAGTCTGTTGTAACTACTCTCTATTTTCTATAGGTAAACAAGGATGAGAAAGATATGGGAAAAGAGAGTGAAACTACCCTCTCAATTTACAATTTCCTAGTGGAGGATTGGCTGAAGATGTTGCTTGATAAACCAATCAAAGAGGAGGGGGTGGCTTTGAATAGGGAGGAGCCTGAGGAAAAGGAGGAGGAATGGGGAGAGAAAGCAGACAATTAGACCCTAGTTCTTTGTTTCTTTGGTTTTTCCTTATGATTTGGATCCCATTGAACTTGATGCCCTGTGGGGTTTTTATTATGTATATGATCATGAAGTGGACTAGTAGCAGCAATAAGTTTCCTTTCTGCTAGTATAATTTTTCTTATTATAATGCTTGTCATGGATAGGATTGTTGATGAAGGTTACTCTTTTTTGGAGCTAGTCTTTAATTGGTTTTTGAATTATAAAACTGGTATCAGTTAGATAAGTGGGAGTTGGCTTATGACTATTCTTCAACCTTTTTGTACTTCAGGGTCATTCCCCCCTTTCTTTTGGCTGCTATCTAACACTTCAAAAATAATATCACAATTTGACTCAATGTGGAAATATCTCCTACTTATCAATGAGATTTTCTTGTACGCTTGTATTTATTGAATCATTTTAAGAAAAACCTACTTGTAGTAGTATTCTATCATATTTCTCATTGTTTTGTTTTGTAAGGAACCTTTAAAAATTTCTTAATGTCTTATTTACTACCTCTGTTTACGTCCAAGTAAAACCCATTGAAAAATCCACTCTAACACTCTCCTGAGGCTTTGAAGGAATGGGGACTAGTTGATACATTCTTGCATTTGGTGCCTTCCCTTTAGCCTTTTTACAAATAACACAAGTAACAACATTTTTTATGACATCTACATGCATCCTAGGCCAAAATTAGTGTCTTCTTACCAACTTGATGCAAGAATGTCTTGGGCACTTTGGAAATCTTGGATCAAGTAGATTTCCTTTCTTTTTTTCCTTTGTCCAAGGCATGTTGATTTCCTAGCAGTTTAGATAATGTATAGGTTTTGCTTTGGCATAGTGTCATATGACATCTTGGTATTCTATGCACTTGGGATTCCTTTCATGAGACACATTTGGACCTATCCTTTTACCCATCAAAATTAATTTTCTTCTTTAATGGGTTCCTAATTTCCCTTTTGGGGCATGACATATAATTGGTAATAAATTGTCTAATAGGTAGAAGAAAACAACTGTAACAAGAAAAAAGATGACAATAGCATGAAAAAACCAACACTGTTGTCCCATAGTCTCACACTAATAAGTACAAGCTAAAACAAGTGCCACTTAGTGGCTAAGTACCTACCTTTAAGTAGAAAGAAGAAATTAAAATAAAGATAAAGAAAATTATTATACTTTTTCTAATTATTGTAAAAGTAATAACTTTATTCTATTTAGATAGCAATAATGATAACTCAAATTTGAAGAAAATAAATTATAATATTAAAAAAATTAAGTGATGAATAAACTCCATAATTATTATTATTTGTAAAAACAACTCTCTCTTTTTTTATGAAGGTCATCCACAAATAAGTTTTAGGTACCTGATACAGGCCCACGAGTGCTGGAAACCTCTTTGGCTAAGAGCCAAGGGCTAGGAGTATCCACACTGCCAAATTCGCTTGGGGCATGATCCCGACCTTTCTTAAGTTTAATTATAATATTTAAACAATTCTTACTTGTAAGTTATAAATAAATAAAATATTTATTTGTATTATTTCTTAATCTTTATTTTATTTTATTAATACATTTTTAACTACATATGATTAATAAAAATTAGATTTGACCTTTCTAATTTATTATTTTTAAGAATTAAAATGTGAAAAAGAATTACTTTTTGAAATTTGAGGGAAAGAAAATGGAATGGTATGAAGTTTGAAAAAAGTGGTGAGAATATTGTGAAATGTAAATAAAGTTGTTGTTTGATAATTTCCTATATGAAAGTCAAGACCATTTAAGCTAATCACATTAGTTATAAATAATTTTTATAATGAAAAGTTTTAAAGTTTTTGTATTTGTATTTTAAAAATATGAAATTTATTACAAAATAAGAAAAAATATAAAAATTGATTGCATCATGTATGATTTTTAATTACCATAAGAAAAATAATAAATAGTGATTGGATCATACAATTTTTAATCACTATAAGAAAAATAATAAATAGTAATTCGATCATAAAATTTTTAATCACTATAAGAAAAATAATAAATAGTGATTGGATCATTCAATTTTTAATCATTAAATAACCAAAAAAATCAATTATCACAATAGTACTTAGCATAGGGAAAGTACTTATAAAAATTGCAATATGTTAAAAGAATTAAATTTTTTGGTCTACTATATTGTTAAATAGTGTTCATCCACCTTTACAACCATTCTTGTCCATTAGAGAAACATTTTCTTTACTCTTCTATAGAAAATTGAAGTCATTAAGAAGATGAAAGAGTGAAAATCTGAGTTTGACTATATACTTTATATTTTTAAGTATTAATTTTCAATGACTAAATTTTATAGAGAATGTTTTTGATGTATTCATCTAGCAGGATAGACACTGGCAAAAAGTTACCCCCTACTATCTAACCAATCCCTTTTTTAGTCATACAAAACATCAAAAATATCTTAACATTTAACCCCTTAGCATTAACCTTCAAAACACTAGTATCCACTTTACTATCCTTAACATTAATAATATGCTAAAAATGATCACCGGCTGATATTACAAATGCTTCTTATAATACAATTATATGTTATAGAGAATGTTATTGAGTTGGGGAGCCAGGTTATTTTAGCTTGTGCCTTTTTTTAATAGGTAATAATGTGAGGCTTAAATTTTTTTTATAGATATTAATGGGAAGCTTAGATTATTTCTTATTTATGTTTTATTATTGTTTATTTAGAATTAATTATTATTATGTGTAAGTTCAAGTAGACTTGAACTAAAGGCCTCAAGAGGAAAAAGTATGGTGGTGTTATTTTTATTTAGCTCTCCTTTATAATAATGATACTTATTAAATTAAGATAGATCACCAAAATTAAATGTTTTCCATGTGCTCTAATCCTTTTATCTTTATTATTCCTCATTGTCAAGACTTTTTGAATTAAGAAAACCCACTAATATTGAATGTCTTTCAATTTATCCTCACCAAATAAAATCTTTCTAATTTAAAATAAATCACTAACATTAAAAGTGATTGATATTTTGAAAAATTCTCATCCATTAGAAAAGTATTTGCTTGAGTCTTCCAGATTCATTGTTAAGAGGAAAGAGTGAAAATATAGGTTTTACTAATCATCAAAATGTCCTTTATATTTTGAAGTATTTATTTTCAATATATAATTGTTATAGAATTGTTATTGAGTTGAGACAAGTAGCTAGTGCTAAATGTTGTTGATATATTTATTTATTTTCAATATATAATTGTTATAGAATTGTTATTGAGTTGAGACAAGTAGCTAGTGCTAAATGTTGTTGATATATTCAGCTTTTACTATTTTAGCTTGCCTCTCCTTATCAAGAGTTTTTTTTCTTCAATAAAAATATTTCATTAGTACTAAATAATTTTAAAATACTAATCTTTATCTCTATCTTTTCCTTATAGTAATGATACTTGCTAAATTGGATTAGGTCACCAAAATAAAATGTTCCATTGTTTTAAATTTTTTGTCTTTATTTATTCCTCATTGAAAAGATTTTATAAATTAAGAAAATTCACTAATATTTAATGATTTTTAGTTTTCCTCACCAAAGAGAATCTTTCTAATTTATAGTAAGTCACTAGCATTAAAAGTGGATTATATTCTTAGAAAAACCTATTCATTTTGTGCTAGTTCTAGATAATCTGACTAAATCGGCCAAACCAAATTAACACCTTTAATTATTGTATTAATATTTTAGACAACATTTCTTGAGGTTATGGAGAGTAAGAAAGCATTTTGAGAGTGATATCTACGAGACTCTTTTAGATAGATATATTGAATATATCCATACTAGCTTAATCTAGAAGAAGAAAAAAAAAATGTCATTCAAACATCATAAAAATAAAATCTAACATAACTTATCATATTCACTATAGATTGCTAAGATTTGATATAACTTTGCATATTTAAACAAGTGCTAATTAGGTGTATTATAGTAATACTTTACTCTTAATAATTGATAAGAGTGTCAATTATTTGGTAGTAATGATAATATTTATTATAATTTGATCAATATTTTTCATACTATTCTACATGAAAATTTAACATAAAAATTCTAATATTCAATTTTAAAAATTATAAAAAAATCTTCATTCTATTTTTATAAATTACTTTGTATTCAAATAATGTAAAAATAAAACAATTTCTAATTCATAATATAAATGTAATGGCATTGAATTTGGATTTAAAGAACTATAATTTGGAATTGCATTCAACATTTTATACTTTGGTTCATTTTTGTAAGGTGCATAAGTATAATAGAGAGCAATATACAATAATATAGAAGAAAGATAAAAGAATGATGTTTCTTTGGTCTGATAAATTTTATATATTTATG
This sequence comes from Cupressus sempervirens, assembly GCA_028749045.1. Lineage (NCBI taxonomy): Eukaryota > Viridiplantae > Streptophyta > Pinopsida > Cupressales > Cupressaceae > Cupressus > Cupressus sempervirens. The sequence continues at coordinate 99,944,856 of CM053786.1, forward strand.
AATTTTTTTAATAGTCATGTTGGTATAATTAGGAATAGGTTACATGATGTTTTAAAGATTCTAATTTTTACCTAAATCAATTAACCTTAAGAAATTGATAAATTTTTGTGTTATTAAATGAAATTATAAGGTACTTATTTGATTACTCAATGTAGTAACTTTAGACACATGTTTGGCATTATTTTAAAATTAGATTATGAAAAGTAAAATTAATAAATGTAATATAAAACTTGGAAAACTTCAATAGGTAGTAAATCTTAGAGAATGATTTAAATCTTTTGAAATTAAAAATTTGTGTAAGAATGCATAAACATAAGTCAATTTTTCAGGTTTGATGATTTATCATTTTTTATAGAATTTGGTTAATGCATTCCCATATACACAAATATAAATAATAGTAAAGAATAATTGAAAATTATTTTTTTAATTTAATGCCAAAATCTTGAATATATATTTGGAGTTTTTTTTTTTTTTAATGTAAGTATTTTTTAAATATAATTTAATCATACAATTATTTTTACATGATAATTAGAGTAAGATATATTTTTTGAAATTATTATGATGAATAGTATAATTAATCAAAAATTATTTAAAAACTTTTAATCCTTTCAAAATTTCAACTTCTTTATAGAACTATATATATAACTAGCTTATATATATTCTATAATATATATAGGGAAGCCGAGATTTATCAAGGCTTTAATTTATTTTTTAATTCCTTATTCATCTTCAAAATTAGTCTTGAAGAATTATCTGCCATATAGGGTGGTAGTGAAGTAGTTGTTGTATTATTGTGTCAACCAAGACTGAAATCTCAATTGGGTCATTGTTAACTTTTAGTTTAATAATTTTAATATCATCTTAATTTTTTTATTCTTAAATATAATCATTATTTAAGATTATAATAATTAAAATTCAATCTCTTATAAATAAAATATTATAGTTGAAATTTAGCTAGGTTCAATGATCAACTGTGTTTAGGGTCACTTTTTTCTACATATAGGATATAATTTCATTTATTCTTAAAGTTAGATCTTTATTCTTATTGTAGGATTATGTTTAATTTTTTAATGTAGTGTTATACATTAATTTTATTTGGTTTAGCCATATTTTAGACCCAATATAGCTCTCTCTCTCTCTCTCTCTCTCTCTCTCTCTCTCTCTCTCTCTCTCTCTCTCTCTCTCTCTCTCTCTCTCTCTCACACACACACACACACACACACACACTCATTCCTATATAATATTATAAATTTTCTTGAGACTTACCTCATCTCTCTTCCCCATTTTATCTCTCTAGATCATATCTTCCCCATCCCACTTCTCTATTTAAACCTTTTTCACTCTATCTCTCACTATCTATGACGTTAATTATCCTCTTTCTCTATCTACATCATGTCTCTCACAAGCATGCACAAAATCTCTCCCCCTCCAAGTCTTACCATTTCTCTCCCATATTTAGTCTTTATTTCTACCTCATGACTATCACCTTGTCCCTCTTCTCTCTCTCGCTCTCTTATACACATGTTCTTTCTAACTAAACTCCTCTCTCTACCATATTTATATTACCCTCTTGAACTATCTCCCCACCCTCCTCTCATCATATGTTTCTCCCTATTTAACCTTTGATTCTTAATCATATTTATCACTAATATATATATCACATGTCTCACCTCTCTCTCACACACACATGTACATTGATACACACATGTACATATACCACTCTCTCCCCTCCCTATTCTCATAATTTCTCTCTCTCTCTCTCTCTCTCTCTCTCTCTCTCTCTCTCTCTCTCTCTCTCTCTCTCTCTCTCTCTCTCTCTCTCTCTCTCTCTCTCTCTCTCTCTCTCTCTCTCAGACATGTTTCCCCTATAATATCCCCATTCTACCCCATTATTATGATATTTAAGTATGTCCCTCATCTTTTCCTCCCTATTTAACTTCTATGTCTAGCTCATATCTATCAATCTCTTCCCATTCTCTCAAAGACTAACTCTCTCTAATAGGCCCCACTTGTCTCTCCATATATGTACATCCTAACCTCTAATTATGAACTTTCTTAAGCTCTCTCTCTCTCTCTCTCTCTCTCTCTCTCTCTCTCTCTCTCTCTCTCTCTCTCTCTCTCTCTCTCTACAATGTACTTATTCCCTATCTCTATAAGCGACTTCATATATAATTATATTTTTGTCATGTTTCATTCTCATTATCAATTTTCTATATCTCTCCACTTCTTCTCTCTCTATATCAACCTCCCTCTCTGCCTCTCACTTATGTACACACATATAATATCTTTATTTTTCCATATATCTACAATCACCATTCTATCTACCTCTTTACTCTTTACCCATCTCCTAAATTAACGACTATAATTTACCCATCGACTAAATTAACGACATATGTTTCTCTACCATAATATCCTTATTTCTTTATCTTTATCCCCACTATTTATATCTATCCCTTTTTCTAAAATCACTTTTTATCCATATCTCTCCCTTTGTGTATATTGACATATCTCCATTCCAAGCTTTCCCCCCTATCTATATACCCACAACACTTATAACTCATTTGTCATCCCCAATCCACTCCTGTCTACCCATCTATCTATATCTCTCTATTTATTTCCTCCCTCTCCTTCCCATTCTCTCTCTAGTCCTTCCTTCAATTTCTTGCTATCCTCCTACCTATCTCTCTCTATACACCTAAATTTCTCATTCTCTTCACACATATTTCCATCTCTCTCTTTCTCTTCCTATATCTCTCTCTCTATCTAATTCAATCTAACTCTTTGTATCCCACTATATATATATATATATATATATATATATATATATATATATATATATATATATATATATATATATATATATATATATATATATATATATATATATATATATATATATATATATATATATGAAATTGCCTTCTCTTAATTTTGGTCATAATCTCTCTCCAACTCTCCCCCTCTCTCTATGTATAACCTTATACTTCTTTCTCTCTACCTGAATATTTATATCTATCATTTTTCTCTTTCCTTTGTATATCTATACTTCATGGTTCTCTATATATCATATGATTTACAAGTTGTAAGTTCAATACATGTTGATATGTAGTCAAATCTAAAATAGTTAACTATGATTGTGTTAAGAGGGTGATATGCAATTAGGTCTTCAAGACTAGATTGTATGGATGCAAGACTTAACCCAATGACATATGAAGATGCTCAAAGAGCTTGAAATCAATTCCTAGAGACTTGACTACAATACATGCCTATCAACATAGAATGATGACTTATTGGTTGGGTCTTAAGGCCTGCCAACCACTTAGGCATGAGAAAACTTGCAATCAAGCTTGTGAGACCCAATTGCATTTTGTTAATGCATGTAACTTATGACTTGTAACTGATGTCAAGGACCTTGACTACATATGAGAGCTAAGCCAAACTATTCACATGTTGAGTTTAAAATATTGATCTATACACTAGTAACTATGAGGATAATGCAAGGGAATTCAAAGACATAAAAAAGGGCCTAAGTGATGCATGTGGTAGGGAACTAACAATGTAGATTGGGAGAGTACAACCTACAAGAACAACCTAACAAGGTTTGATAGCACAAACAAGGTTCAAGACCCCACACTTGCACCTTGACAACAAATATTGCTTAGTACAAGAAACCTACACTAGACATGGAACCAAGAACTCAGACTCAAGAAATGATGTTCTTACATTAGAATAGGCATATCAACTAGAATTGAAGACCCCAAACTGAGAAAAGGACATAGTTCCTTCATTAACCTCTTTGATTCCTAATAGCCCAAGGAATGAGACTTAGGTTTGCAACTTAGACTTGATTCAACATTTCTAGGACTAAACCACTAGGATTCATGCAGTTTCAAGGCCCCAACACCTTCAAAGGATCAATATCCCTAACTTACATGTAGAAATCCTAGTAGGTCAAAATTTAGTTTTCCTTGGCAAACTTTCAAATTTTCTAAAAGACAAGGCCAACTTATCACCTTTTCAAATTCCTTTTACCTAGTTCTTAAAGACAATGAATTCTCAATTATCTTTGGATTAAAATATTACACAAATGTAAAAAATGTTAGATTTTTAAGATAGATATCAACTTTAAACAACATATAAAATGGCACTAGGTTTTTATGTAGAATTACCCATCTCAAATGAAAATAATAAATAAGTTATACCCAAAAAAAAAACACATGAACTATCTAAATAAATTATAACATAAAATATACTATTTAGATGAAACCATGAATGATGATAATGTACTAGATTGACATACACGTCATCATCAACTTTAACATATAAATCAACATCCCATTTAGCGAGTGTTATATAGAAGTAGATCTTGGTCTTTGATGAGAGCTAATGGTAGCCTTCAAAATGTTCAAGTCTAAGGAAGTCATTATGCTCCACATCTTCTTCTTCAATTGCATGATCCAAAATGCCACCTAGTGTAGCACTGTGCCCAATCACAAACCTTATCACTATCCCCTTCTCCTCCAACTTCTTCAACTTTGCCCCTACCATTCTCATTTCCCATTTCCCATTTTATTTGTGGACTTCAAACAAGAAATAGTAATATTTAAATTTAAAAACTTACAATTTTTGCAAAACTTTTAATTGAGTATAGTTGTTGACCTTGTGACATCCAAGTGTGTTGGACAGAATCACATTGTTTTCTACTGCTAAAAGCAATGTTGATTCCCACCACAACAAATTCTTTTTTGGTAGAAGATTTATTTTCTTTCTCCACTCCATTCATCTTCATTCCACTCACAACTCTTGCTGCTCCTAATTCCATTTCCAATGAAGATATTGTTTTGTCTAATAAACTACATCACTCATGCCCCTTTATATTCTTCAAATGAATCTTAAAACTATCCATTACAACCCCACTTATCCCAATAGGTTCAGCTAATTTAAACTTCTCATACATTTATTTTTATCCTAGATGATAACACATCAAAATTCAATCTAGCATTATAGGATGGGTTTTATAAGTTTATGATTCAAAAATAAATTTGTTTTGGAGTTTATCTAAAATAATTATAGATGAGAAAACAAATAAAAGATAAAAGCATGTTAGTCATAATATCATTATTGGTAACAATGTTCCAAATGCAAAGAATTATTTGTTTGAGCTTCTAGCAATGATCAAGCGGCTTACTGAATGGCTTGATGAGTCTTGGAAACTTCTCCCATTATATCCTTTCTTTCACCAGTTTCAAGTTTCTGGTTACATGCACACAATCATGACTTTACATCACAAAGCATTCACATTCTAACAATTTTCATGTTCTTTCATTACATTTTGATCTAAACAACAAATTCTAAACTTTCGCTTATTCAAAAGACTAATCTGAAAATGGATCCTATTAAAGAAACTAATATAAATTCAAATAATGTATCTAGATTATAAACAAATCAAAACATAAAATTTGTGATTTAAACTTATCTCATGACTTACACATAATAACAATACCCACCTTTTCATGTGGACAGTCTTGGGGGAGAGGTTGCAACGTTGTATTTTGATCCAATTGATCACTCTTTCTCTCTCTCCCTCACTCCCTATTCAATCTAATGAACCAACTAGATCTGCTCTACATTTTAATGTCTCAAGTATTGCCTCGTGCTCTGACTTGCAAACTTTCCAAAAATCTTATTATGTGGTTTTCCACCATATTTTATGAAGTGGACATTTGATGTGACAAAAAGGTTTGAATAATGAAGAATCTTCCTCTCTATTTGCCAATTCTCAAATAACCACAAGTTAGGGTTCTTCATTGAATATTGTCTAAGCAATGTGCTGGTTACAACCACTGCACCAATATGGTACTCTAAACCTTCACCATCTATAACCGAGTGATCCAATTTTTGTTTGGCTTGGACACAATGACACAAATAATAATGTGTCCCTTCTTCATTGTCTTTAGGTACAATAATAGCAAAAACATGGCTTGCAATGACAAATTTACAAAATGCGGTCATTAATTTAGAAAATACTTAGGTAAAAGTTATAAAGTTACATATTGAAATTACAAAGATATATAAATATATATATTACCAGGTTGCACTAGATCAGACAAGCGGTCAAAGTCAATATAAAAATCCATCTCTACCATTTCCAGTGCTTGTGGGGGATGATAGGTTTTAATTGGGTCCAAAACCCTTATATCCCAATTTTCCTCTACACATGATGGACAATAGCATTCGATTTTTCATGTGTGGATACTCCATGAACTTGAATCAAAGCTTCTAAAAGAGTGCAACTCACTTGATCATATTCGTGTGCAACAATCCTCATATGGTGCAATGTTAGTATTATCTATCAACCAAAAAAATCTATCAACCATAGACTCACCTTCCTTACTTGAACCCATTATAGCATTACACCACTGGGTGATGAATTTTGTATCTGTCAATATTGCTCCATCTTTGTACTTTAGTTCTTCATGAGCTAAGGCTCTTTTGATGCATGTGCCTATACCATTGTGCTCTTCCTTTCCATGACCAGCCTCTGTGAAATTTCACATATATTGAATTTTATACAACCTATGCATCCTGCTCAACCAATATCTATGCATTCTTGAAATGAGATGTGCAATTTTTTGACCAAATAATGTGTTGACGATATGTCATGCCCCTATTAGACAAATCTCCATAAAATAGTTGAAAACAACTATGTACAAACTCTATAAAATATGATTGATCATCACTTCAATGTAAAAATGGTACTCTCTCAAAATCTTCCTATCATCCTCTATACTTGTAGGTGAATGCATAAATGTTATATGAAAAAATATGAAAACCTGTTGAGAAGTATAATACTTTGCTTGCACCTCATTTTGTGGTTGTAGTGTGTAGTTCTCTGTGAGGTCTACAACCAAAACAATGGTATTCAGTGGAAACGTATCCTTGCACAACTTGAATTGCAAATCCAGCCATTGAGCTCTATGTGTATGCCTTGCATACTTGTAAATAATCTTTTCACGAAAAAACTTCATAAACTCATACACTTGAATCTTTTCAATGACTAAATCGCATCTTTTACCATGTTTCCCATCTTTTAAAGAATATGTCACTATTTCAAATTTTTCGTAATCTACTATTTCATTTCCAATTGCATGTGTCCTATCCATATGTTCACAAGTTGATAAAAGTTGCAAAGAACCACAAAATAAGCATGTACAATCTATGCATGATGTCTTGTAAAATTGTTGGTCGTCCCCTATTTCACATAAAATTTTGTCTATGAATTCCCTTGAAGATCTTGGTAGCTCATTCATGTCACAATCCTACAAAAAAAACTTAAAATGCAAAAACACACATATATGCCTAAAAACATCAAAATGATTAGAAAATTCAAATTGTATCCTACAAAAAGTTGTGCATGTGTGATTTATCTTCACATAAAAAGGGTTACCCATCTCAAAAAATATTTGACTTATTCGAATTTGATGATACATACCAATTAATTTTGCAAAAAATTCTGTCTGAGTTGAGTCCAAAAAATGTTTCGCATGTGGGTCATGATTTTGGCTACCAATCCTCCTTCTTACAACATCTCTTTAATCAAGAGAAACACATGTGTTATTTTTCCAAAAATCTTTGATCAATGATTTCAAAGCTTCACTAATTTCTTTATCCTTTCGCAGTAGTCTACCACTAAATGTCCATAACTCATTTTTTGTTGGATCTTCCAATCTCTCACACCTTAGCATGGCTCTCCTTAGAGTACCTCTACCAATTTTCAATATTTTTCTTGTCTTTCTCATGAGTCGAGCTTTCTTCATTTGGGTACTTACTATTGTTGATGTAAGTACTCATCTTGTGATATTACTATCTTTGGTGTGTGATTTAGAACCCACTTTATCATAAGAACTCATTAGATTCTTTACAATGATTTTTTCATTTGAATCATCCATCATTCTTAGCCCTAGAATCTTCATGGTAGGCCAAAATTTCAAATTCCTCATCATTTTAACAAATAACTGGCATTGACCTATAATATTTAATTCTTCAAAGAATAATCTCCACATACAATTAACTTTTCTTTGACAAGTATGCTTGCTAATCTTGTCAGGCATTGATTTCAAAATGTTAGTATCAATATCAACCAAATATTTTGGTCTTATAAAATGAATTCTAGAAGATGTTATAATTTTTTTCCATTCTCTCAACATTTTGAACATCAACATAAGGTTGAGTGTTTTGCATACCTTGAACCGAAGATGATGTGCCTTGGCAATAAGAAGCAAAAGATGGAATATCACCTACTTGATATGTTGATGTTGTGCCTTTAACATGACATGATGGAGTGCGTACATTGTCAGATCTACAAATTAGTGTCTCTTCAACATGAGAGGATAATATGACTCTAACATTGGAAGATGGTGTAGCTTCACAATTCAATTGTCTTCTTGAGAGTAATAGTCTCATTTGTTCTCTTTGTCTTTCCAATTCTTCCCCTTTGTTTCTTTGTATCGATGGTTCTCGTTCCTCTTCAAAAGTCAATTCTTCATTTTTGCTTTACAATTTTCTTTGTTCATGTAGTAGTTTCATTTTATCTCTTTTAATTGCCAAATTTTCCTCCCTCTCTTCCTTTGTTTGAGTTTTTGATTTCTTCCTTGGCATGATGATGATTTCTATATGTCAAATTATTCAAAAATCTGAATTACTTACAATTTGTAAATTAAAAATCATTCAAATACGTATAAAAATTACAATTATTTCAATGAATACACAATAAATATCAAACAACTTGCCAAATTTCTAACCATTTCCAAATAACAATACATTCAAACATACAAATTTCAATGAATTCATTGTATATTAATCAACATGTCAAATTATAATCAATTTTGTCTCTATATATCAACAAACAATATTTAAAAAGGACTGCAAGTTAACCTTTTCTATAGAAAGAATCTTCAAAAATTCTTCAAATAGTGTTTCCTAACTTCCAATAGCTTGAAACCCATGTTTTCTATCGGAGCAACAGAATGCACAAAAAACAAAAAGAAAAATATGGATCAAAAGGGACCCAAGCTTGCTTTATGACTATTTATGGTGATTTCACATAGTATAGTGCATATATGCACTATAAAGCATGTATGCACTATAGTGCATATATGCACTATGTAAAAATAAATCTCTCCCTATCCCACCATCCCCCATCCCTACTCTCTCTCCTCTTCCATCCACTACTCTCTCTTACTCTCTCTTCTCTCCCATCCCCTACTCTCTCTTGATCTCCCTCTCCTACTCCCTCTCCATCGCCTACTCTCTCTCTCTCTCTCCCATCCCCTACACTCTCACTCTCTATCCTTTCCCATCCCCTACTTTCTCTCACTCTCTCTCTCCTCTCCCATCTCCTACTCTCTCACTCTCTCTCCTCTCCCATCCCCTACTTTCTCTCTCCCTCTCCCTCTCCCACCATCTACTCTCTCTCACCCTCTCTCCTCTCCCATCCCCTACTCTCTCTTTCTCACACACTCCCATCCCCCCTCTCTCTCTCCCCTCTAACCATCCCCTACTCTCTCTCTCTCTCTCTCCCTACTCTCTCTACCCTCTCCCATCCCCTACTCTCTCTCTCACTCTCCCTCTCCCACTACTTACTCTCTCTCCCCCATACTCTACTCTCTCACCCTCTCTCCTCTCCCATCCCCTACTCTCTCTCTCTCTCTCACTCCCATCCCCCCTCTCTCTCCTTCTCCCACTTCCTACTCTATCTCTCCCATCCCCTACTCTCTCTTGCTCTCCCTCTCCTACTCCCTCTCCCACCACCTACTCTCTCTCTCACTCTCTCTCCCGCATTCCCTACTCTCTCACTCTCTCTTACGTCTCCCATCCCCTACTCTCTCTCACTCTCTCTCCTCTCCCATCCCTTACTCTCTCTCTCACTCTCCCTCTCCTACCACCTTGATGCATGATTCTCCTTGTATATCTCTATTTTGGTGTCAAAGTGTGGGACACACTTTTCTATCTACTAGGGGAGTCTGATGCAAGAGCATCTTGCATGGGAAAATTAAATTTATTATTAAAAAAAAAAATTGTGGAGGAGAGAGAAAGTGACAAAAATAGAAAGAAAATTTTTTTAAAAATAAAAAATAGGAAAAAAGAAAAAAAGGGAGGAATTTCTATTTTCGAGGTGCATAGGTGGCATAAATAGAAAAAAAATTAAAATTTTAAAAAAATAGTGTCATTCCATTTATCAAGGTGTGTAGGTGGCATTTTAGAAGTTTGTGGAAAGTTCCTTAAATCGTGCATTTAATATTTGTTGTGGTATACAAAAGAAATGTAATTTTCTAATTGGGCCACATGGTGGTGCTTAGTTGTATTTAGGTAGAAATTCTAGAAGGTTGTGGATATTGTAGAAGGTTGTGGATATTCTAGAATGTTGTGGATAAATCATGCATTGGGTGGTAAGTGCCTATTTAAGGAAGGCTTATGTTCATTTGTAATCAAGCTCTTCAAGTGTAAGCTTTTGTAGTGAAGCTCTTTGAATGAAATCTCTTGTAAGGAAGCTCTCAAGGTGTAGCAAACAAGCTCTTTTGTTGTAAGCTCTTCTAGTTGGAAGCCTTTAGAAAGGAATCTCTCTTATACTATAAGAGTTTGGAGTTTTTCCAATTGGAGAATATTGTAATGAATTGTAAGTATTAATGGATGCTTTATGAAGCATTTTTTTTAATCTCTTGTCTCCATCTTGTTGTGATCTTGGTTGTCAGTTGGTACAGGTGGTACGTTCCTTCATCACACCTACTCTCTCTCTCTCTCCCATCCCCTACTCTCTCTCAGGCTACTCTCTCTCTCTCTCCCCCCTCTCCCATCCCCTACTCTCTCTTTCACTCACACACTCACATCCTCCTCTCTCTCTCACTCTACCTCTCCCACTCCCTCTCCCATTGCCTACTCTCTCTCTCCCATCCCCTACTCTCACTCTCTCTCCCATCATGTTCTCTCTCTCTGCCACCCCCTACTCTCTCTCACACTCTCACACTCTCTCCCATCCCCTACTCTCTCTTACACACTCACATTTCCCTCTCTCTCCTTCTCCCACTCCCTCTCCCACCACCTACTCTCTCTCCCATTTGCTACTCTCTCTATCTTGTGCTACTCTCTCTCCCCTCTCCCATCCCCTACTCTCTCTCTCTTTTAATGACACACACTCCCATCCCCCCTCTCTCTCCTCTCTCATCCCCTACTCTTTATATCTCTCACACACACTTCCATCCCCCGCTCTCTCCCTCTCCCACTCCCTCTCCCACCACCTACTATCTCTCTCACTCACTCTCTCTCTCCCTCTCTACCCTCTCTCTCTGATTCCCTACTCTCACTCTCTCTCTCCCATCCCCTACTCTCTCTCACACTCTCTCCCATCCCCTACTCTCACTCTCTCTCTCCCATCTTGTGTTCTCTCTGCCACCCCCTACTCTCTCTCACACTCTCACACTCTCTCCCATCCCCTACTCTCTCTCTTACACACACTCCCATCCCCCCTCTCTCTCCCTCTCCTACTCCCTCTCCCACCACCTACTCTCTCTCTCCCATCCTCTACTCTCTCTCTCCCCTCACCCATCCCCTACTCTCTCTTATCACAGACACACACTCCCATCCCCCTCTCTCTCTCCTCTCCCATCCCCTGCTCTCTAAATCTCTCACACACACTCCCATCCCCCCTCTTTCTCTCCCTCTCACTCCCTCTCCCATTGCCTACTATCTCTCTCTCTCAATCTCTCTCCCTCTCTACTATCTCTCTCCTATCCCTTACTCTCTCTCTCCCCCATCCCCTACTCTCTCTCACACTCTCTCCCATTCCCTACTCTCACTCTTTCTCTTCCATCTCGTACTCTCTCTACCACCACCTACTCTCTCACACTCTCACACTCTCTCCCATCCCCTACTCTCTCTTACACACATTCCCATTCCTCCTCTCTCTCCCACTCCCTCTCCCACCGCCTACTCTCTCTCTCCCCCCCCTCCCATCCCCAACTCTCTCTCTCTCCCATTTTCTACTCTCTCTACCACCCCACTCTCTCTCACACTCTCACACTCTCTCCCATCCCATACTCTCTCTTACACACACTCCCATCCCCCCCTCTCTCTCCCTCTCCCACTACTTACTCTCTCTCTCATCCCCTACTCTCTCTCTCTTGGATTACTCTCTCTCTCTCACCTCTCTCCCATCCCCTACTCTCTCTCTTTCACACACCCACACACTACCATCCCCCCTCTCTCCTCTCCCATCCCCTACTCTCTAGATCTCTCACACACACTCCTATCTCCTCTCTCTCTCTCCCTCTCCCACTCCCTCTCATACTACCTATTATCTCTCTATCTCACTCTCTCCCTCTCTACTCTCTCTCTCATCCCCTACTCTCACTCTCTCTCTCCCATCCCCTACTCTCTCTGCCACCCCTACTCTCTCTCACACTCTCACACTCTCTCCCATCCACTACTCTCTCTTACACACACTCCCATCCCCCTCTCTCCCTCTCCCTCTCCCTCTTCCACCACCTACTCTCTCTCCCATCCCCTTCTCTCTCTCTATCTCTCTCTCTCCTCTCGCATCCCCTACTCTCTCTCTTTCATACACACACACCCATTCACCCTCTCTCTCTCCTCTCCCATCCCCTAATCTATCTCTCACTCACTCTCCCTCTCCCACTCCCTCTCCCACCACCTACTCTCTCTCACACTCTCACTCTCTCCCTCTCTACTCTCTCTATCACCCCCTACTCTCTCACACATTTTCACACTCTCTCTGTTACACACATTTCCATCCCCCCTCTCTCTGCCTCTCCCACTCCCTCTCCCATTGCCTACTCTCTCTCTCTCATATCCCCTACTCTCGCTCTTGGGCTACTCTCTCTCTCCCCCCTCTCCCATCCCTTACTCTCTCTCTTTCACACACACACACACCCATACCCACTCTCTCTCCTCTCCCATCTCTTACTCTCTCTCCCCTCTCACATCCCCTATACTCTCTCACACACACACACACTCTCATCCTCCTCTCTCTCGCTCTCCCTCTCCCACTTCCTCTCCCACTACCTACTCTCTCTCCCATCCTCTACTATCTCTCTCTCATCACCTACTCTCTCTCTCTACCACCCCCTAATCTCTCTCACTCTCACACTCTCTCCCATCCCCTACTCTCACTCTCTCTCTCCCATCTTGTACTCTCTCTTCCACCCCCTACTCTCTCTTACACACACTCCCATCCCCCTTCTCTCTCTCCCTCTCCCACTCCTCCCACCACCTACTCTCTCTCACTATCTCTCTCCCATCCCCTACTCTCTCTCTCCCCTCTCCTATCCCCTACTCTCTCTTTCACAAACACACACTCTCATCCTCTCTTCTCTCTCTAGATCTCTCACACACACTCCCATCACCCCCTCTCTCTACCTCTCCCACTCCCTCTCCCACCACCTACTCTCTCTCTCTCACTCTCTCTCCCTCTCTACTCTCTCTCTCCCATCCCCTACTCTCTCTCTGTGCCACCCCTATTCTCTCTCACACTCTCTCTCTTACACACACTCCCATACCCTCTCTCTCTCCCTCTCCCACTCCATCTCCCACTACCTACTCTCTCTCTCCCCTCTCCCATCCCCTTCTCTCTCTCTTTCACACACACACACTCTCATCCCCCCTCTCTCTCCCCTCTCCCATACCCTACTCTCTCTCTCACACACACACACACTCCCATCATCCTCTCTCTCTCACTCTCCCTCTCCCACTCTATCTCCCATTGCCTACTCTCTCTCTCTCCCACATCCCATACTCTCAATCTCTCTCTCCCATCCCATACTCTCTCTGCCACCCCTACTCTCTCTCACTTCCTCTCTCTCCCATCCCCTACTCTCTATCCCCTCTCCCATCCCCTACTTTCTCTCTCTACCACCCCTACTTTCTCTCTCTACCACCCCTACTCTCTCTCACACTCTCACACTCTCTCCCATGCCCTACTCTCTCACACACACACTCCCATCCTCCTCTCTCTCTCTCCCTCTCTTGCTCCCTCTCCCACTACCTACTCTCTCTTTTCCATCCCCTACTCTCAATCTCTCTCTCCCATCTTGTACTCTCTCTCTTACTTCCTCTCTCTCCCATCACCCTACTCTCAATCTCTCTCTCCCATCCCATACTCTCTCTTTTCCACCCCTACTCTCTCTCACACTTTCTCTCTCTCCCATCTTGTACTTGCTCTGCCACCCCTACTCTCTCTCACTTCCTCTCTCTCCCATCCCTACTCTCTCTCTATAACACACACACACACCCATCATCCCCCTCTATCGCTCTCACTTTACCTCTCTTCTTCCCTCTTTATGCACTATTTAGGTCTCAATAGTGTGTGTGAACTAAAGTGTGCATGCACTATTAAGACTCAAATTTAAAAATCTCTAAATAGCATGTGTGTGCTATAGCATGCACATGCTATTCAAACCTTTGCATTCTACCAAGCCTAAGGCTAGGTTTTTCCTTGGGGATCCAACCCAAAGGTTTGGATTCTGCAAACTAGTTTGAGACATGTTTTACTGCCAACATACAAAAATTCACCATGGTTGAGCATCGATAAGATCAGGTTACATGGCATTGTAGGTCTCTATGTTAGCTATATAACCATATAATTTATTTTTTATTTGAACTATTTCAAGCCTTTCATCTATAATTTCTTTTGAATGTATGTCCATTTTTTGTCAAAAACCAACATGTACTAATTGGGCTATAAATTTTAGCTCATTCATCAAATTTTTCATCAACTTAGTTTTTTAGAAACTAGACTCCATTCTACACACTTAGAAAAAAAAGAAGTTTTGATTTTAGATTAGTTTTCAATCATTTCTAGGGGGAGCACATAGATATTTCATGTTTTTGAGATGTGTCTAGTTAAAAAATTGATTAAAAAAAAAACACATTATAAAATTACTTTGGTTTTGCCTTGGGGATCCAACCCAAAGATTTGGAATTTATAAACTAGTCTGAGACGCGTTTTGCTGCAAACATACAAAAAATGATTGATTTTTCTTGGGTGCTCTCCTTCAAGATTCCTCGTGGTTGAGTATCGATAAGATCAAGTTACATGGCATTGTAGGTCTCTATGTTAGCTATATAACCATATAATTTATTCTTTATTGAACTATTTCAAGCCTTTCATCTCTAATTTATTTTGAATGTATGTCCATTTTTTGTCAAAAACCAACATGTACTAATTAGGTTGTAGATTTTAGCTCATTCATCAAATTTTGCAACAACTTAGTTTTTTACAAACTAGACTCCATTCTACACACTTTGAAAAAAAGAAGTTTTGATTTTAGATTAGTTTTCAATCATTTCTAGGGGGAGCACACAGATATTTCATATTTTTGGGATGTGTCTAGTTAAAAAATTTATTAAAAAAATACACATTATAAAATTACCTGAAAAATTTGGGATAAACTACATAGTGTTAGGTAACTTTTGACCAAAGTGATTAAAGAATTTCAAAACAAAAAGTTAAAATTTTTGGGGGGGCACACATTGTATTGTGTTATGTTTTTTTCAAATAAACAGTACCACTTTCTATGGCCCCCTTTTTTGAGGACCTAAAACTAAACCATTTTGGAAAAAAATTAGTAGTTTAGAAACTAGATTCAAAGGAGTACTACTTTTTTTTTTGTCATATCTTAAAATTTTGAGTGTAACTATCTTCAAATTCTTGTTAAAGTTTATAAATTGCTAATTTCAAAAAAAAAGGTGTCCACTTGTATCCCCCTTTTGGCACCACAACTTGGTGCACTTACCCATAGGGAGAAACTAAATTTGTGGAGGAATAATTTGTAGATCAAGTTATAAAGCATGTATATGTTGAAATTTATCTCCAAATATTGGTTTCTCCTTCGTCCTTCCATTTTCTCTGCATTAGGTATATCTATCTTAGTCCCATTTTGATATGAATGACAAAAACTCAACCATTGAGGCCCTCTGTTGAACATTTTATAAGAGTAATTGATTTGGATTATACCTAAGTTGTAGAATTAAAAATAACACCATCAAAAAAGGAATTTTGTATTAAAAATAAAATATATAAAACATAAAAGAGAAAAAAATTCATTGAGCAAAGTATGCCCTTTCTCAAGGGCAAGAAGAACAATTTTATTTCATTGTGCCACAACATAGAAATGACAATACATATGCTTTAAAATACAAAAATCCATCTACCTAGCCTATAGTGGAGAATGTCTCCCTTAATGGCTAGTAACAATGGTTTAATTAAATACACATAGTCTAAATTATATCAAAGCGTAGACTCCTCCATACAAATAAAGAATTGATTGGAGATAAATACATGCATGCACAACATGCTTTATCAAAGGAAACAAAATATGAACTCATCATGCACTGATTACCCCTTATTCTCTACTGCAAAAAAGGTACATACTGGAAAGAAAATAAAATTTTGCTAAAATTATGCATGAATTAATGAACTAGAGTAAAGAAAATTGTTGGTAATCTGAATGAATGGTGGTTGAGGATTAGTGGTGGATCTGAAGCTATTCATGGCATCAATCTTCATACTCCCCCATGATGCTGAGAGGACTGACAATTATATCTCAAAGTGCCAAAAACTGATCTTTTGTAAAAACCTTATTGAAGATATCAATGATTTGGTCTTTTGTTTTAACATACTTCAATTCAACCGCTTTCTTTTGTCCCAAATCTTTGATGAAGCGTTGCTTCAAATCAAAGTTCTTGGTATTGCTATGATGTATCAGATTCTTGGCCAATTTAATGGCACTGATGTTGTCAAATAAAATCACACTACGTTGAACCTGTATCTCTCCATTTTCTTCAAGAAGTTTTCCAAGCCATAAAGCTTGTGTACCTATTGAAGTAATAGAAACATACTCCGCTTTTGTAGAAGAAAGGGCAACCATACTTTTCTTATTTGAACTCCATGTGATTAAACTAGAACCCAAGGAAAAATAATTGCTAGATGTAGATTTTCGGTCATCCAAGCTATCTCCCAGTTTGAATTACTAAAATCAAAAAAATTGTATTTATTAGAGGAGCGATAATGAATACCAAAATCTATGGTTCCTTTTAGATACCTCAATATTCTCTTGGCTTACTTCATATGTTCCTCAAATGGATTTGACCTATACATTGAAACTAATGACACTAAACAAGCAACATTAGTCCTTGTGTGGGTTAGAAACATCAAACTCCCAACTATACTTTTGCTTGATGACTCGTCAATAGTTTTAGCACCATCTTATATACATAGTACAACTCCATGGATAATTGGAGTTGAAAGAGGTTTACAATTAGCCATATCAAACTTCTTCAACATATCCTTTGCATACTTCATTTGACCAACAAAACTTTGATTCTCACTTTGATATACCTCCATTCCAAAAAAATATTTCATAAGGCCTAAATCTTTCATCTTAAATTCATTCATCATAAAAACTTTGAATTCAGCTTTCATCTTAGAAAAACTACCCATTTATAATAGATCATCAACATACAAAATCACAAGATAATGAGATTACCTTATTTCTTGTAATAAAGGGTAGGTTCACTCTTACTTCTTTGGAATCCATTATGCTCAAAATATCAATCAATTCTAGCATACCATGCTCATGGTGGTTTCTTAAAGTTAGGGTCTTCTTCAACTTGTAGACATGATCTTCTTTGCCTTGAACTTCAAAACCTTGTGGCTGTTGCACATATACCTCCTCTTCTAAGTACCCATTGAAGAAGATACTTTCACATCCATGTGATGAATGCTCCATTTCTTGTAAGTTGCAAGAGAGATTAGCATCAATCCCTTGTCTAGCTACTAGTGCAAATTTTTTCATAATCAATGCCATACCTTTGAGTGAAACCTTTAGCAACCAATCTTGACTTTTATCTTTTAACACTCACATCACTATTATACTTGATCTTATAGATCCATTTCATGAAAATCTTCTTCTTCTCTTGTGGAATTTCTACAAGCTCCCATGTCTCATTCCTATGAATTGAATCCATCTCTTCTTTCATTTCTTGCATCCAAACCTCATTAGTACATGCATATTCAAAATATGATGGTTCAAAATTAGCTTTAGCAAGTAATCCAAAATTTACTCTCTCACCTATTAGATCTTCTTCATGTGCTTTATTTTGATACCTCTGATAAATGTCACTTAATATACTTAACTTCTTGTTGAACTTGGACTTGAGGATGGAGTTGCACTTGAAATTGATGAGGGGATTCTTTTTGGGCTTGGATACCTTGATATAGATCCATTAGTTGGCTTCTTACTATCATTATTGACAATAATATCATCATCCAAAACAGATTTAGGCTTTTTAGTATGGCTTTTTTTTATGACCATAAAGTCCCCCATAATCAAAAATCACATTTCTTGAAACAAAAATCTTATTAGTAATAGGATTGAAGAATTTGTAAGCTTTTATTTCCTCACTATAATCCACAAAAATTTATGTTTCACTTTTAGCATCTAACTTTTGTCTATTCTAATCAGGTACTGGAACATAAGCCAAACAACCAAAAATGTTTAAATGATTTACATTATATTTTTTCTCATAGCATGCTTTATATGGAGTCATCTTGTCCAAGGCACTTGTAGGACTCCTAGATTTAAAATATAGATTGATGTAGTAATTTCATCTACCCAATAAGAATTGCTCAAACCCTTGGTTTGTAACATGCTCCTTGTCATTTCTACTACACTATGATTCTTCCTTTCAACCACTCCATTTTTTTGAGGTGTGTAGGAATTTGTGACGTGTCTCTTCAATTACCAAGTACACATGGCATATATTTGCTAGGTTTTCACCAATTTACTTATCCAAGATGCTTGAATTTCCAAGTTTTCACCATTGGATGCTTATTTCTTTTGACTATTTTATTTTAGTTTTTTGAAATTTTGATTTTATGGTCTTTTCAAAAGAATCCCAAGACATACTAAGGAGTTTAGGCATAGAAATTCTTGAGGTGAATGATGTTGGTGGGATCATTTAGTACTTCACCTTCTAGAGTTGATAACTGATAAGCTCTAGAGACAAAGGTTGTTGTAACAACATATGGACCAAGCCATGTGGGCTCAAACTTGCCCTTCTTTTCTCAGTCTACCTAGACTTTCATATTTTCTTTGACAACCACGTCACCTACTTGAAATTTTTATAGGTAAACATTCTTATTGAAATTGCACTTGAGGCACTTTTGATAGACTGTGAGATGGTCATAAGTCTATTTCCTTTTTTCGTCAAGTAGGTTTAGACATGTGAATCTAGATACTTTATAATCCTTAGGTAATATTTATCCTCATAGAGATATGTGCAAGGATGGGAGTTTAACTTATATAGGTAGGACTACTTCAGCACCATAGACCAGGGAGTATGGAGTTGTGCCTGTGGATGTATGAAATGAGGTATGGTAAGCCTATAAGGTGAGGTTGATTTGTAAATGCCAAGTGTGGCCAAAATCATTGACAACTTTCTTGAGGATCTTGAGTAGGGTTTTCTTAGTTGCCTCAGCCTAGTTGTTACCTTGTGGGAAGTCAGAGTTAGAAAAAATGGTGATGAATATGGAGGGAGGTACACAACTCTTCCATATTGAGGTTTTCAAAGTTACCTTCATGGTCTTAAAAATGGTAGTAGAGATACCAAAGATGCATATAATATGATAAAGGATAAATTTGGAAACTTGAACTCTTGTGGCAGTGATAAGCTTGACTACTTCTACCCACTTGGTGATGTAATCTATTGCTGTGATTATCCATTTGTGACCTTCTAAAGATAGAGGTGCAATAACACCTACAAGGTTGAGGCCCCAACATGAAAATGGACATGGTGGTGTAATAGGTTGAAGATATTGAGTTGGGGCTTGTATCAAGTTTTCATGTTGATGATAAGGTAGACACCTTTTGACAAAGTCGCAAGCATCGTGTTCTAGAGTGGGCTAGTATTATCCATCTCTGAGTATTTTTTAGCGAGGACTATACCGCTCATGTGAGCACCACAAAGTTTGGCATGTACCTTTTTGAGAGCCATTATAGCCCATTTTTGGTCTAAACACTATGAGAGAGTATCATGATAACCTTAATGATATAGGGTATTAGCTATGATAGTGTAGTGGGATGCCCTGTGAATGAGGTTTTGGCGTTGGGTTTTTGTGAGATGAGGAGAGATGATACCATTTTTAAGATAAGTGTTAATTTCATTGTACCTTCACACATGTATGGTCTACTTTATTGATAGGTCATAAGGATGGAAAATATGAAAATAGACTAGGCTACTATCCTCTATGATAATTTTTATGAGCAACTCATAGCCATGAAAGTCGATCTGAGATTATATATGACATCATATATGGTGTAGTTACTGGCAGCAAGGACCACAGACTAGAGAGAACTTTACTGAAAGGGGAGAATGTAGGATGCTAATGCTTGGACCTATGTGGTATATCTATAATTGGTGAAGAAGAAACTCTCAAAGTAGAGTGTGTAATACATGGTGACGAATGACAACTTCATATTTGTAATCATCAGTTTTATTAAAGGTGATTATGCAAAAAGGATGTAACTAGAAGTAGCAACTAAGATCATAGATGTTAGTGCATAGTACATTCAGTTCAAATAATTCACCTACCTAAGGGTAGCCAATACATTAGAAAACCTAAAGAAGCTTCTGACATATCCATCAGATAAGTTAATCTTCCTGGAGATTGCATACCAACTCACCTTTGCATATGATAGAGTGAGAAGACAACACAAGAAGACATGGGTCTAGCCCATCACAATTGGTGCTTTTGAAGTCAACAAAAAGAAAGATATTGCCACTTTTGATTATGAATGGGACCAATATCCACTTACGTACACCCCTATTTTGACAACATAGGGATGGTACAACATCTGGCAAGGAAGTAGTTAATACATGAGGATGCATTAGAGGATCATTTTTTATTTTAGTAGATGACTATGATATTTGGATAAGGAATTATTGTAGGATGACTCTATATATTGAAGAGAAGTTTCTAGAAATGAAGATCCCACTAAAGGATATGGAGAAGTCCATATAGAAGATATCTTGGATCCTTTGTATAATAGGGACAAGATCTATGACATGCCTATAAAGAATTGGAGATTGGAAGAGATGAAAATGTTGGCATCAATCATAGGGCTAGACATATAGTCTAGTTGATAAAGGAATGGATAAAGAAGCCATTTATAATGGATTTAGTTCCTTAGGCTATCCCCCTACAAGCTATTGTGTGGTGAATCAAAGGAAAAGACACATTAGTTACAGTGCCAACCTTCCCTTCTCAATCCCCCATGAGGCCAAAAATGATACATCAACATGAGATGGAGGTTGAGTACTTCAAGGTAGATAAGGCCACAAATAAGAGGAAAAGAGAACCTAAAAAGCTAAAGAAGTAGACGGCTCAAGAACAAGATCTACAACAAGTATATGCACAACTAGAATAAGTAGAGCCTCAAGCTAAGCCTAAAGCTTAAGTCCTAACTCAAGATCCTGAAGCTCAAGTCCCAACTAGAGTAGGATGACTCTATGTATGGAAGAGAAGTTTCTAGAAATGAAGATCCCACTAAAGGCTATGGAGAAGGATATAGAAGATATCTTGGATCCTTTGTATAATAGGGACAAGATCTATGATAGACCTATAATGAATGCAGAGATTGGAAGAAATGAAAATGTTGACATCAATCATAGGGCTAAACATATAGTCTAGTTGACAAAGGAATGGATAAAGAAGCCATTTAGAATGGATTTAGTTCCTCAAGCTATCCCCCTAGAAGCTACTATGTGGTGAATCAAAGGGAAAGGAACATTAGTTACAGTGCCAAACTTCCCTTCTCAATCCCCCATGAGGCTAGAAATGATACATCAACATGAGATGGAGGTTGAGTACTTCAGGGTAGATAAGGGCACAAATAAGAAGAAAAGGGCACCTACAAAGATGAATAAGTAGATGACTCAGGAACAAGATCCAGAACAAGAACATGCACAACTGGAACAAGTAGAGACTCAAGCTGAGCTTGAAGCTCAAGTCCCAACTTAAGAGCCTGAGCAAGTGCCTCAAGCATCACCATAACAAGAGAAGGTATAGGAAGAATAGATAAAACAAGAGGAGGAGAAAGAACATATGGTGCCACTAGCAGTCACACAAGAGGAAGAAACCTCACCCTCGGCTCCTAAAAGGAAAAGGATTGAATTAAATATGAAACCACTACAATGAAGAAGGAAATTTTAAAATAAAATCACTCCATTAGCACAAGTGGCCAAGATAATCCTAGAAGATGATGCAAAAGAAGAGGGAGGGGAGAAAATTAACTGTATCCCCTTGAGTCAAAATATTTGCTCAGCATGGGTATCAAAAGAGGAGAGAAGAAGAAGTTCAACAGTGATGCCTCCATCTACTTCTAAAGAACCTATTCATATATCAACATCAGATGACTAGTAGCAATAATGGATAGCTGACATGGACGGTCAAGAAACTAATGTCTTCAATCTCTCCAATTTTGATTTCATGCTAGTAGGTACTGAGATGGAGGGAGAAAAGATAAGAGATACTCCCATGAGTGAACCCTTGGGAGAGGACTAGAATCAAATGTCGCCTCTTCCTCAAGGACCTCTAAACATCCCACCACCACTATCTTAGGACTTAACATTTTTGGACAAAGGCTCAATAACTCCACTTCCTCAACCCATAGAAACCAACAAATAGGTGACAAAGAAAAGAGACTCCCGACAACTACATGTCAATGAAGTATTAGAAGAAGGTAAAATACCTAAAGAGGCTCAGAAAACTTCTCACAATATAGAGGCTAGGACCTTAGCCCAACCAAATATAGAGACTCAAACTATAGATCTTTCTCAATGAGAAAAGACTCCAGAGAGGACTGATAAAGGGAAAGGAAATGTAGTGGAAATGACTTCTTCAACAAAATACATGCCCCCTATGGGCACCACACTAGCATAGTTGAAGAGAGAATTCATGTGCCTCTAGAAAAGGAAGTTGGACCTGACATTCAAGGAGAGAATGAAGGAATTAGTGAAAGCAATTAAGAAGCCTGAACCACCTATAGGTGATGTACAAACATTATCCTTCATAATAAATAACCAAGATCAAGACTTATTTGAAAATATATCCATTCCTCAACCACATGCTGAGACCAAGGAACTAACTTATAGGGATTACTAGATCAAGGAGATCATGTTGGGAAGGCCCACAGTAGACAGTGCAAAAGTAATGATCACTATGGTCATGAAAGAGGTGTTCAGACATATGGATCGGGATGAATCTAAGCTGATAGCTCTCAAGAATCAAAATGAAATATTAAGAGGCTATCTACATGAGATTGTGGGCCCTATAGACCTTGATAATCTAGAGATTACTCTTTCTATGGCATTAGAGAGGAAGGGAACAAGAACGACATAGTTGGACCTTTTTTTGGAGGCATATCAGCAATGGCGTATCAATTTTGAAGAGAAAGGTTTACAGATAATATAGGGAAGTTTGAACCTATTGCACCATATTTAGTCTAGTGTAAATAAGGTGTTATCTATAGCATACCATAATTTTGGGTTAATAGATGAGGTACATACCTCAGAAAAAGACCTACAAGCCTTGACATCAATAAAAGGTCAAAGGTATCATATGCTTATGGAAGTATATACAGCTGAGGATTTGGATCAACTTGATGATTTCATTGAAAAGATATATGTCAGAAATAAAGTCATGAAAGGACTACATGTAGATATTTAGAAAATAAGAGATCAAACTTAAGAGAAAATTTTGGAAGCAGCAAGGTACTACAACAATGCTTACCTTGAGATATTTGAAGATGAGTCAAAATCAAAGCTCATTATGACACAAGTAGTAGTCCAACCATTCTGAGGAACACTCAAGAATGCATCATGAAATGAAGACCTAAGGAAAGAATTCAAAACTAAAGAGGTATTATTGGAGCTAGATACAAAGCTTGAAGATTTTATGGATACTTGGATCAAAGTAAGTAATTACTGACAATTAATAAAGGAAAAATATAGAGCTCTAGATTTGTTAGAAGTTTCACAAGTAATGGAGATACTAGAGAACTTCAGAACCAAACATCCAGACCTCATTTTGGTTTGAAGAGGAAGAAAATCCAGATGCTGGAAATGCAGTTTTGACACTTAAGAAAAGTTTAGATTTTTGGAACTTATTATCAAGGTGTGAAGGTGAACTCTTCACAAAGGTGCACCGAAAGTTTTGAAAAATTAGTGTGCCAATAATTATATATCAGCTCCTAATTTAGAGCATTCCGAGCACCAAAAATTCATTTTTATGATAGTTTAACTCCCAGAAACACCTAGAGGAGGTTGAGCTTCCATTTTTAGAGCTTCTAGAGACTCGTAGATCATCTTGCATCTACATTCTTCTTATCTTCTCATTATTTTGTTCTTTTTTGTCATGTAAATGCTCATGCACCCATTAAGTCATATAAATAAGGGTGGAAACCTACTTAGCACCATTTTAAAGAGTTGGTTTGTATATAATTAGATTTTTTTTAGAATGAGTTGTATTTTAAGAACTCTCTCTCCTAACACAAAGGGGGGAGATGATTTCTTATAAATACACAGATGTCATATGTGCTCCAAGCCATTATTTTGATGCAATAATATATTCTATTGGTGCTCTCATTCTGATTGTAGTTATTCTTGCTGAAGTGTATTATTTTTGTGAATGCATGTTCATGAATAATAATGAAGCCAATGATTTTATTGTATTGTTATGATTGTGTGACCCTTTAGTTTTGGTGTTTGTTAGGATTAACCTCAAACAGAAATAACAATTACATGCAAATATATAGAAAATACTAGAAAATAGTAGATTGCATAAAAGAGAACACAAGCCACCAAGACTTAATGTGGCTCAGCCAATCCTTTAGCTACGTCCACCAATAGCAACTCCAATATTATTATTATCTAGTGATTACAATCCATAATCTCTTACAACTCAATACCACTACAAGAAGCTACAATATCATCATTACCTTATAAAATCCCTAACCCTAAGCCTTTTTTATACAAGCTTATACCGCTTACAAAATTAGGGCTAGAATAAGTCATCCAATATGAAAAATAGTAATTGACACTTTTTACAATATAAGGGCATTTTTTTCTTTGGGGGCGCTACCCCTAAAAACCCCCATGGGGTGTTTCCCCTCGACCCCACCCTGTACTATGACAAGGAGTGCACTTGGGGCGCTACCCTAAAACCCCATAGGGGCACTGTCCCTTGACCCCAACTTGGGCATGCTACCCCAAAACCCCTGTAGAAGTTAGATGGGAAGAAAACCATGCCGAATAAACCTTTGAGTCTGATTAGGCTCCATATCACAATAATGTTTTCCTCCTATTGACAAATTTTGCCAACATAACAAATTGGAGAAAAGATGACCTATTTTTCCTACATAGCTTCATGTCTCATGTGAGCATACTTTCTATGGCCTTGTGATTTGATTAAAAGTGAAAAATCTTTTGGTTATTATTGAGTTTCCATCGATGATTACATCAATGGAATTGAGGAAGTGCTACTCCTATTTTCATTGCTTTCCTACCTGATCTTTTCGATGATTTAACTCAGAGACATATTGTTACCATCATTTATGTCCATTAGGAAATTCTCTTCCAAATTATTTTCTTTAATCTCTCCTTAGCTTATCTTTGTCATTTTATTTTCTAACACTTGGTTAAAATAGGAAGTCATATAGGTGCATTGATAAATTGCATTCATCATAAAACAAAAAATACCAAAAATATCTCTTTTGTGATTACTCTTCAAATAGTAGATCAAACATCTTATCTGAAATTGTTCAAACCAAAAAAGACCTCCTCGTGAACATACATATTTATCTTTAGTTGAGTGGTATCCAATAGGTCACAAGATCACCTAGAACCTTGGAGTTGATCCTAGATTATCTTTTCAAAGGAGGAGTTTGGAAGGATTCATGTCATTAAGCATCATGCAAAATGACAACTAAATAGAAGTGGCCCTAGAAGGAGGGCCACAAACCATTCAAAAAATATCAAAAGGTGCATAGGTGTGAAGGTGTGTAGGTGTGCAGGTACATTATTTTGAGAGAGTGGGCTTCTATAGAGGTGCACTTTTTCCATAATTGATGTAAATTGGATGATCTTGATCCACCATCTCCATTTCAGTGAGCTTTAAGATCTTCAGATAGTGAACCAGAGTTCTTAGAACTTAGTCATTTTCATAAGCCTCGTAGTGACAAAGGACTGCCAAAAATTCTACCACTTCAATTCCAAATTTCATCATCTCTAGTTCCACCTCTAAACCTACCTCCACCAATAATTTCACCAAATCCTCCACCGATGGCCTTTTGGAAAATGTAGTAGATTCACCAATTAACTTGTAAGGTGCACTTGATGACCTTCCCAAGAATCTTGAGAAATTTTGCCCAAGGTTTATCTATGGAGAAACATAAACAACTGAGGACCATATCAAATTTTTTAAAGAAATATGAAATTGAAGGAAAGTTCAATAGGAGAATGTGGTCCTCTTTTTATTCTCATACTCATTGGGAAAAGTTTCCTTTAACTAGTATGTAAAATTTCCACCAAAATGTATCCAAAATTGGGTCACCTTTGAAAAGTTATTCCTCAAGAAATTTAAAACATTCATCAAACTGACTATGATACATCATCAATTCATATTAAAAAAAGGGATCTAGTGGACACTATTTCATGTTTTAATCATCTCTTTAACATGGATTACCGCAAGTTGGAAACACCCTATACTATACCAATTAAAGTTACAATCTATATTTATCTTAATGCTAAGGACCATCTCACTACTATCTTTCTAAAAAGGCTACCTATTGCAAGCATTGACAAATTAGAAAAGGTCTTTGACAAAGAAATTACCTTTACCAAGCAAGAAAATCCTAATGGAGGAGGATTGATTGTTCCATCCCAAGCTACTGCTATGATACCAACATATTCTACTAGAGCACCAGTGATGCCTAGTTAATTCATTTGGATGAATCTAGTCCCACTACAATAGGCACCAATTGTACTAGTTCCATCCATAATTACCAAGGATATAAAATTTGGTTTCTTTGAGTAGAAGGCAACAACATCTGCTAAAGTAGAAAATAACATCGCATCTATGATTGGTCAAATAAAGAAGACTATGTCTCAAATTATCAATGAATTTACCCATTTGATGTTGTCACAAGGACAAAAAAGTAACTTTTAGAGAATGAATGTAGGCCCTTACAACAATGACTATGGCCAAAACTACAACAGTAATTTTAGTGAAAATAACAATATGGGAAATAACAACTCAGGGAACAATTACAATCCTCTAGATTGCAACAACAATTTCCAAAAACATAATCAACAATGGAATATTCATCCAAATAATGGAAGCATCCCTACTAATAATAACAACAATGCTTTGTTTTTTGACATCAACCAGTATGACCCTAATCAAAGTGTATCTAACAATGGTGGCTCATATTTCAATGGATATCTAGAAGTGAATTAGAATTTACAAAGAAATAATAGTGAGTCTCCTATGTAGAATAATTTTATGATGTTAGAATCTTATGATTCTTCATAAAATTCTAAAATGGAGCAACCAACTAATGAAGAATCCACTTTTCTATTTAGTCAAGAATCATATCCTCAAGTGAAAGAGATGCTAGATTTTCAATATGACAATCAAAATACCAACAATTTATGTAACCGAAAGGAACCTATGACTGATGGGATTCATCCTACCTCACATCTAACATCTCCTTATCCAAGAGCTAATAACAATATAGTACCTACCAGAGAACCCTATGTTGGGCAACAAAATCAAAATTAAGGGAATGTGCCTATAATCCTAAAGAATCCTATGTGAGCAACTGAAAAGTACAATGTAGTGGAAGATTTAAAGAGAACCAAGGCTAATATGTCCATGTTTGATATGCTATAAAATTTTCCTAATAAAAGGGAAGTAGTGTTGAAGACTCTTGATCATGCATAGGCAATGCCTAATGTAAACACAGTCCCTAAAAAAAAGCATCACAACAAGTCAATACTTTGGAGGCAATTCCTACCATGTCCAAAGACAAGGCTGAAGTGCATCCTTTTTTTCTCAGTCTAAGAATTTTTAGAAAAGACCTACACAATTATCTTATAGATTCAAGAGTTTCTTGTAACTTCATGCCATTTTTGATAGCTCAAAGGTTGGGACTCACTCCTCAACCCTCAAATCGGATAGTGATAAAACTCAACAAGGTGGAAGTGAAAGTTATCAGGGTATTGACAGATGTTAGAATATAGTTAACTGTAGACCCTTGAATTCAAGACA
Organism: Cupressus sempervirens; assembly: GCA_028749045.1. NCBI lineage: Eukaryota > Viridiplantae > Streptophyta > Pinopsida > Cupressales > Cupressaceae > Cupressus > Cupressus sempervirens. The sequence goes on from CM053786.1 coordinate 99,973,258, forward strand.
TTATAGACATACATGTGGTGGAAATCCTAGAAACATATAGATTATTGCTAAGTAGATAATGGGAAAAAATGTTTAAGAGGGTGGTTCTCAAATGATTTTACTCAACTATGGCTACCTTGGAAGGGACTAAATAATCAGATCAAAATTGATGTTATGCCAAAGCTGAAGAAAATGATCATAGAATACAATGCACCAAATAAGATAGCATTTTTTCAAGCTGATTTAGGTTCTTCCAAAGTGATGTCTCTTGCCATAACTTTAGCTAAGAGACCTAACCATCTTAATAAAGAATCTAGGATCCCTACCCCAAAAGAAGAACTCGTGACTCAGTTCATAGATAGTATGGTTGAAAAATTGCAATGCTTTGGTCAAGAAGTAGACCCAAATATTTTGATTCTTCTAGGATTTTGTAGGTTACACAAAGTTAGTCATTCCGAATTTGAATGCTCACATTGTCAAGAAGCAATTTCTAGGGTACTCACTTAGATAATGCAATCGAGAAATGGTCAAACTCCAAATAAGGTACAAAAGGAAAGTTCAAGTTGCACATGCACATCTAAATTTATGGGCATTGATGAAGAAAAAAAGGAAGATTCTAATGCATCATATAATGACACCTCTTTAGATGGTGGGGGTTTATCTAATCCTCCACCAAAGATGATGAAAGTCCTAAGGAGAGGACATTTTGTAAAAGGCCAAGGTTGGACCTCGATGGTTGTTCATCTGAAACCTCAAATTGATTAAATCATCAAATTAATTGAGGATATTCAAATTCAACAAGAGAAGCAAACAACCCCTGTATCAAAGATAAACTTTGGCAACTCACCAAGTCCACCCCATGAAAGATTGTAATGGATCCTAAAGATACAATCTTTTAAGACTCAAGTGAAGGAAATGCTATGTACAAAAAAACATGAGTCTAGAAAGTGGAAAGAACAACCAATTTTGTCACTCAAGTTTGATGTCTCTAAATGAAAATTAGGAGTTAGTGTAGGAATTGCATTAATTAATCCCAAAGGTAGGTCTTTTTGTGCAGCATATCGCTTAAAATTTAGATGTACTAACAATGTTGCAGAGTATGAAGCCTTGATTCACAGACTTTTCTTCACATTAGAGAAAGACATCAAAGCTCTCATAATTTAAGGAGATTCTTAGTTGGTCATTCGACGGGTGAAATCAATCTACTCTTGCAATGATAGAATATTACTTATGTACCAAAAAAGAGTTTGGGACTTATTGGAATATTTTGAGGCCTTGAACATAATGTCCTTTCTCAGGAAGAAGAACATGGTATTCAACAACCTTGCCATTTTGGAAAGTGTGTTGCAACCCATGGAAAGAAAAAAGGTAAAGAGCTTTTCAGTTGAATTGGTTTTTGCCTTATCCATTCTAGACAAAATGATGTAAGAGCATCCTCGATGCAAGGGCAATCTTGCATCACCCAAAAATATTTTATTTTCAATCTTTTCTATTATAATAAGGGCTAGTAGACAGGGTGGTTACTATTTATGGGAACTTACTATTTTTAGTAAGTTTTTCATACAAGCTTGGAATGTTCTCATTTTCTACAAGAAGGATTACTTTAAAGTTGTATACTACCATAAAACTATCATTGCTCAAGCATTAGTATCAAAGAATTTATTGCAGATTTTTGGTCAAAAAATTTGCAGAAAATTCTTCAAGTTCACCATTGGAGGCCTTAGAGTGCCCAAATGAGGTTCAAAAACTCAACAAAAGGGCACTAGCAATGTTTTGATTCTATAGATCAGGAGCTGGCATTTTCGAAAAGTGGTTATAATAGCCAAATGGAGCAACGGTTCATGAGTTATGGCCTTCAAAAGTTGGGCTACTAAAATTTCTAAAATAATTTGTCAAAAATGTGTTTGGCTAACTCTATGTGTATTGTTAGGATTTGTTGGCCCTAGGTATTAAGTTTGAGCATCGAGAAACTTCCTTGGCAGCATAAAACTGCCTATTTAGGAAATGCCCGAACATTGTTTACAATAGCTCTAGGTGATAGTTGGTAGCTTGTCTTGCAAATTATTGTACTAAAAGCACCCATGTGGGTTAGCATATTGTACTTATGAATTCTGTAATTCCACATTTGTGGTGCAAATAAGATGTCCATATTTGTTCTTGCATTTTTTTGTTGTTTCTATGTTTCTATTATGAGTTTATGGTATTAAGGGGAGCACCCTAGATCAAGTGGTATCAGAGCTAGAGTTCTTGAGTGTGTAGACAGATTGCTAATTGTGAGGTAGTTTGCACCAGGATTGTGGTTGGGTTGACTGTGTAGATAGATCATCAATTGTGTGGTAGTATGTACTAGGGTTTCAACAGAAGTGTAAAAATGCCTCCACGAAGAGAGTGTGGCAAAATAGCTATAGGTGTTACACTTGAGGGTTTCCAAGCCCTCCAAATGAAAATACAAGCAATGGAAGAAAGAATGCAAAGAGGAATAAATCTTCCTATGAGAGATGAAAGTGAGAATGAGGACAAAGTAGAAGAAAATGTCGAAGTAGAGGCAATTCTAAACCTAGAGGAAGAAAGGCTTTTTAGGGCCATCTCCAAGATTGGAAAAAGACCTAAGTTTGAGGTTCCCACATCTTTAGGAAATCTTAACCTAGAAGAGTTGATCAATTGGATCAATGAACTAGAGAATTACTTTGAGTATGAAGATATTGAGGATCCAGATAGGGTCAAGTTTACGAAGGCAAAACTGAAGGGACATGCAAAGATCTAGTGGCAAGAGGTTCGAGTAGAATGAAATAGAAAGGGAATGGACAAAATCACTAGATAGGATCAGATGATAGCTAAAATGAGGCAACAATTAATTCCTATGGATTATGAACTTGATCTGTTGAAGAAGATGCAAGCAATGAAGCAAGCAGGAAAATCTATTCAAGAGTACACCAAAGAGTTCTACCGAGTTCTCATTATAACTGGCCATGCAAAAGTTAATAAGGAGAAAGTTTCTCATTATCTTAATGGGTTAAGGCCCAGCATTCAAGATGAGCTAAGTCTGGTTGGAATGAGTAGTATTGAGGAGGCATACTAGTTTTCCCTAAGAGTTGAGGAGAAACTAAGCAAGAAGTTTGAAAATGAGAATAGTGGAAGAGGTTGCAAAGGAAGATCTAGTCAATGATCTTATGATGGTCGTAATGATGATGAAAAGAGCAAGGATGATATTGGAAGTAGCAATCAAAACCAAAGGGGAAACAATTCCAATTATTTCCATGATCAAAACAATAGAGATCATAGAGGAAGAGGCAGAGGACAAGGATTTGGAAGAGGAGGCTTCCATGGGAAATGTTTTCACTGCAGAGAAGAAGGGCTTAGAGAATTTGAATGTACCCAATTCCAAGGAAGGATAGATCAAAGAACTAAAGGCCTGGCTAGAGTTGCACATGTTTATGAAGATGCCAGATTCTCACATTTTGAAGATGCTAAAAGAGGAGAAGTCCTAGTTAACCGAAGAGTCCTACTAAGTGGTGAGAATGAACCTTAGAAAAGAAGGAGTTTGTTTCGCATAAGGTGCAGATGTGAAGATAAGTTTTGCGATGTGATAATTGATGGTGGAAGTACTAAAAAGTTGGTATTAGAAACAATGGTCACCAAGTTGAAGCGAAAGAGGTAGAAACACCTGTGTCCATATCATATTGCTTACGTGCAAGATGACTACAAGGTCATGGTCAATGAGCAATTCTCAATGAAGTTCAAGATTGGAAGCTACCAAGATGAGGTACTATGCAATATCATACCTATGGATATATGTCATATGTTGTTGGGTAGGTCGTGGTAGTTTGAAAGGCATGTTGTACATGATGGGTGAGCAAATACCTACACCTTAACCAAGGATAGAGTGAAACATAAGTTGAAACCATTGAAGGATAAAGAAGAAACCTTATGTAGTACTGCCAAAATATGTTTTGTTGATGGAAAAGAGTTTCTCAAAGGTATGAAACATGAGCATATATATGTTTTACTATAATTCCTAAAGATAGTAAAGAAGAAGTAGAGGATGTACTTGCAAAATTTGCAAATATGTTGGAAGAGTTTTTTGATATTGTATCAGATAATGTACTTGATGGATTGCCCCCAATGAGGAAGATTAGTCATCAAATGCATTTGGTTCCAGGAACCAATTTTCCAAAAAAGGAAGCACTCAAAATGACACTAGTAGAAAGTGAAGAGTTGAATAGGAAAGTTCATGAGTTTTTACAAAAGGGGTTGATTTGAGAGAGTTTGAGTCCATGTGTTGTACTAGTAGTATTAGCACCAAAGAAGAATGGAGAATGGAGGATGTGCATAGATTCTCATGCTATTAACAAGATCACAATAAAGTATAGATTTATATTACCAAGGATGGATGATATTATGGACTATTTGAGTGGAGCTAAGTATTTCACAAAGATAGATCTAAAGAGTGGGTACCATAAGATTCGTATCAGAGAAGGTGATGAGTGGAAGACTTATTTCAAGACTACTAAATTGAATATTTCACAAGTATTTAATATTTTAGATTTGATGGAGTATTATGAAGGATGTGATGGAGATGAAGTTACACAAGCATATTGAAGCACTCCAGTAGGTAGTTTGGCTACAAAGGAGATTGAGGAGATACTAGACAGTCATGTTGGAAAAAGTACAAGGATCAGAACTTATGAGGAATACCTAGTCAAATAGAAAGGGAGGCCAGTAGAGGATTCATCACAACTAGCAAAGGAGGAGGTTAATCATCTTAGTTTTCCTCTAAACATCTAAAATGTGATGGGGTCACTTCTCAAATTACCCCGTGTGTCTGATGCAGAAGTATCTTCGGTGCAAAGGCAATCTTACATCACCCAAAAATATTTTATTTTTAGTATTTTCTATTTTAATAAGGACTAGTAGATAGGATGGTTAGTATTAATGGGAACTTACTATTTTTTGTAATTTTTTCATACGAGATTGGAATGTTCTCATTTTCTATAGGAAGGTTCATTTTAGAGTTGTAAGCTACCATAAAAATCTCATTGTTCAAGCATTAGTATCAAAGAAGTTATTGCAGATTTTAGTGAAAAAATTTGTAGAAAATTCTTCAAGCTCACCATTGGAGACCTTAGAGTGCCTGGTTGAGGTCCAAAAACTTGATGGAAGGTCACCAATGATGTTCTAAGCATGTAGATCAGAAGCTAGCATTTATGAAAAGTGGTTATAATAGCCAATCAGAGCAACAGCTCATGAGTTATGCCTTCAGAAGTTGGGCTAATAAAATTTCCAAAATAATTTGTCAAAAATGTATTTGGCTGACTCTATGTGTATTGTTAGGATATATCAGCCCTAGGTATTAACTTTGAGCATCTAGAACCTTCTCAAGTAGCATAGAACTACCTATTTAAGAAAGGCCTGAACATTGTCTAGATAGCTCTCGGTAATAGTTGGCAGCTTGTCTTGCAAATTATTGTACTGAAGGTGACCATGTGGGTTAGCATATTGTACTTCTGAATTTTTTAATTCAACATTTACAGTGCAAATAAGAAGTCCATATTTTTTCTTGCATTTGTTCTTGTTTCTATGTTTCTGTTATGAGTTTATGGTATTAAGGGGAGCACTCTACATCACAAAATTATGAACTTCCAAGTCTTCCAAGATGACTAACATATTCTAGAGTTCATTATGTGCAATGGTATTTTCAAAGGACAAGAGATTAATGATACTCTTCATAAAAAACCCAAAGATGATGAGCTAGACGATGAAGATGTGATTATAAATTTGAAGACTAATACTATTCCTAAGGGGATGGTAAAGTTGGAATGTATCTTCGATCAAGCTGAATCAACACATAGTAAAAGAAATGTTGAAGGAAAGGGGATTGAAGAATGTGATTCATATATTTTTGGTATGGAAGAATATCCTAAGTTAGTAAGAATCAACAAGGAATGTAACCCTCAAGAACGAGAAAGTATGCTTCATTTACTTACAAAATACAAAGATGTCATAGCATGGAGTTATGAAGAACTCAAGACATATGATCTTGAAATCATCACTCATGACATTTCATTCAATCCTAATGCCAAACCCTCTCATCAAAGACAAAGACCACTAAATTCCATAATTGAGCTTTTCATAATGAAAGAAGTCCAAAAGTTACTTGATGCTAAAATTATCTTCCCAATCTGACATTCTACATGGGTTGCTAACTTGGTTCCAATAAGGAAAAAGATAGAGAAATTTTCCTTTGTCTAGGTTTTTGCAATTTGAACCTAGCTTCCTAGAATGATAACTATCATTTTTCCTTGCTTGATGAAGTATTGCAAATTGTGAATGAGTCTACAATGATGTATTTTCTAGATGGATATTCTGGATGCAACCAAGTAATGGTAGATGAAGGAGCTAGATTGAAGACTGCATTTATAACAAAATGGGGAACCTTTTCATAACAAAGGATGCCTTTTGGATTGATCAACATGAGAGACACATTCCAAAGAGTGATGGATGAATCATCCAAAGGGATGATAAAAAAAATGGATAGTTATTTATATGGATGACTTAGTCATCTCTTAGAAAGATCAGAGTACTCATATTGCAAACTTGAAACAAGTATTCAACTGATGTTGAAGGTATAGCATATCACTAAATCCAAAAAATAAAATCATTTGGGATCACAAAAGGAAACCTTCTCAATCATATTATTTCTAAAGGTGGGACATCCATTGATCTTGAAAGGATAGAAGTGATTCTTAATCTATGACCTCCTCCTAGTCATAAAGAGTTGAAATCTTTCTTTGACAAAATTAATTTTGTATTTAAGTTCATTAGTGGATTTTTTGAGATAGTACATCCTCTTAATGACTTACTCAAGAAAGGAGCAAAGACTGAATGGGTTCATGAAATAAAGAAATATTTTGAAGACATCAAAGTGATCATCTCTATGGCTTTAGTTCTTGTAAATCAAGATTATGATTTACCATTCAAAATCTATTCATTTGCTTCAAAATATTCATGTTCTAGGATTCTCACTAGAAAGATAGACAAAGAGGATGGGAGAGCTACTACATTCATGAGTTTTGTGCTCTATTGGGATAAGTATGTATCCTCTATATCTCAAGGAGTCTTCTAAGTTTCTTCCATTATCTATCCATCCTCGGATACTTCATTGCCATGAAATTGTTGGAATTCTCCTTTCTCAATTTCTTGTTCTTGGATGTGTACACCAAGATGGTGTACAATTTAGTGGACACCCAAAAAAAAACTAAAAACACCAATAACCCAATCAGGTTATATGAAATTTCAAAAAACATCTAGGCTTTGTCACCAAGCCTAACAAAAATAAATAAAAAACAAAACCTAATCAGGTTATTCAAAACCTGATCAAGTTTTGAAGAAATTAAAAAAGACTCCATTCCAGAAGTCGTAACTTTCACATCTAGACTCTAATTGACTTCATTCAAAATGAGTTCGAGTTCTATTGAAGAGATCTACAATATAATGCAACTAAAATAATAGTAGTAAATCAATATTTTATTTTCCATCCATTATAATCAATCATGATCTAAACTAAGTAGTCATTATTTTCCAAACATGGAGAAGATAGGTAGGTAAGAATATTGTCATGTAGTTTTTATCTTTCTATCACCTCTCTATTGAAGAAGGAGATTGTTGAAAAATAGATTGATACAAGTATGATAAATGTGTTTCAATCATTGTTTTTTCACTGATGCCAAACCTGCTATTTTCCTATTAAGACAACTTCTTATATGATTTATGATTGATGAAGAGGATTTGATCAAAAGATGTAACAATAGCACCTAGCGGAAAGGTTGAGTTATGATATAGAAAGAAGTACAAGAATTAGCTAAGATAGTGGTAACATAGTGCATTGATAATATACTTAAGGTTGTAAAAGATTGGTTACACTAAGCAAGTTCAGAAGAAAAAGTATTAAAAAAATTGTCTACAAAGATTGATCATGTGGATAGTAGGTGCTGAGAAAAGTTAGTGCAAACTAAGAAAAAAATTAGTTGGAGCTGAGTAAAAGTCTATTTTAGTGTATGTCGAGCAAAATAGTGGATGCTAAGTAAAGTTAAGTTGATGTCGAGCACCAATAAACTTTATTTTGTGTTGAGTGATTTTACAAAGGATACCAAGAAACATAGTATGTGTTGAACATTAGAAGCAAGTTAATGTCAAGTGTCAACATTATTTGAAAGATCATGAATTCGATGGATCTGAGCTGACATGTTTATTTTCTTAGATTGTGTGAACCATGTGAAAGATAAGATTGATGAGCTAGTGGCACAAAATCCATGGTAAACCATTTTGAGGCAAATTCAAAGAGGATTGAAGGAGAAGTTTCTAGAAAGGGATGAAATGAAATAATGGGTAGATTCATTGAATCCTACCTAATCTATCCTAACCCTAAATTGGATGATTTAGAATGAATGGAAAAATATCTTAATTCTCTATTTATATGGATGGTTGGTCAGAAGCAAGGGTTATCATGTGTGAGAACCTAAGGAAGACAAAGAGTCTAGGGTATTGCTTCATTCAATGACCTAACTAAAGAGTCTACATTGGCATGTTAAGCAAGAATGCTTAAGGGTATAGATGCTTAAAGGGAGAACAAGATATCAGAGATGAAGTGTGTGAAAGTCAAGAAGAATGGAGGACTGAAACAAAGATCTGTAATTTGAAAATGGAGTTTTAAGTTGTTATTAGATCAAGCCTTACTATTAGTCTCTAATAATTGTATCATTCTAGGGTAAATCCTTTGGATTAAGGTTGACCTAATAGTCATTTGCAAATCCTTTAACTAGGTGATATTCTAATTGAATGGTCTAAAGTCCTCTAGCAAGGCTCACTCCTAATAGGGTGATTGAAATCCTTTAACTAGGTCACATTTAATAGTGTGCATTATAACCTTTAATAGGGTTGGCCTTTCACAGAGCATCACTTCAGAAGAGTGAAAAAGAGTAGCATGTTACTGGTGATTTTTCCCAAATTGGGTTTCCACATAAATCATTTTGTCAAGTGTGTTGCTAATCTGTTATGTTTCATGTTTACATTTTTGCAAATTGATTTGACAGTAACCTACAAGTTTTAAGTCATTGCATAATCGTATGGATGCATGCATGATGATAAATTTTTTATGGGTTCACTAATCTATGAAAAATTTAATTTATACATTTGGACCTTGAATAAATGATTCACTCCCCCTCTCAATTATTCTGAACAATTCCAACAATTGGAATCAAAGTCATTTGCTTAAGAGGACTAGTTTGAAGGTACTAAAAGTACAAAGATCAAGATGTCAAAAAGAGATGTACCCAAGCTTAATATAGATAACTTTCCTGCATGGAAAATTTTAATGAAGCTACACCTTGGAGGACTTGGAGATCATGTACAATCTACCATTATTACTAAGCATGTTGATCCTACTGGAGCCCTAACTGCTAAGATATGAAAAGGAAGAAAGAACACAACTAGGAAATGTTCGAGATTGCCTCTACCCTAAGCTATGTTGAATTTGATGATATCAAAAGTCTTGATAGTACAAAGAAAATGTGGGATTCTCTACACATTATCTATGGAGGAGATGAGAATGTTCTAAGAGCCAAAGTTGAAAGTCTTAGAGGTAAGTTTGATGATATGAGAATGCAAGAAGGTGAGAATATTGTTCAATATTGCTCTAGGATAAAAGATGTTGTTAATGAAATAAAGGGAGCTACTGGTAAAATAGATGATGACATTGTACTAAGAAAAGTTTTGAGAACAATGCTACCCACCTATGCTATTAGATTTTTTGGAATATAAGAACTAAGATGTGTACCAGTGAATGATCTAACTCTTGAAGGTCTGGTAGGTAGGCTCATTGTGTTTGTGCTATCTAACACTTATAATTACAAACCTTAAAATATTGAATCTACTTCAAAGCTAAGTTTTCATTAAAGGAACCTGATGAGAAGAAGAAGAAAAAAAAGAAAAAATATGTGTCCAGTGACAGTGATATAGTTGAAGAGGATGTAGATCAACATGAAGAACTACTGGCAAGAACATTTCATAGAGGTAAAGGAAAGTTTAAAGGTAAACTACCTATCATTTGTTTCAATTGTAAACAGGTTGGTCATATTGTTGTTAGATGTCCAAAAAAGAAGAATTACAGAGGTGGTGACAACTATAAAAGTAGAAGAGATGAAGACAATAAAGATTACAAAGACAAATGCAAGAAGTCTTGCTACATTGCTAAAGATGAAACAAGAGATGAATCTAATGAACATGATGATGAAGTGGTGTACATTATAATAAAGGATGAATCTGATGAAGATGAGGTAACTACACTTGTGTCTTGTGTGAACAAGAATGATAGATGGATCAATGGCAGGGGGTGTTCACATCACATGACTAGAGACAAAAGTAAGTTCATTACCTTGAATTTTTATGATGGAAATAGTGTAAGAATTGGTAATGATGCACCATGTTTGATAACAGGAAAAGGTTCTATCAAACTCACAAAAAATATTTTATGTGACAATGCTTATTATGTTGAAGGACTTAACTATAATATATTGAGTGTGTCACAACTAAATAATTTAGGATGTAAATTTTAGTTTGAAAACAATATTTCTAAGATATATGATACTGATGGAAAACTAATTAGAAAAGGTGATCAAACTTGAAGTAATCTATTCTGCCTTGATATAGAGGATGCTACTTGTTTAGTTGTAAAATTTGATGATGTGTGGTTATGGCCCAAGAGGTTATGTCATGTTAATTTTGATAACCTGGTTAGTATCAGTAACATAAGAAGAGTTAGAGGTTTGCTTAAGTTGAAGAAGCCTAAAAATATAATGTGCAAACAATGTCAATTAGGCAAGATGACAAAGACAAGTTTTAAGAGTAAAACTCATACCTCTAAAGGACTATTAGAGATTGTTTATACACTTGTGTGGACCAATTGAAGTGCAAAGCTACAAAGGAGATAAGTACATTATGTTGCTTTTTGATGATTATTCTAGAATGATGACAGTTATGTTTTTGAAATAGAAATTTGATGCCTTCCAAATGTTTGAGTGGTACTTAGCAAGAGTTGAGAAGGAAATAGGTAATAGTTTGAAATGTTTGAGATTTGATAGAGTGGAAAAATTTACATCAAATGAGTTTGAGATGTTCTATAATGATAGAAGAATCAAAAGACAAACTTCTTCTCCTAGAACCCCTCCACAAAATGGAATTGTTGAAAGGAAGAATGGGTCTATAATGGATTGTGCTAGGACACTCATGATGGAGAAAAATGTTGCTTTGAAATATTGGAGAGAAGTTGTAAGTGTAGTTGTCTATACCTTGAACCATGTACAAGTCAAGAAAGGTACTCATTCAACACATTTTGAACTATGGTAGTGATGCTCATCAAATGTAAAATATTTTAAAGTATTTGGAAGCAAATACTTTATTCTCAAAGATTTCAAGAATGGTAAACTAGATGCAAAAAGTGACGAAGGTATATTCCTAGGTTATTCCATAAGAAGTAAAGGTTATAAGTGTTTAAATACTAACACTAAAAAATTTGTGGAAAGTGCAAATGTGAAATTTGATGAATATACAGAAGTACATGAGGCTAAACCTATGAAAGAACTAGAAGAATACAAATCATTTGTATACTTTTATGAAGATTTGTTTGCTAAAGAAGATGTTGCAAATCAAGTTACAAACCAACAACAAGTTTTAATGACTATTGAGTGACATACTATGAATGTCGAGTTTCATTCAAGAATTGAGCTACATTCAGATGCCAAGTTACAAAATGAAGTTGAGGCAGATTATGATTTTGAGATTAGTGTACATGAGAAAGATTTTGAAAGACTTGACAAAGATGTACATAGTGACTCTAAAGTAGACAGACCAAATGAAGAAACTAGAGTTGAACCAAGATTATCTAAATATGTTAAGAGACATCATCCTACTACACAAATCATTGGAGATAAAGATGCAAGACCAATGATTAGGAACAAGTTGAGAAGTGATACATATTTTTTGAGCATGAAGGAACTCAAAAAAATGAAATATGCCTTAGAAGATGTGGACTGGAGTAAAGCCATGGAAGAAGAGATTGAACAAATTGAGAAAAAAAAAAACATGGACTCTAGTTCCTAGACTAGAAGACAAAAATGTGATTCACACCAAGTGGGTATACAGAAACAAGCTAGATGAAAATGGTGAAGTCACAAGGAACAAGGCAAGATTAGTCTACAAAGGATATGCATAATAAGAAGGAATTGACTATGGAGAAACATTTTCTTCTATTGCTAGATTGGAAGGAGTAAGAACTCTACTTGCTTATTCTGCATACAAAGGTCTCAAAGTTTATCAAATGGATGTTAAATCTACATTTCTAAATGGAATATTAGAGGAACACTAGTACATTCGGTTTCTATTTTTTATGAAATTTTTTTACGAGAGGCCAAATTGGCTTGTGAACTTTTTTTTGGTTTATGCTCCCAAAAATGTTGAAATAGTGACAAACATGGGATGTCAAAATAGCAATAAACATAGAATTATATTAGAAAAAAATGAAAATTGAAACACAATTTTCATTGTTTCATTGTATTGAAGCACTTTTGGGCGGGAGGAGGTGGGTTCACATATAGATCTTTTTGGCATCACAAAGGTAGTAAGTTCTTTTTAAGTTAATATGCTAATTGCAATGCATGAAATATGGTGTGCTCCTTGATGTGCAGTGAATTTGAGGAGTGAATTTGGAAAGTGCACTAGAGTAGTGATGTAAGAAGAACAAATTAAGCTCCCATTTTCTCGATTGTTTCAAATGCCCTTCAATACTACCTCCAATGGACTGTTGTGATACTCAACCACTACCAAAACCATAGAGGTTTATAAAATTAGGGTAAATTATATTCATCATGTTCCAAATATCTATAGCCTAATATAATTAAAGGGATCACACACATTTGTTAAAACTTCAAACAATAAATTTGTTCTAAAATTTGAGGTATTTTGGCCCCATGAATTTTACAGGAATTCTAATAGAGAAAATTATGTGTGTGCATGTGTGTGTGTGTGTGTGTTTGTGTGTGTACACCTATTTTGCATCCTTATCCATTTCCTCAAATTCCACTATATAAAGTCTTATGTTCAAATCTTCCCACGCTCAACCTGCAACTACACTCCACTATATTATGAATTTGGCCAATTTTATCTTCACAAGCCACATCCTGAGTTTGAATCTTGGCATTATCTACTATCAAATATGGTTAAAATTAGTAAACCCTCATGAAGTAGAATCCCCATAGTAACTTACACCATACTCAAAATTTCAAGGGGGTGAGAATGAGAAAATGGGGGAAATGGGTTTCAGAAGTGAGAATGCCAAATTAAAGAGTTACATAAACTAGGAGGAAAAACTGACTAGGCATCACAACAGTTACATAAACTAGGAGGAAACAACATATTCAATCATTAACCTAGATAATGAACACCAAAATATTAACTTTATTACTGAATCTCATTTAATGATATTCACATATAGATGCATTCAAACATTTTTCCATGCACCTGTTCGGCCAACCCTTTCCTCCTATACTCTTATGTAGCTCTCCATTATTCTTGTACTTCTTTCTTGACTCTGCATGCTCTCTTCCCCTTCAATCACAAATGGATTCCTTTATTAGTTTTCTTGGCAATACTCCATGAAATCTTCAATGATGGGGTCTATGGCTTCCATCTCTCTATGAGACCATTTCCATTCCTTCATTTGTGTTCATCCTGTTTAATCTCTCTTCTATTGGCCTCAACACAACCTCATTGTACTTTTGTTCAGCCTATCTCCTTATTGACCTCTTCTCTTTATTTTGGACATAGCCTTCCTTTCTTCCATTTTTCATAGCCAATTCTTTTATCCATCATGTTTCCCTTAAAAATTATCTGTCTTTAATTTCTCTACCTATTAACCTTCCAAACATCAACCCCTTACTATCCTCAAATGCTCTTTACTCTTTACTTATTCATCCTTTTGTCTAATGTGTTGATAGAAACCATGTTTTCTCAAAGTAAATTCTACATGCACACAACTAACAATATGAAGACTTTCTTGTACCTAGTCACAACTCAAGAAATAGTACATAAGGCCAATATATTTCATATCAAATTCAAACGCCAACTCCTCCTTGCACCATCCTAGTAGCTCCTAATCACTAATAAGAATAAGGTCATCCACACACAAGACTGAAGTTAATAGATCAATCTATTTAAATGATAATCATAAATACAATTTGCATGAGTTTTTGTGAATATTAAACAAGTGTTAGTTGCTTTAGCTAGTATGAGATCTCTAGCTTGCATGTGTGAACAAAATTAAAATTACACATTCCATATAGTTGATCCAAAGGACCTATACATGTGTTTCACATATCTTATATAGATACCACTATCAACTATGATATATAATATGTTTATTATTATTTTTTTGAGAAATTTTATGAAAAGGTCGTAAATTAGGTTTTGTAGGACTACAAGGAGATTCACCCATCTGTGATCATTTTGGTAGTTTTCATTATCTATGTTTTTTCTAAGACTTTGTGAGTTTTAAACATGTTAGAAATTGATAAGATCAGCCTAAGAAGATGTGATGAGAGCCTTAGGTTGTGAGAAAACCAATTGATTCTATTTCAAAGTAAACGTTAGAAAACCTTGTGGTTTATTATACATTCCATAGAGTGATTTGGTCAAGTGGTTGGATTGACCTATCTTTGCATCATATTGGTATCAAGGTATGCATGATGAATCTATGGGGTATGTCTAGCCCTTGTGTAGGAGATATCTCAAATCTAACATACTTATGCCTAAGGCTCAATTGTTGCTATTATGGTTCTATTGTACTTATAAATTTTGCATACTTCTTTAAACCTACAACTTCTTCTTTTTTCTAATAGCTTAATCATTTTAAATTGGCATCTATGAATTTCCATAAGTTTATCTTGAAAAAGGTTTTTCCTTCTTTTTTTCAAAACTCCCTCCATGATTCATAGGCTGGCAGGATTTGAGCTTTGATACCATTTTAACAACATAATTTGAATGTGGGTAGACAACAAGTTATAAATGTTCATGAATACTATACTTTGTATATTATGTATTGTTTTAAAACGTAACACAAGAAAATTGAGATTCATTAAACTATTACAACTTATTACACATCTTTATTGTTAGGAACGGACACAATTATTATTCCAGATGTTAATTTATATGGTGATCTACTCTTAAGGGTGTCCCTTTTCAAAAAGCTTGATCTTTATGTAGAGAGGGATAATGTTCAGCCCATGAAAAAAAAAAAAATTTCTTTTCAGATTTCAAGTGAATGCCTTTTCTTCCCAGCATATTATTTAACTCAAGCTCTCATTTCCTAGAACATCTCAATCAAGGAAGACAGCCCTCAAATGTTGACAATAACTAGGAAACTTAATTGACAAGTAGAAGTGTAGATTCTCAAATTGTGCTATGGATTGGCAAATCAATACTTTAAAATTAAGGCAAATCCAAAATTCTTCTTATTCCAATTTAATTAACTATAAGAAATAGAGAAAATAAACTACAAGCTTGATGGCCTCCTACCATGTTCATAAAACATGTCAATATCCAAACTCAAACACCATACTTCCAAACATTTTGTATGAATACGAAGGATTTTTAAATGATATTTTTGTTGTTAAGAAGAAATTTAGGGAATTCCAATTGTTTCTCAATTTTTCCATTTTGGCTAAGTGTAATGTCCCCCTATCCTATCTTCTGTATATATAGACTCCCATGCTTCCATTGCTATGATAATGAATTTGGAGAATGCTTCTTCAAGATTATTAATATCCTTAACACAATACATTTGCTTTCCTTTGCCTATTTGTATGTTCTTTGAACTTTTGATATGGTGCTAGTATATGTTTGATTATGTCTATTGTAATTTCTTATATTATGATTTCCAATTTTATTATATAAGAATTTGATATATTGAGGAAATATAAAAGGATCCTTGCAAAGTGTATTAATATCCTTTGAACTCAATATATAAAATAGAGGTTATTATAACTTAACTACCCCTTTGATTAACCTTTATGTCTATTTATGACATCACCAAAAATTAAATGTAGCACTTTAGAATATACCAATTTGAAGTCATGTGTTGTATCTATATACATACAATTAAAGAGTGTGTTGGCATCACATCAAAATTACACTAGCCAGTGATGAATTCAATTTCATATTTGACATGCATTATTAATGAGACTATTAGATTACATGTTGACCTGGATTATTCAATGAACATATTAATAGTTTTTCTTCTACACCATAGAAATCTTGTCACATACTATGATAGCCGTGTATGATGACTGCTCCATTGTATAACTCCTCCAAGATTATACTTGTATATGATAATTGTTACTTTAGGTGTATGCTGGAAGTTACAAGATAACAATGATCTCAGGCAGGGATATGCCATCTCTAATATTATGATGTTATATATATGCAATTGTCTCTGTTATAGGAATCATCTTTGATGTGAATTTGATGGTATATGCTCTTCAATGAATGTTGTCTTTTATATACAATTGTATTGCTTGCACCAATAGTTGTTATTGAAACCTTCAATTCTCTATAGTTGAGAGATTCCACAAAGGGAATATATAATTTATAAAATTAATTCTTCTTATCTGCCTTTGGAGAGTCAATCAAATTGTATAAATATGTGCTTTGGGATATGAAGTGACATAGCACAAGGTAGAAAAATCCCCAAAGGAGATGTCCAAGCCCCCAGCTATATAACCATGCAGCGGAAACACAACAATAAGAAACAACAATGCAAGATCTGATACCAAATCATAATAATATAATCATAAAATATAAAATATTACATGCAATGTGTTAGGCTACAAGGCCTTCCCAGTTATGGCCAAATACAAAGCAAGTAATAGTTCTACAAGATTCCTCAAGATCCAATCCCAAACCATAGCTAGTCTAGATCTACACTCTAGTAGAAAACCCCAAGGAAGATCTCAACTTGTGCTCGCAAGCCCACCAAGCAATCTCCTTATTTTCCAAGTTGCAGCTACTAGCTCTTCTCCAAATTCACTCTTCCAAGCTCCCTCACTTATCCATGATGGATGAATAATCACAATCCTACTATAAATTGCCTCACATTCGGCGCTCTATCCATAGACTCAGGAAAACTCACTCTCTAGCTACTTCCCACACTCACTTCTCTTTTGAGTGAATCAATAATGGCTAAAGACTTCCCCCCAACCCCTACTCATACCAATCTAAGCCACAAGTTGGCCAAGAACACAAATTAAATACAAATACATAAATTAAATGCCACAAGTTGGCTTCCAACAAAAATTAAATGCCCAAAATTGATGTCTTAGAAAAATCGTGATGTCTCCTAGTTCTAAATGAATTAAAACTCATTCTTTGAACCATAGGTAGAAATCTAGGCCCTCTTCAATCATTTACATTTTCATCCTCTAACTCATTATAGAAAATTAGTTATATGGCCTAAAATAGACACCAAATTCCTAGACCATGCCGAGCAACCAAAGACCATGCCGAGCAACCAAAGACCATGTCGAGCTCCAAAGACCATGTTGAGCTCCATAGACCATTTTAAGATTCAAGACCATGCTAAACTCCAAGACCATGCCAAGCTCCATAGACCACGTCAAGCTCCAAGACCATGTCGAGCTCCATAGGCCATGCCAAGCTCCCAGACCATGCCGAGCACCAATCCTAATTTGATTGAGTACTAGTCCAAGCACCCACCAAAGAAACTACTGAGCCTCCTCCCATGAACTCCAAAGTAGTCACCAAGAAAACCCAAGATGCTCCTGCATCAATCTCCCTAGGTAAATAGAAAAGTGTGTCCCACACTTTGATCCCCAAAGAAAGAGTAAAAACCACCTTCATCTTCACCAAAGGTTTCCACTCCAATAGGGACAAGAAAACCAATCTACACATCATCCACATCCACATCATTCTATCAAAAACTAGAATCTCAACCATCTAATCAACATGCTCACTCCCAAGAACAAACTAAACATAACGCTTCATCAAAAAACCCTCATCCACATTAGCAACTAGTGAATCCACACTAGTAGCAACAAACTCAACATTAGTATCAATATGTAGATCTCTATCAACACATACCAAACTTGCAACCCCAACAATCTCATTGCTCACAACAAGATGCTCTGTAATATATAGCTCACCACCAATAGCAACCAGATCATCTATGACCAAGTGCTCTGCAATTTCCATGTCAGACTCAACCAAATGATCATGAAATCTAATATCTGTCCCAGTATCAACAAGGTTAGGAATATCCTCAACAACAACCTCTAGCTACTTTACAAGTTCTATATCAAACTCCACAATCTGATCAACAAAACCAACCTCTTCCACCTCAACCTTGTGATGTCATCTTCTCTCATGAACAAGTCTCTAAACTGGCCAAACAACTCTCTTCCAAATCGGTAGACTCCAACTCCATAAACAACTACAAAATACCTTCCTTACTTCATCCTTAACTCGATCAGCCAAGCTAGCTTCAAATCAATTAGTCATCTCAAAAAACATAATCTCCACCACATCATGAAGATTTTCAATTATCTCAGGGTCCAATCCTCTTGGAGCCATCTTCCAAGATCTTCATAAACCCTCTGCAAAAAACTTTCCCATTCTTCTTGTGACAACCTTGAATTGTTTGCAAGTCAGATCATAACTTGCCACCTCACATGAACAATCAGGAAGCTCATCACAAGTCTAGGACTATAGATCTGTAATCCACAATCTCTCTATGATCATGCCTCAACAAGATCAAACTTCCATCTTTGCATCCATTGATCCATCTACAAGCCCTCTACAATTGCAAGTTAGAACCATGATCTTCCACCTCACAACCAAGAGATCTAGGACTCTAGAAAGAATAAAACACCACCAAATAAAGACCAACTCAGATCTACTTCTCCAACCCAATTCCTAGTGCAAACTACCTTAGCTTCAGCAATCTGTCTACACACTCAGGAACAACCTTCACTTTGATACCATCTAACATAGCGTAAGATAGGAAAATCCCCAAAGGAGATGTCCAAGCCCCTAGCTATATAACCATGTAGTGGAAACACAACAATGCAAGATCTGATACCAAATCATAATAATATAATCATAAAATATAACTAATTACATGCAATGTGCCAGGCTGTAAGGCCTTCCTGGTTATGGACAAATACAATAGCAAGTAATAGTTCTGCAAGATCCCTCAAGATCTAATCCCAAACCCTAGCTAGTCCAGATCCACACTCTAGTAGAAAACCCCAAGGAAGATCTCAACTTGTTCTCACAAGCCCACCAAGAAATCTCCTTTTTTTTCAAATCCATAGCTCCTAGAACTTCTCCAAATTCACTCTTCCAAGATCCTCCACTTCTCCATGATGGATGAATAATCACAATCCTACTGTAAACTACTTCACATTCGGTGCTCTGTCCATAAACTTAGGAAAACTCACTCTCCAGCTACTTCCCACACTCACTCCTCTTTTGATTGAATCAATAATGGCTGAAGACTTCCCCCCAACCCCTACTTATACCAATCTAAGCCAAAAGTCAGCCAAGAACACAAATTAAATACAAATACATAAATTAAATTCCACAAGTTGGCCTCCAACAAAAATTAAATGCCCAAAATTGATGTCTTAGAAAAATCACATTATCTCCTAGCTCCAAATGAATTAGAACTCATTCTTTGAATCATAGGTAGAAATCTAGAACCTCTTCAATCCCTAAAATTTTGACCCTCTTACCCATTATATAAAATTAGTTATATAGTCTAAAATAGACACCAAATTCCTAGACCATGCCAAGCAACCAAAGACCATGTTGAGCTCCATAGACCATGCCAAGCTCCAAGACCATGCTGTGAGGCCTCGCCCCAACCCTTCGTAGCCTTAGATGTTACTTTATCATTTTGACGCTCACAACTCAAGATGGTCGAGACACTATCAGATACTTGAAAATACCTTATTATTATCATGTTGTGTGATGTTGTTTTTAGATATTGAGGTCCTTCATTTAATGCTTTATGTATATGCATGTGATGAATTAAGTAAAATGTAGGATTAACACATTGAGTTGGAATCTTTATGATTAAGGATATAAGTAGGATGCAAGAAACCCTGATTTATGTATGGTTCAATTTATGTGAATTTCTGATACGTATATATGTACATGTGATTTTCGGGACTACTGATGTGTGCAATGAGTGTGCAGATATTTTAGTCGAGGAAACCCTACGGAGGAACAAAACTGATCTCTATGTGCTAAATTTGAAAACCTTGTTGTTCGTAATTCACGTATTGTATTGTGAGATGTATGTATGTATCTTTATATGTACAGTGAATGTTAATGTTGTAACTGTGTTCTTGTGGTGTCGCTTGACACTCGTGATTTGTTTATGTTCTTCAGTGTGCTAGTTAGGGTAGCTGTGTAACCTTTGGACCTTAGAAGGTTTAAGTTAGTGTCAGTTGCTTAATTTGTTTAATAATCGAGCTTAATCATCCCTAATCCGAATTAGCACTTAATCTGCCTTTTTGACTTGTAGTTGGTTCTAATTTTATTCTTAGCTTTTGAATGGCTCTAAACCTATTCCTTAGACTTCAAAACATGTTATTATTATACCCAAGGGGTATGGGTATGGGTTAGGGGTCTTTTCCAACCCCTAAGCCCCTTTTGTTGACTTTTGAGGTCACTCAAAAGTCCCCTTTTTGCCTTTGTCCGAAAATTGCAAGTGGTTGTCATGAGTTGTCTTACCCCACCTTCTCTTAGGGTTTAACCATAGTGTAGGTTGAGTTAGGAGTTTCTAGAGTGGCTAGTGGGTGGAAGTAGTTATTGCTCCTTTTGGGTGGTTGGAATTGGAGGCTTATTTAGAGGCCTTCCTTGGACTAGTTGTTTTGTTGCCCAATCTCTACATTTAGAGAAGATTTCTTAAAGCTTGAAGGAAGGAGGGATACTCTACTCAAACTGGTTCATTGCCATTGCCTCTTTGTGAAGGTAGGAAACTCCCATCTCCCTTTATTCAGTTTTTATGTTTTGTTTCATGTTCTTGTTACCTTGTTGTTGTTTCACGGTTGTATGGTTGTGGGTATGTTGGGAAGATTTGTAAACCATGTTATTTTGGTTGTTTTCCTTTCTTGTTTATGTTTGCAATTTTGAGTTTTCTTGCATGGGTGTTTTGGTATTACTCGCCTAGGAGAGGGCAGAAGTGACCAATTTTGGGAGAGGTCTGTTTAGTTGGACTCCAACCTGTGTAGAGTCTCTTCTCAGGATGAGAAGAGGGATAAAGGGTAGGGTGTTATGGGCCCCTACCCGTCAGCACAAACCTGGTATGAGTATGGCAAGTTTAAATGGAAGAACAGAAGTTCTTGGTTATTGGCCCCGATTGGGCATCTGAATTGGTGTTGTGCTTGACTTCTCCAATTGGAAGAATCCACCTCTCACTAGTCTTGATTCACTGTGAATCTCATTGTGTAAACCATGTATGATCATGCATGCTTGATGTTCTTTTGGTTCTGCTTGGTTGTCACCCGATCAGTTATTGGTTTCCTCCATGGTTCTTGAAATGAGATTCAGAAAACATTACAAATTCCTTGATTTTGATCATGAGGAAAAATTTGATTTAATTGTTGAAATTTGGGATTGAGATCCTATTATAAATTATATTTTAAACCTTATTGTGAATGGCAACGAAGCTGAGTTTTCTTCCTGGTTCTTTCCCGGCTGAGCCCTTGAATCAGGTTGATAATAAAATAAGTGATTGAGTAAATTTGCTTCTCTTAAAATTTTCATATTCTATGTTGTCATATGAATGTGTATCAAAGATAAGATGCAACAATGATGTTCAATTATACAAGATTCAATTTGTGATGTGTGGTGATGCCTCCATTCATATGGACTGTAGAGAGAGATGTTGCTAATCCATGTAAATGTATTGTGTCTTTATCAAGTTTGAAATGATTGAGTTCATGGTTGATTTTGTTGAAAATAAACTTGCAAGAACATGTAGGAAGAATTACGTCAAGAGATCCAAGCTAAAATTGAAACATGATAGAGAAATAACTTTGTGTATTTTAATACTCCCATCAAAATGAATAGAGTATTATCATTTGATCTCTTATTTTCTCAATTGCCTTAAGACTAGTTTAGTCATTATGTTCTTCCAATGTTGATCCATTAGTTATAATAGATAGTTAAATGAATATGTAGATGGTTATTTCATGAAATGTAGGTATCATTGAGATACATAGCATCTGAGGTGCATGAAAATTATTAAGTAGGAATTCATAAGAAATTTGCATAGATTTTGATGATCTTGCAATAGTTGATTTGTTGAGCATAATGCATAAAAGGTGGTAGATTAATATCATTGAAGAATTTAAAACACAAATTCTATAAGACTATATAGTAAGACCTTAACCATCAAATAAGTTTTAAAATTACATATAAAAGAGGCCTGTAGAAGCACATTTTCATTCTGGAAATTGTATGGAGAACTCAAAATTTGGTTGATGCTATTACAGACTATTAAAATATTCACATCACAATAAAATAAAACAAAATCTAAAACCAAAATCTATTCTTTATGACAAATAATATAGTTTTAGTAGATATCCTTAATATCCTAACTCTCACCTATAAAACTTTATCAATAAATATTTGGGGTAAGTCAAACTTTCCTCCCACACGATGACGTCACCCTATCCCATCACTATCTTCCTCCAAATTGGGCGCTCAGATTGGAGGGAAGGCATTTAAATGTTGTGTTTAAAATAACAAAATTTTTGCAAGTGATTTAACCTTGTTCCTTCCACTTGCTATCCACTTGAATCGCATGAGTTTGAGGGAAGGTGGGGGAGTCTGTCATGCCTCCCTTGGGCAGAGCGCTATCCCAAGGACAGCGCTTGGGAAGCGCTTGCCCAAGTGGGCCATCGGGTTAGGATGGGCTGGGGGGGGGGGGGGGGATGGTAGGCTTGTGTAGGGTGTTAGATAGTAGGTTAGTAGGTAGGTTAGTAAGTAGGTTAGTTCTTTTTTTTTTCTTTTTTTCTTTTTATAGTATAGTTTGTTTAAAATAGTATTAGTTGTTAGAATTAGTGTTAAGTTTAGTTATGTTATATGTTAGTTTTATTTTGTTATTAGTCTTTAGTTTATTGTTACTTTCATATAGGGTTTTTTTTCTTTTATTTGTTATGTAAATTAATTTAGTTTTAAAGTAAGTATAGTTAGATATTAATGTAATTAATTTAGATTTGGATTAATTTAAGTAATTGACTAAATCAGTATGTTACAAGGTTGAATAGTGAGTGTTGATTTATTTAGTATAAATTAGTTTTACAAGAAGTGATGTTATGATATATTATGTTAGATATCTTTTGAGTTTGTTTAATACGAGTAGTGTTAAGATAGTTTTAATTTGGTGTTTATTAATTATGTTAATTTTGTTACTTCTTATTTAATATTAAAAATTGTTAGTAGTTTTGTTATTCATAGTTAGTTAGATTAGTTTTAGTTATTTATTTTCAGTTGGTTATGTTAGAGTTAATTGTATTAGTTTGAAAGTTGTCTTAGTAGTTAGTTTAATTAATTTAATTTGTAAGATATTTTAGATTAATTAGTTTAGTTTTAAATTAATTTAGTTATTTAATAAATTTTAGAAAGTTTTGATATTATTTAATTTTACTTAATAGGTTAATAAATGATCATTACCATAATAGTTATATGGGTGTATGAGTAGCTGTAATATTTCCTTAAATAAGTTCTTGATCTTATATTTTCATAATTTTTGGAATGAACTCGTTTAATTGTTATTTTTATAATATGTGCATTTTTTGAAAAGATAATGTAATAACATAACTTTTGTCGTTATCTTCTTAATAAAGAAATTAATAATTAATCAGTATAGAGAACCTTTACTTAAAACTGTGATCGCAAATTATCAACTTAGAGCTTTTAATTATTATTTTGACAAGATAATAATAATAATAAATAAATTTTTTAAATAAAAAAAAAAAAAAGAGTTGTGTGTGTGTGTGTTTTTTTTTTTTTGCCCTCTTCGTTTGGGCATGACACATGCCAAGCTCCATAGACCATGCCAAGCTCCAAGACCATGCCAAGCTCCATAGGCCATGTTGAGCTCCTAGACCATGCCAAGCACCAATCCTTCTTTGACTGAGTACCAGTCCAAGCACCCACCAAAGCAACTACTGAGCCTCCTCCCATGAACTCCAAAGTAGTCACCAAGCAAACCCAAGATGCTCCTACATCATGAAGAGACACAGTGGAAAGTTGTCACCTTTCATAACTAGTTTATTTGTTCTTCATTATTATTATGACTAAATCATGGATGATTACCCAAACATTATGAGTCATTAAGGACAATCAATAATGTAAGCCCCATAATGTTTGCTAGTATAACAACACAATAACAATGTATAATCGAATACATGAATCAAAAGTGAGGCCTAAACATCTTGATGCATGGAAATACCAATAGTGACAGTATACACACTCATCAAATTAATATTTGATAGAGGTGTTTATGATGGTGGTGCTCAATGCAATATGCCATGGGTGCCTCTAGTCAATTTATATACTAATCACCAATCTTCTTGCTTTATAGATGTGTGCATGTCATGCTCTTTCAGTAGCCTCCATATAATCTTCCACTTGTTTTAGTAGAGATAATTTTTATGTGAATTGAGATGCCTATACATGAGAGTATTTTCTAGTAGAGGCATTGATTTTTATCATTGATATTGCTATTTATTAATATTTTTCTTGTTCTCATTATAGATCTATTTGTTTCATGTATTGCAGATATATATCAATTCATACCATAATCAATGATTATATTATTATTGGTGATGTAAAGATATTCTTGACTAGTCTTGTAAAATAACTGAGGAGAAATAATGCAAGGTTAGATAATATATGATTAGTTTATAATGTAAATAGTAATGAGTGTTAAATATTAATAGATTTGTATATATTGTTTTGAATCCAACTATCACCCTACCAAAAGGTATCTTGATTATTAATCTTGGATGTTCTTTTAATACACTTGATATAGAATCTACAAGTTGCAAATAAATTATCTATCTTCCACCAATGAGTCATTCCATTCAAGAAAGACCATGTCTAACAATATCAATGCACAACAAAATAGGGAGACAATTGCTACATTGTGGTCTAACTTTAAAAGAAAAGGTGATGGAAAATTTTATTATCCTTGCAAAATTTGTACGGGCTTAAATATTCAAAGATATCTAATCAAAATAGTTGAGGAACATTGTAGGCAGCATGGTCACATTGAAGGGGGAAATGAATTTCATCCATTATGGAAAATTTTATTATCCTTGAAAAATTTGTAAGGGCTTAAATATTCAAAGATATCTAATCAAAACAGTCGAGGAACATTGTTGGCAGCATGTTCACGTTGAAGGGGGAAATGAATTTCATCCATTAGTATGTATTTTAATAATTTATAAAATAAATAAGACATGATTTAATTATGAAATCACGGTCATGGTTAATATGAGGTCATCATTTTGATATAGGTCAACCACCCTGGGTTTCATGTTATGGACCATGACAATTCAAAAAATATGGATTTCGAAATGAGGGAACATGGAGGTGTGAATATAGAAGTAGAAGGTAATGATCCAATTGAAGAAGATCATGATGATCAAGATGATGATGATGATGATATTGATGTAGAACTTGATGTACCTATACTTGAGAAGGCACATGAGCCCTTATACAAAGGCTCCCAAACAATTCTTCTCGTTGTTGTATTGTTGTTTGTGAACATGATGGTTATGAATGGTTTATCCAATGTAGCAATGACACGTATGTTAAGGTATGTCATCTTTTTTCATTTTTCAGTCATAATTTCCTTACAATTAACATTGTGTGAATTGTGTAGCAATTAATATTCTTTATATTAACAAATTATATTTTTTTTCATAGGTTGATAGGTGAATGTTTGCTACCACCATCAAACATTCTACCTGACTCATACCGAGAATTAACTGCCATTATTGGAATGGAGTATCAAACAATACATGCATGTCCAAATGATCATATTATATATCATAAACAACATAAATTTGCAACACAATGCCCTGTTTGTGATATTAGTAGATATAAATCAGATCAAATAAAAAAAAAGGTGCCTTGCAAGGTTCTTTGGGTTATTTCCATTATTCCACATCTACAACAATTATTTAGGTGCAATAGCTTGGCACATTTTAGGGATTACCATGCATGCAATAGAAGTCAAGATGACATTATGCAAATGCTTGTGAATAGTTCAACATTTAAGGAAATAGAGGAAAAATAGCCACACTTTAAGGAAGAACCTCATAATCTCAAGCTTTCATTGGCAGTGGACTGTGTCAAACCATTTGGAGAGATGAGATCTACTTACTTGGTGTGGCCTATTTTTGTTATCAACAATAACATTCCTCCTGGATAACCATAAAGAGGGAGCACATAATGTTGGAATTGATTATTCTAGGTTTTTTATTCATTTAATAGTCATCTAAATTAATTTATTATAAATAATACATCAAAATGGTCATAATAATTATGTAATTTTTTTGTTCATTCAACTAGGTAAGTACCAAGTTAAAGATATCAATGTATATATTGAGCCCCTTGTTGATGAGTTGATGGTCTTAGGGAATGGAATCACTATGTATGACATCTCTAAACCAATAAGACAGAGACAATTTCAATTTCATGCAATGCGTGTATGGATAATACATGATGCCCCTCGGCCAACACATTTTTGTGGTATGTTCTCTTCTTAACACCTCTTTTTTGGTATATTATAGTGCTAACACAAAGTTACCATATTTAATCCAATTATACAAGATCTTGTAGGTCTTCAGAAAAAGGGAATATGTGCATGTCTAGTTTGTGGTCCAAAGATGAAATCTTGTCATTCAAAAAGTTTAGAAAAGCGGGTGTTTGATGAGAATAGACAATTTTTCCATAGAAATCATAAGTACCAAATTATTGAAAAACATCTTTTCAATGAGAAAGAAGAGACTACATCAAAGCCATGGAGAATGACACCTCACCTATGGAAGTTGGAATACAATAAAATAAATCACAGAGGTAATGTCATTCCATCTTATGGTTTTTTATTTGAAATTCATAGTTGAATTTTGTTTACTGATGATGTAATTAATGCTCCTAAAGTTCGTCAAGGCATTAATGACCAACATCCAAAAGGAGTAAAAAGTTATATTACACAATTTTGTTGGTTGTTGTACTATGAGAAACTCTTAATCATGCATTTGTTTGGTCCTATTCATATTGGAAAGAATGTAATAGAGACATTATGAAAAATCTTGGATGGAAGATGTGACAAAGATAAAATTGTCAAAATTTGTAGTGACATTAAAGAATCCAACCATGCAATGAAAAATTGCATTCGATCAAATAACAATCAAGACCAAACTGATACAATTGCCCTTAGTTGGTTATTTTTGGAGTAGCAGAGCAATGCTATAAAAGAAGTCATAAAAAAACATGATTTTTCATAGAATTTGCTGCAAACATAAACAATCTTCTATCAAAAAAAGTGAATTTGGTTAGGAATGAAAACACACGATTGGCATACATTTATTAAGGTAATTCATGTTATTTTGTATTCACTATATATTTGTATACTACACATAGTTTTCATTGTATTCTTTTATAAAATATTAATAATCTCATTTTACAAATATTGTAGTATGTTCTAACTCTATCTCTCCCACACCACTTCAAGAACAATGTCAAACAAGTTATATATGATCTTGGAAAATACATGAGGTGATTGTCATCAAAAAAAAATCAATAAAGAAGATACAAAATATTGGAAAAAAAAAATTCCTCATCTTATGTGTGAAATGAAAAAGTGTCTACCTTCAAATTTTTTCAATGCACAAGAACACTACCTCGTACATCAAGTTGAGAAGATTGAATTGTGTGGACCTATACTAACTAGGTCATTGTAGATGGTTAAGAGTCACTTGAAATTTTTGAAATACTTGGTTTGATAGAGAGCACATCTTGAGGGTTCCATTGTGGAGGGATATATGGTATACCAGACCATAGTGTATATTAGTGAATATCTTCCTAAGTTTGCAACAAAGATCCATGTAGATCATATTTGGGATCCAAACTCCATTAACAAATTTGAAGGGGAGTACTTGATGGGCAAAGGTAGATTGAGGAAAGTGAAAGGTAAATATAAGATGTTATTGTAGTTAATTAATTCTTATAAATCTTCAATCTAAGTTATTTATAATTGGTGTATTTCTAATATAGTTGTTCAAGAGTGGGATGCAG
The DNA here is from genome assembly GCA_028749045.1 of Cupressus sempervirens. Taxonomy (NCBI): domain Eukaryota; kingdom Viridiplantae; phylum Streptophyta; class Pinopsida; order Cupressales; family Cupressaceae; genus Cupressus; species Cupressus sempervirens. The sequence goes on from CM053786.1 coordinate 100,001,683, forward strand.
TACATTTGTATATTGTGAATAGTATTGATTGGATGATGGTATGGATTGAATGATGTCAACAAAATGGTTTATCATTAACATGGGAAGGTGTTGCTTCATTGGTTACAGAAGCTCATCATAATGGAGATTCCAATGTTACACCGATGGTAGTTGATCTAGTAAAGAGTTTAAGAGGTGGACAAGTACGTACAAATTTATTAATGATCATCACTCATATGTTTCATATCAACTCATGATGCAAATAATTTTCACACGCTTCAAAAATTGTAGGTCAAGCACCGCAAAGCTATGTACTATCATTGCCACAAATTTCACATTAAGAAGTTGGATGACACTAAGAAAACTCGTGATTATGGGATAATTGTTGTTTTTGGGATCACTAATATATCATCTATAAATGATATACATCCTCAAAAATCTAAAAATTGATACTATGGCATCTTGGATGATATAATTGAGTGTGACTTTAGCTCCTTCAAAGTAGTTCTATTCATCATTAAATGGTACAGGTTACAACTGAATCAAAATAATCCAAATAGAGCTATTATTCAACATGATAATGGATTTTAAAATGATTAATACAAGGTCATTTGAGCCAATTGGAGATGATCCCTATGTTCTTCCAAGCCAATGTGAGAAAGATTTTTACTGAGAGGTTCCACATAAATAGGGTTGGTCATTTGTTGTTAGACATGAACCAAGAGGAAGGCCAATAAAGTATACTGTTATGAAAGAAGAAGATGTTAAAGATGATGAAGTAGAAGATGATGGTGATGATCAAGATGATGGTGATGATGATGACAATGTTGGTGATGATGATGATGATGATGATGGTGATGATGGTGATGATGATGATGATGATTGTGATGGTGATGATGTTGATGATGATGATGATGATTGTGATGATGACAATGATGATAGTGGTGATGATGGTGGTGGTGGTGGTGGTGGTGATGGCAATAATGATGAGATAGATGAAGAGGATTATCAATGACATGATTGAAATGTACAAGGTATGTGATCAATGACTCCTACTAACCTTTGATCATTAAGTAAAACATACAACAAATTTTTTTTCAAAACCATATGTGCAAATATAAACATTAAGTACAACATGTCCAAATTTTCAAAGATATACATGACTCCTAATAAGCTTTGATTTTTAAGTACAACATGCACCAAATTTTTCTTCCAAAACCATATTGCAAATATAAACATTAAGTACAACATGTCCAATTTTTTAAGATATGCATGACTCCTAGTAAGCTCTGATCATTTCACATGTAAGTGTCCTAAAATAAATTGAGTGAAATGTTAATGTTGTCTTCTAAGTTATTTGTATCTAACTTAAGATAAATGATTAACGTATGTAGTAAATTGAACCCCTTTGGCAACGATTGTGCATAGTGACATGGATCAGTAGGTATAGGTTAATAAATAGACATAAATTTTGTATATTCTTCTTTTTTAAAATAGATAAAGAAGAACCATATAGACATGTAATTATATAATCACTTTTAAACTACTACATGTTATATCTCTCACCTATAGACAAAGAAGAATCATATGCATGGGTCACAACTTGATTATTCTATGTATATTATTTAATTATTATCAAAATTCTCTAGTAGTTGAAGTAGGGACATGACAATATCTCATTTGATGGATTGTAGGGACCACCAAATAGGTACTTGTTAGATCTATCTATATTAATTGAGCAAAATGATGGAATGGTAGATGAAAGTTCTACATGTACTACAGCTAAAATGGGGAGATCAACTAGAGGTCAAAAGATTAAAAATAAATCAATAAACGCATGCAATTTTTCCTTGCTAAAGGTGGGTCATGTTCTTTTAATGATTAGAGAAAAGGTGACATCAAGGTGCCCTTTTAGTACACACATATTGAGAAAGAATAGATACCTAATGAGCTACCTCAAATTAACACTAATTTTTGTTTTAATGAGAGGATATATCACATAGCTTCATCCTCATTACATGATTTGGGCCTATTTTCCATGGATAGGATAAAGGTATGTTACAAAAAAGTTGTTGAATTGATGAAGTATGTTGGTCCTTGTTACAATTACAATCATTGGATGCAGATTGTTCAATATTAAAAAGGTATGTGTAGGTATGCACTATTAGCAAATTATATACAATGGAAAGAAAATGATCAAAGTAAAAGATTTTCTATGTACATTGATGGAAGACCAAAAGTAACAGGTGGTATTGTAGGTTTTATAAATAGTACACAACCTTCCTCAACTAATAAGAAACCCAATTGCATTTTTGAGGCATGTGAGGGGAATCAAGTTTCTGTATGTGTGATAAAATCAATAAGTGCAGAGGAACAACTGGTAATAGATTACCATTTAAATCGCATAGATAAAAACAAAGTTACTATCATGAGGGTGGTAAGTACTATTTACCATTTTATTAATAAGTTTTATTTGCTAAGATCAGTTAGCTAAAGTTTTTATATTTAATCTTTATCACAAGATGATATGGATCAAACATGGGATAGAGGCCATGAGGATGCTCCTCCTACCCATTCTTTGGCCATGGTAAACCTTATTGAAATTGTACAAATTAGATAGTTGAAGAATGTTATATTATTATCAAGGTTGCATGGAGACGAGGGTACTTAAGGTACCAGTACTGGTACAGATATTTTTCATAATAGGGGATGGAGGTACTTGATTATTAAACTTGATTTTTAATTATACTTTTATATTCATAGAAAATCTGAAATTATGAATCATGAGAAGTTTTTTCAAAACAAGAATAGTGATAAAGTTTGCTAATGTAATGTATTGTTTTTAGTCTTAGATTGTTTTATGTTTGTAATAATAATATATGATAACTATTCAGATGCATAACAGAGAAGGAAGACTTTAAACATGAACAAGAAGATCATAAATTATATGACAATGACATATTGCAAATGATAAACTTCTGACTTCAACAATGGTAAAGTTTATTGTTAATCAATATTGTACCAAAGTTTCAAACTAATTAGGTATTGAGTTAAGCTTGATAAACAACAAGCTAATATGCAAACAAAAAATCAAAAATCTTAATAAACGTCCTTAGATATGATGCTCTCTATTGAGTACCCAGTACTTAGGATACGTGTACCTGGTACTTGGGTACGTGGGTATGAGTACTAGGGGTGTGGGTACAAGTACCCATGCAACCTTGATTATTATGTTATTTTATTTAGGATTTTGGAGTTTTTATGAAAGTTTTACTAATATTTATATCACAATTTGATGTTCAGGATCGGGAAGAGCACCTACAAGAATAGAGGAAGCTACTACCCCTTCTGATGAGGATATCACAGATGTCCCTAATTTAACATACAAGATGAAAAAAAAAAACTAGAAAATATCAATATAGAAATAATGAGCATTTTTTTATGATCACTAAATTTTTTATATTTAATCTTTGTCACTGGACAATATGGATCCCCCACAGGATAGAGGCCACAAGGATGTTCCAGCTCCCACCCATTCCTCAATGACAGTAAACCTTATTGAAATTATACAAATTAGATAGTTGAAAAATCTTATATTATTATGTTATTTTATTTAGGTTTTTGGAGTTTTTATGAAATTTTTACTAATATTTATGTCACAATTTGATGTTTAGGATAGGGGAAAAGTGCCTACAACAATAGAGGCACCTACCTCTTTTGATGACGATATCGCAAAGGTGACTAATTTAACATATATGATGAGGAAAAAACTAGAAAAAAGGTAATTTTAGAAATTATGAGCATTTTGAAGATCCAAATCCAATAGAGGAGGTGCTGAAGAGGAAACAAGAATTGATGGCCATAGCACGTCATTTTGAAGTAAGAAGTAATGAATCTTTAATTATAACAAAAGTTCAATAAAGGTTAATTTTATGTTGTGAACTAAAATATGTATGTGTTCTTGTTACTAGATTTTTTGCAAACTCAAGTGCTTGGTCTTGGACACTGCGATGAGGCCAATAGTAGTGGAGCTCTGCTTGCCTTAGATAAAATAATCCTTAAGTTGACAAGTTACAAGGAATTTTTTCTTTGATTGAACATTCAAATAATTCTTAAGTTAACTCTTAATTTTATAATATCAAAATGTCTTTCCTAACAATGTATTTTTCACTAGGTCATCAAGTGTAGGAGACTCCTAGGAGGTTGACAGAGGTCCATCAAAGATTTTCAACTTTAGTGTCGGCAACAAGGGCCATGCAAACATCATCGCCTTCATGGTCTATGCTTGGTAAATCCTTATTTTTCTATATTTGGTTTTGTGTTAATTATGATTTGATAATTTGTACTTTAATCATGGGTGCATCTAGTAGTAGATACATTGTTGATGTCTATGATGCTAGATACATATCATAGTACATGTATTGGTGATAATTCACCATCATTTCCTGCATCTACCCATGTTTCTAGCATAGGAGCTACACAGATGTCATTGTTGATTGATGACAATGAATTGATGCCTTTGAAATGTCCTAAGCTTCCAGTTACTTTTAATTTATTTATTTTTTATTGTAATATGCATTTACCTATTCATAACAATTTTTGGATTGACGATCCCATCACATTTTTTCTAGGAAATAATTGCTTTTATAAGATGCTTTATGACCATGTACTAAAGATATTTGGACCCACCATACATATAAGGTTCACAACTTTTCTTTTAGTATATTCAAGGTACACAACTTTAGTTAATTTTTCTATCTAACAATTTTGTGCTTTTTCTTAAAAGGTGGAACTTGCAAGAAAAAAATTAAAATATTAGTTCATTAAAGATTTAGAGCATGAGTATGGTAATATTTTTAAGGAGAAGAAAATTTTGGAAAACACTGCAAAACATTGAACACTGTGAGGGACTCTTATAGAAGGAGTCTCTTCCACAATCAAAAGTACGAGCGTCCTCCCTTTATTTTAGTGAGGGATTGAAATGACTTCATTTTGGATGCAAAGGAAAAAAATGGATGTTAAAAGAGGAGTTACACCTGCAAATGAGAGAAGAAGGTATGCAATGGTATTAACTACTAGTACAATGTAATAATGTACTGATTAGGCATCTTTATATCTATATCATCTAACATATTTTAAACTTTTCATAGGTTGTAGCATACATCAAAGGCAACAAAGGCCAGGTTGCAAAAGATTGGGTAGCACAAACTTGTCTCTAGTGGATATTCAAAAATTAAAGCACGAATTGTAAGTAGGAGTGAATAAATTACTTTAAAAAATTATTTATAAAATGGAAACAATTTTGTTTAATGAAAAAATGCAAGGCTCTAAATTTAATTTAGAGGCCACGAGAGAACACAAAAAAAAATTGCCTTCAAGGAAGGCTATCAAGCCGTGGTTGAACACCTATGCCAAGCTTCCACTGGCCCAACCCAAGAGCCCCATACATCATGTGAATAGGTAAATATGAAGGAAAAAAAAATCAAAACTGAATACTTGAGCAACAATCTATTTGATAATAATGTGTGCATGACATTGCAATGTAGCCTCCTAATTGTAACACAGATCCTACGCCACATGATGAATCCCCTGATGTGCATTGTAGTGTTGTGGAGGTGTTCATTTTCTATTTAAAAATAATTATGTAATTATTAATACAATTTAACATCTTAAATTTAACTTGGTGTAACCTTTTTCATGTATATTTTAGAGGATACAGAATGTCATGATGAACAAGTGCTAGAGGATGTTTAGACTGATCACCATGTAGATCATGTGGCACATTTAGGTAACTAAAATCTATTTTTTGTTCATTTAAATAATTTTTTTGATTTATATTTATTTTACTTAATTAAATACATGTAATTCACTAATATGAATTGTTTGAATTTAACTCATGATGGAGTTGTTTTTGCAGTAGACTCCCATTTGGCGCAGTGGCTACCTGTTCCTGAATAGATGAGGAGGAGACATGTGTTGGCATTAGAATCAATAAAGGAGGGGAATGATAAGGGGAATGATGAGGACATTGATATTCCTCTTACAAGATTCTTTAAAAAAAAGAGCATTAAGAAGCCCAAAAGGAAATGATATTAATGAATTTTATGTGTTAATGAATTATTCATGAATGTTGTGTGTTAATGAATTTTATGTGTTAATGAATGTTATTGTGTGATTATAATGATTGAATGTTATATTTCAAAAATGGTTTAATGAATGAATATTATTAGATGTTAATGGGGAATTTAGAGTGATGTTGAAGAGGGGGGGGGGGAGGGGGTATCAGGGCCAAATGAGCTTCCACCTTCACGTGGTCACCTTGTTAAGTAGAGAATAATAAACTATTCTTGAAAAAAAGTGAAACTCAAAATAAATTAAACAAAAATCAAATTTCTAAGGTCAACTATCCATGACAAATATCTAGCACCAAAATCTATCACATGAGAAATGGCTTACTTGTCCAAAATGGGCTAGGTGATAGTTACTCCAGGAAAAAGAATAGCTAGTCACAACATTGTTTGGAATATGGTTGGTTTCTGGTTTGGGATATCTCAAGACTTTCTCTGTCCTCCCCCAAGTGTTGAACGTAGTGTTCTAATGATTAAAGGCCATGAGTTTGAAGAATATGAGGTATGGTTCCATTTATGATGCATAGTTTTAATCTCTTCTATTATATCTATGGTAGCAAAGTATGCTTATTCATCTACTTTAAGATAGTCTTGGCATGAAAATAATATGTTTTGAAGTAATTTTTTTGAATAACAACATATTTTAATGCTTTCTATTTGATCCATTCTTATAGATTGTTATTGTAGTCTCATTGTAGTAGGCCCTTATTCTTTCCCTCAAAAAGTAACATTTATAGATTACAAATAATAATGGCTTTTTTTTAATTTTTCTCTGTACATCTATATCTCAACATTCCTAAAACATGAGATCCTTGTAACATGCAAGTTAATAGGGGTAGTGCTTTGTATATCTAGCTTGAACTAGTTACATATCTAGATGTTGCATCTTATTGATTCTCCTACGACTTAAATAATTAAATCTAGATATAATAGAGAGTTCTTTTTTATGATATGAAGATATTTTTCTTGAGATAATTTTTGAAAGTGCCATTTCAATTTTTATGCAAGAGCCCCTAGTATTCAAAAAAAGACTTATTTCACTACTAACCAGTCTGGGTAAGCCATCTCTTCAATCTTTAGTTTTTTATATTCCTAATTAAATTAAAGATATGTATTCATCTTTAGATTTTTCTCAATTATCTGATTTATAACTATGATTAATATGCTTCACATTAAGGAAATGGTACAAGAATTTAAGTTATAGTTTCTTCCAAGATTGGGCAGAAAACTAATTTCAGGTTTCAAAATTGGGCAGCAAACTAATTTCAGGTTTCAAACAAATATCCAAATCACCATTGTTTCATTAACACAAAACTGTAAGTTACCTCTTCTATGTTTACATTGAAATTTTTGACCGTGGATTTTTTTTCAAACAAATGATACATGTTCTTTCAAATTTGTCAAGAACCATCATTCTCTTATTACTTGGGTTTTTTTAGATAAAAATTCAAGGTGACTAGCAACTCTATTATGATGTAACTCATAAAATATAGTGTACAAGAATATAACTCACATAATAGGCAATACTTGTAATAAATGGTAGAGAGTGAATGCACATTATCGACAATAATTGGAAGCTTTAGGAAGGAATGGGAATTTTTTAATGTTGGTTGGATATTTCCTCGTGACTATCATTACTGAGCCATGGATTTGTAGAAATGAGGTATTATTAGTGTCTAGAGGAGGTTCCGCTTGGCGTAGAAGCAATATTATTTCTTTAAAAACATAAGGAGATTGCCATTCTCTATTGGAACTTCTAGATCTTGAAGATCGTAGAAAACCTAGAAAGTGCCTAGAGCTACTAATTTAAATGTGCTTGTCTTTTATATAAGCATTTCTAATTATATTATTATGGATCCATTTTCATGGAACCCTTTAATCCTTAGTTTTTCATATACTATGAATAGTATAACAAACTAAATGTACAGATATCTAGACTATCACTCCATGACAATGACCTCTAATTCAATAGTTATTTAAGCTATCAAGAATGACTTATTAATGGTAATATCTTCACCTTGTTGATTGTCACTAGAATTCTTAAGTTGATTATTGATTTTAATTCTCTAAATATCAAGTGTCATTATTGAGCACTGGACCAACAATTCCCTTTAGTAGGCATTGTTTCTTACTTTATCAATGCAAGAATGATTGAATGGAGATTGTGATAGATGCAAGGAATATGGTTATGTATTCTCATCATTATTTTTTAAACCAGCATTTTGAATTTTCTAGTTGATAAGTTACTACTTGGAAAGGGACCCCTTATCATGATGCGAAATTTGTAATCCTTGAGCCTAGACATGCCATGTTCTCTACAAGGTACTTTTGTTCCCAAATATTCTTGAAAATTATTACAAGGAAACTAATAGAGAAATTTGAGTTTTTAAATAATGAAGGCTTTTGTAATAACTAAAAAGAAGAAAGCCCTAACCACTTCTTGTCAAGATAGAAGTTAGAAAGAAGTGCCAAGAAATGTATTTAACTCTAGAACATTCGACTATGATATCAATAAGAGTGATGAATTTAGATCTATGGCAAAAATCAACAAGAGTCTCACAAAATTAATCCCTGGATGATTCTTATTACTAGAAAGCCTATGAATTTTAATAATGGTGTGAACATGATTCTATTGGGAAGTGGCTCAAAACTTCAAAATACAAAGTCACTCCAGGTAAAGTAAAGTGATTAGGTCCCAGGACAAAAAAAAATAGAGGCCTGCATTGCCAATAATGAGTATACGAATAATCTCTAGAGAATAAGCTATGAACTAGGGAAAATGGCAGAGAAAAGGTTGAAATATATAAATTCAAATCATCATTCTCTTTAACCCCTAGAAAATAAAATATGTAATATTAACTGAAAAGTATGTAATAGAAAAAAAAACAAAAGGGGAAAAGCATTTTCTCAACCCCAAAATAGAGTATGAATGCTTAATTAAATGCAGTAATAGATTCAAGGAACTCTTGAAACTTCATAGGAAAGAGGGAAGAATATTTCACATAGATGAACCCAGTTGACTGAAATAGATCATAATGCCCAAAAATGTGTAGGCTTTCATAGCCCATCCAAAATACCATGGAATTTGCCAACATCTACAATAGATCAGACAATGACATGTTTTATTAATTAGAACGAGTAGAATACTTATTGGAAGAAAAAATTTCCAACTAGTTGTGATTATATAAATGGATAGCTTATTCCTCCATAAAATATTAAATATTAGTTGCTTCTGCTCATTCATTACAAAGATCAAAGCCACAAATCAAGAGAGCTTGAGTTAGTCTAACAATGCTCTTGGTTTGAATGTGTTGGTGCTCATGAGATTAATGAAGTTAGAGAAGTTTGTTTCCTTGTAAAGTGGGGGGTGATGTTCATGCAATGGAAATGATTACAGGTAGAAGCAATTGCAAAAGTAGAGTTTCCATTTTGGTTGGCTCAAGATCTATTTCTTAGACATGCAATTGTGATCAACATCCCAACCTTCTTCAACCAAATCTATTATGTCCTTTCAATAATTGTGATTCAAAAATTATATTCATAAAATTCAAACTGCTATTTTGAAAATTCATTATTGTTAACTTGAACTTCTTGATTCAAACTACGTAGTTGATTTACTTGTCATTTTACACTTTATAATCAATTTTTTTATAATTAATATTCTGCATTAATGACTTTAGGTTCTACAAAATTATTTCCTTATAATACACTTGGAGATATAGGGTGTGTCTAAAATGAAATTACCAAGGCCTTTTGGTAATTTGTGAAACCTATTAAGTCAGACCAAATTCAAATTTATCAAAATCCAATTTTGTTGTTTTCCTTCAAGCACTGAAAATCTATTTTACTTATTTCAAGGTTTGCATCTTAATTTACTTTTTTTAGAATATAAAAGAGTATAAATTGTGAATATTTATACCTCACAAATTTTAGGATTTTTCTAATGATTTTCTAAAGGACTCTGAAATCTTAAGATTAGCTCTGTAATATTTCATATGCTAGCAAATTCTACTTAGTTATCTCCAACCCATGCCATTGGCTGATAGATAATGCTCACATGCAAACTATAAATACTGAAACATGATGGAAACCTCTTTATAACAAACAATTTATGATATGATTGATTACTAGACCAATAATAAAAATTATATGTAGTGGTCAATTATGCACAAAGAATGTATTTACACTATGAATGACAAAATTTGATCAACTTAGGGGCTTCTTGTAATGCACATCAAAGATGTATGCTTGGGTTACTTGAAGCATATTTCTTAGAAATCATATAAATTATGATTGTGTTCCACATGGAAAAATTTGAGTATTTTCTTTTGTAGCAAGCTGGTAGCAGCAAACATGCGTGTTAGTTATATTGTTTCTAGGATAAGAATAGTGCAGATGAAATATAGTTTCTACTCTTCAATACTATTTTTTGCAATAGGGACTCTCATTCTATCAATAAAAAACAATTAATATATACACTTCTAGGCTAGCATGATAAGATTAACTAAATCAGGGAAAAGATATTGTGTCATTTAAATGGGTGTCCAAGTGTCACAATAGCTAGTTTTTGGTTGGGGGAAAGTAGTGTCATCAATGAGCTCTAGAGCAAGGCCAATGTTCATCAAGCTTCTCTAGACTCATATAATACCTTGCTTGATATAATTGTTCAACACAACAATCCATGAATGGAAACACTCAAGAAATATACATGATTGAGATTCTATTGTTAACATCATCGAGAAATTAAATTGCAATGACCCATGCAAATCTAGATTCTAGACTCAATGTATCTAAGCTAAGACCTCATGAGCACAATTATATTTTTTTTAAATTAGACGTCACAATTTTGATGCAAAGGAGCATAGCATTTCGACGAGGATGCTATACATGCGATGTGAGTTTCGACCAGTATTCATCACAATTTTGACACAAAGGAGCATTGCATTTCGATGAGGATGCTATATGTGCAGTGTGAGTTTTGACCAGTATTTTTCACAATTTTTATGCACAGATGCATAACATTTCGATGGGGATGCTATATGTGTGACATGCATGTTGACTAGTTTTCATCACAATTTCAACAACCATTAGTTGCATAGGTGGAAAGTGTAGTACATAATGCTTGTAGGTTGAGGTGGATATCCTAACAATAGTTTAGTCAATATATCTACCATAGTAACATCACAATTTTGACACATGTTTAGGATGTCATCAAATCAACAAAAAAAGATTAACAACAATTTTTGTCATTTTGTCGACATAATAGGGTTGAAATTGCACTGAATCCTCGTCAAAAATTAGGTCTAAATTTACTAGTGGAAGAAGTTTACATATAACAGCCAGAAGGATTTGTTGATGTTAACAATAAGAACATGGTGATAATAGCAATCTATACATGAAGACAGAGAAAGGAAAAGGTATTTTGTTATCTAAAATTTTTGTTGATGATATCATATTTGCAAGTCAAGATGCTTTTTGTAAGGCTTTTCCAAATGAAACGAAGCAAGAATTTGAGATGTCTATGTTTGGAGAGATCAAGTTCTTTGTGGGTTTGCAAGTACACCAAATGAAATATGGTATATACATCACTTAGTCTAAGTATGTCAAGGAGATATTGAAAACTTTTGGATTGGAGGATTCCAAGCCAATAAGTACACCTATGGTAATGGGACATAAATTGTCAAAGAATGATGATTCAACTAAGGTGAATCAAACATTATATAGGTCTATGATTGGAAAATTGCAATATGTAGTACACAATAGACCTGATATTGCTTTATCTATAGGGATAGTTGCAATATTCTCTACTAATCCCAAGGAGAATAATTTGATGGTTGTAAAGAGAATAATGAGATATCTAAAAGGAACAGAGGAATATGGTTTATACTATAAGAAAAATGAAAAATTTGAATTAAGAGCCTATACTAATGCTGATTGGGCTAGAAACATTGATGACAGAAAGAGCACCAGTGGAGAAGCATTTTTCTTACATAAGAGGCTAGTTACATGGACTAGCAAGAAACAAAACTGCACCTCACAATCTACTGTTGAAGCTGAATATGTTGTTGCTAGTGTAAATTGTACAAACATTCTATGGATCAAATAGGTACTCAAAGGTATGAAGGAAGAAATTACTGAACTAGTGATACTTTATTGTGATAATAAAAGTGTTATAAATATATCAAAGAATCTTATGATGCACATAAAGACTAAGCACATTGCAATCAAGTATCATTACTTGAGAGAATTAGTTTAAGATAAAGAGGTGAAGATGAAATATGTTAACACAAAAGAGAAAATAGATGATATCTTCACAAAAGAATTACCCAATGATGCTCATGAGTATCTAAGAGGTAAACTAGTGGTGATACCCATATCAAAGGCTATCTAACTAAAAAAAGGAGTGGCCTACATCAAACAAGTTGATTTCTATATGATACAAATTGATGCAATGGATCTTGCTTTAGGAGTTGCCTAAAGTAATCAAAGAGAAAAAACTACAAATTAGTTACAAGCAAGATGATAGAGGGAGAAATTGAAGAAGTTCATATCTCCATATTAAGATGATGGGTCTTTGGCATTATTGTTAAAGAGGGAGATATTAGAGAAAGAGGGAGATATAAAAAGAATGGGAGATAGATAATACAGGAAAATGAAACAAAGATAGAGAAATCCTAACTCACAGTATGAGGGAGAATTTTTGAATGGTGAAACAGAAAGTGTATCTACTGATTACATCTACCTACCAAGAGGAAGATAATGTAGTGGGAGATATAAGAAGTAATTCAGAGGTAGTCATAAGGATGACACAGTAGAGTTTTGTAAACTATTCAGAATATGGATGTTGTTGATAGAGGGAGAGATTTCAATACAAGGAATTATTTTATTTTTAATATTTTTTGGTCTTACTATTTTGACCTTGTCAGTTTGGTTATTCGGTTTTGTTTTCCATAAATGCCAAAGAGGGAGATTGTTGAAGAAAGAGATTGATGAAAGAAAAAGATTGTTGAAAAACATATTCATACAAGTATGATAAATGTGTTTCAATCATTGTTTTGTCACTGATGTCAAACCTGCTATTTTGCTATTAAGACAATAGCTTATATGATTTAAGTACTATCACTTATTTGATTGATGAAGAGGATTTAATCAAAAGATGTAACAATAGCACCTAGATTTGATCTCTAAAATTACTACCATAATATTACACATCTTCTTAGCTTTCTAACCATAAAAAATTTTCTATTTTTGTACAATATTAACAATGCTAAGTTTAAATACTTTTACCAATGCCTTGATATTCCTCACAGAAATATGTCTACCATTTTTTTTAATAACTTTTAATATACTTAGCCAATTTTTTAAAAAATATATATTATTTTACTACACTTGATTCTATACACTTTTTTTAAAGTTTCCATTTTTTATTATTTTGATGCAAGTTATACTCAACACACAAACAGGTACTAAAATTTTAGGATGTAGTCTATTCAATAATTTATAACAAAAAAATACTCATCATAAAATTACAAAAAATTATACAACTTCTAGATATGACTCTTAACTATCATCCTACCAAAGGGATATGCAAAATACTAAATATAACATTGTCTTTTGTATTGCACATGAAAACAACTATGTTATGTTTTCTTAAAAAATTAGGAACTATTTTTTGTGCATCCTAGGTTTGACCCACCTAATCTTATCCATTTTGTAAAAACTCTAGAAGTTTAGAAAGTAGACCAGAGTACTACAATTTATATGTTTTACACATCTTGTCATTTTTAGTGGATGACCCTCAAATGTCTCATCCAAGTTTAGGTTTATCTAATTTTAGAAAAAAGATGTCTACTTATACCCCCTTTTTTGTACATCATCTTGGTAGACTTGCCCTCTTCTTCTTCTACTTGAATGACCAGAGGAGGTGGAGTTACTAACCCTTTATCCAGGACAGCCATATCATGTGATGATGGTGGTGGTGGAATGCCCAAAGGTCCTTCAAGTAGAGTAGGACATTGATTTCAATCCTCTCCTAAAGGCTCACTTGTGGGTGTATGTCTAATATTTTCACCCACCATCTTAGTGCCCACTAGCACAAAGTCAAAGTCTGAGAGATTGAAGACATCAGTTCCTTCATTATCCATCTCTTTTATCCACTTATGTTGTTCATCTTCTAAAGTTGATACTTGGATAGCCTCTCTCAGAGAAGATGGGGGTGTCTATGTAGAGCTTCTTCTCCTCTCTTCCTCTATGGCTTTAGCCGAGTAGGTTCTTTGGCTTAAGAGGAAAAACTCTATTTGTTTCCCTTCTTCTTCATCCTTGACTTTTGGGATGGTCTCTAGAACCTATGGGGATGGCATATTTTTCTTCTTCAATCTATCTTGTCCAGGAATAATTTCTATCCTCACTCTATTTGGAGCTAAGGGGGAGGCTTCTTCCTCTGCAGTTGTTCATGGTGGGATGCTATGTTCCTCTATATGTTCCTCCTCCTATTATTTTGGTTGTGCATGCACTAAGGTTGATCTATTGGCTCTGCTTGACCTTTATTAGGTTGTACCTTTTTTGGAGGTGGTTGGGCCTCAACTGCTTATCTCTTTTCCTTCAAGGCTACCCTTTTCCTTTTCTTTCCCTTATCAACATCAAAGTCCTCAACCTCCTACTCATGTTGATGTACCATTTCTGGCCTTAGTGGTGATTGAGTTGGGTAGGTTGGTACAGTGACCTTAGCACCTTTACCTTTAATAGACCTAGTTGTGGCTTGTAGAGGTATGGCCTAGGGAACTAGATCCATCTAAAATGGCTTCTAGATTCATTCCCTTGTTAGTCCAACCATGTGTCTGGCCTAATGATCTATGTCATAATTTTCCTCTCATCCTATCTTTGCATTCATTAAACACCTATCATGGATTTTATCTCTATTATATAAAGGATCCATAACTTATAAGGAATCCTTCTCTACAACCTTCAGAGGAATCTTCATTTTGATCACATTGTCTTCTAGGTAGAGACTCATCCTACAATAGTTCCTTATACAAACATCATAGTCATCTATAGCATTCATCCAATGATCTGTTAGGGCTTCAACATGAACAAACTCTTTTCCTACTAGATCTTGAACCATCCTTATATTATCGAAGAATGAGCGAGGGGAGTTGTATTCTTCCAAGGGATATTGATCCCATTTAGAGTAAAAGGTGGCAATGTCTTGTTTTTTCTTTACCTCAAAATTGCCAATTGTAATTAACTAGACCCATGTCTTCTTATTTTGTTTCCTTACTCTATCATAAGTAGAAGTGAGTTTGTGGGCTATCTCTAGGAGTATGAGCATGTCTGAAGGATACCTTGGGAGCTTCTTAGGGCATAGTAGAGTACCAGCTATCTGAAGATATGTGAAATTTTTTAATTGAATACATAGTAGGCACCTATCTTGGTGATTCTAGAAGCTACCTCTACTAACATTCTCTTCACATAATCACTTTCAATGAATCAAATGATGGCAAAGATGAACCCATGATTGACCACTTTATATTCCACACTCTAGAATGGGAACTTATTTTTCACCAATTGTGGGTATACTACATAGGGCCAAGAATTTTCATCCTGCATGCTCCCCTTTCTAAATAGGCCTAGATAATCAGTGGTTCTAGTTGTTGGCAACTACACCATGTATGATGTCATGTAAAAGAAAGGGTTTGCTTTAATAGTGACTAGAAGCTCATCCAAATTATCACTTTGGATGGTTTCCCAATCAATGGCCATCTTCATAGTCTTTATGGTTTCAATGAAATGAACCATCCAATTTTGAAGGTGATCCACTACGAGAAGACCCATGACTCTGGTAAGGAGGAAAATTGAGTATCCAATGTTGTCTTCCATGTAGCCTCTAGTCATATCCACCTTGCCTACTCTTCAACCCAAAGGTGTCATGTCAATCAAGAATGAAGTTTTCACTACCTCCTTGGCCTCTTTCTAATTATCTCTAAATCATCATTCTGACTAGTCATATGAAATCTATAGATATCGGTCCACCCTTGGAAGGTGAAACGCTTTCTCTATGTTTTGAGGTTAGAGGTCCAAGACTATCTCTCCAGTTACACTCCTTACAACCTTTTCTTTGGTCACATAATTCTCTATCAATGTCATTATCAATTCAAAAGATTGAACTAATGTGGGATATGATGTTGCATTCACTAGCCCAAACTGGATCAATGCAGAGACCATTGCCAACCTTTCCTTGGGTTTGTTGTAGATTGTCAGGAAGGCATTCCAGTCAATATAGCCCAACTCTGTATCTCTAATATTTGTGTGTCGATCTTGGAATCTTGACTTCTTTGGTGCTCCTTCATATTTGAACACAATAGTTTTTGGTACCATTTTCTCTACCATGGAAGGTGATGATGATGTCATTTGATCTACATGAAAGAGGCAAACATTAGTATTATGGATATCAAAAAGCATAAATGAACTCTGCAAGACTCAAACTATCATCAAACTAAGTCAAGAACCAGTCAAAAAGGCACAAAAATACAATCTCTCCACCAAAATATCTTGTTGTGCATTTCAATGCACCTAATGCACCCTTACAAGTTCATTAGTGCACTTCATTAGCCCTAAAATGGCTTGGTGTGCAGTTGCACACCAGCACAAGTGTACAGCTTGGCAAGTTGTGCATAGCACATGTTCGCAACTACACACATGCATAGTGGCTATGTGAAAAATGGGGGGGGGGGGGGGGGGGGCGAGGGTACTTATTATTATTTTTGTGTGCAGAGGTGTGCATGTGCACACCTCTTTAGGGGCCTTTTTTTTTTTTTTTAATGTTTTTTGTTCTTTTCAAATGTTATGCGCACATGCACACCTCTTAAGGTTCTAACCTTGGAGCATTTTGTGCTTGCAGGGGGACCCAAACAGTGGAGCACCACAAAGGGTAGATGTATGGAGGTGTGCCACTTGGAGGTAGATGAAAGTGAATGTAGGAAAAGGGGAGAGGTAGGGGTTGAGGTCTATATAAGACCCTGGGTGCCTAGTGTGTACCCCCACAAGTGTGCACCTACGATGGTGCACACCCTGCGAAGGTTTGCAAATGCACATGTGTGCATCCCTAGAGTGAGGTTGTAGTGTGGATGTGCACACTTAGCACACATGCACAAGTGTGCATATGCACACTTAAAGCACTATTGAGTCCTCGGGACTTGATTTTCTTCTCTCCAATTGTCCAACCCTTTCTAGTCCAAGAGTGGGATTTTTTCTATACCTAGTGGAGGGTCCAAAATGACTAGGGCTTTGGATTAGGAGCCTGGTAGGGGAATTGAGATCTAGGGGGTCTCCATTTTCTGTATATGAAAATGGGGTGTGCATTGTGAAACCACAACAAGAATGTTGTTAGTTTTTTCCTTTGAAGGAACCTATTCTCAGAGCTCCAAATTTTGGTCTTATAATCTTTCCTAATTACATCTTCTTAATAGTATTTTTAAATCAGGAAAAATGGTGTTGATGATGCCCAAAAATCTAGAACATTAAGATTTTAGAAGGAAGCTGGAACACCATGAATATAAAGAACTATGAAAAATGCAACGTGATAAAATATGAAGCTCAAAAACAACAAAAAGCTAGGAAAAACTAATAGATAAGTAATAAGAAAGATAGGAACAACTATGAAGAGGTTGTCCACAGAAATATAGAGGGAAAATTCAAATCCCTATACTATATTGTGCAAATAAAACTCCTAAGGAAAGAAAACTCCCCAAACACAAAACTTGAGGGTTTTTCCTTTGGCTCCTACAACCATTCATGATTTTCACTATCAATATTATAATACATCTGAAATTATTGGATTTAAGGTCCATTTAAATGAGTTAATACAAAGAAACTAATATGATCAAGTGACCATTGAAGATTATTCTAATTATGTGATCTAAGGAGTTAGAACCTCCTCTCTTAAATTAAAGTTAAATTTGTTCTTTTTATAATTGAATGATATACTATTTATTCCAAGAAATAAGTGAAATCTTGTCTCCATCTCAACTTTTGAAGATGAGTGATATTGTATTGCATATGTAGATGGCCAAGTTCTTGCATGAAAATAGAAATCAAGCATTAAGATGGATAAATTTATTGGAGTTTTTTATTGATGTCTTTATATACTTTTGATGCTTCCTACTCAATATTTATTTCATGGCTCATCAAGAGCTTGTGATAATTTAGTGTAAAAGATGGGATCACCTTTAGTTTCGTGCACCACCTAAAATAGAGAGAAGATAGTTATAGGCCTTCCAAAACCCAACCACATGAATTTTTCAAAGGTTGTGAATTAGGTAAGAACACTAAAGGTATATTCCATAGTATTGAAAGTATATCTTTATGTATTTTAGAGCTCATTCATTTAGATTTATGTGGTCCTATGTCTACTAGTTTCTTGAGTGGTTTCTTATATTGTGTATCAAAACTTTCTAAAAATGTTATAAATTGACTCAAATTATTATTTTTTGGTATTAAATCTCTAATTAATTTCCACCTTAAATTAATTTACTCATTTAAAATAATGTCAAAGAGAGCATAGAAATTTTCAAAATCCTTGACTCTCAATGATGTTGAAAGAGAATATTTAAGTTGTCCACATTCATGACTTTTCAATGGTGATGAAAGATAAATTTTAAATTTTCTCAATCTATGGCTACTCAATGTTGACAAAAGAGAATATGAAAATACTCAAATTAATTACTAATGATGAAATAAAATAATCTCCAACACATACAAGAGAGTTGTGAGATCATGTACAATACATGTTTGCAATATCTATAGAGCCTAATGGAATTGTAAATGATCCATGTTAGAATATGAATTTTAATTTCATATAAACTTTTCTAGGAAAATAGATTGGTGGTGATAAAGTCAATTCAATAGCTACACATTGTGGATCCCTTTTTAGCATCATTTTTAACCAATTGTAGGTAGGATTCACCATCAGAAGGGTTAATGTTGTGGGTACCATTCATAAATCTTTTGATGTAATTTGAGCAAGGATTAGATGTAATACTTGCATGTAAAATCAAGGTGGGAATGAAAATTAGAAGAAAGAGGATGCATATTTTACAATGGATGAGATTAGTTATAAATTTAGAGTAGCAATTATATAAGCAGCAGAAATAGAATCTAATTTCCCAAAAAAAATCTAATTTCACAAAGGAATCTAGCATTGGGAAATCTTTTTCACAGTTGAATTTTTTTTTCAATATTTTCTACTATACACACTCCAAATCTAAACCTACAAATGTACAAACACAGGGAAATGAGGTTATGGATATGTTATATCTCGCATTGTTCAAGTCCCCTCTTAAACATTTATACCTTGAATAGTGAAGTTGATGAAACATGTTGATGTTAACTTTATATGTTATGCAAGTCTTAGGTTTTAGTAAGTGGTGATAATAGAATAAAAAAATAAAATCTAGTAAAGTATGCTAAAATGGATTCTTAAATGCATAAAAAAAATTATCATTTTATAATATTTTATATGCCATCAAAATGCCAACACAAATAAGATAAAATCCTTACTCTTTAAAACCAAGACAAAGTATTACATTCTTGAATCCCTTACAATAATGGACATACTTGTGTGTATGTATTTGTGTTAACCATCCCACTGGAAACAAGTAGAATAATTTCCCTTCAACAATCATCTGTGTGTGTGTGTGTGTGTGTGTGTTCACGTGTGTGCGCGCGCGCGTGTGTGTGTGTGTGTGTGTGTGTGTGTCTATGTGTGTCTGTGTGTTTATGTTATAATCCTTATGACATTATATCACATTTTATTATGCAATAACATTTCCAACTATTGTAACCACTTACTAAAAAAAATATGTATAAACTTCATAAGTCTAGTTTAAATTCTGCATTGAAAAATAAAAACTAAGCTTTGGAAAACATAAGGACTAAAAAGGACATTAATTTGTGGCTAATATTGTTTCAAATAATATGACAATAAAAGACAAATTTAGGCCTATTAGCCTAATGATTTGTTCAAAGTTCTGAGGATGGACACAAAGTTCCTCATGTTTCTTTCACTAACTTGAAAATTATTGCTAGTCAACATGTTACTTATCTTTTTTATATTGGATTTTATTTGTGCTCCTTCTTTTTCTACCATTGGCATTCTAATTGCTTTACTAATATCCTCTTTACTAAAAGAGCCATCCTCTTCATTTCTTCTCAGTTCCACTCCCACCTTAAGCTCTTGTGCAAGTTTTGAATTTAACCCTTGTTCATATTTCATTGGGAGAGTTATAAGTGGCATTCCAAATCTTAACCCCTCTGTCATTGAATTCCACCCACAATGAGTGAGAAATACACCAGTAAAAGGATGATTCAAAATGTGTAACTATGGAGCCCACTTTGTCACCAGCAATCTCTTTTCCTACAAAACATTTAACTAAATAGAAGTGATATTCCAATACAAGATACCTCAATCTAATTTTAGTGAAATAAGAAAAGAAAAACATGCCTCAATCATATTTTTGTAAAAGAAACAAAATAACTAATCATACAATTCCATCAAAACTAGGCTAACAAATCATCTCATATCGCATTAATAAATGGACTCATAAATCATTTCAATAAAAAAAACAACAATAAATGAACTAGGAATCATCTAAACAAATCAAAACTTGTCAATAGCCCTCATAGTTTTGAAATTGAATGGTTCCAAAATTAGCCAACAAGGATCCAGTCTCCCATATTATATGGAATGAGGCAGCCCAAAAAAATCATTTAAAAAGGAAAAATATGTCAATAATAAATAAACTAGGAATGTTCTAAACAAATTGAAACTTAAAATAAAAACTTGTCAATAGACATCATATTTGTGACATTGAATGGTTCCAAAATGAGTCAATAAGAATCAAGTTTTTCTAATGCAAAACTCTCAATGCTAAAATATTATGCACTAAGATTTTATTCTTAAGCTAAAAATATTAAATAGTCAAAATTCACTTACTTAAGAAGGAGGTAGCTATCCTCCCTACAAACTGCACCACACTGGACCAATTCTCAAAAAATGAAAACACCATGGTTTTTTCTAAAAAATTTAGCATTTGATCTTCATAGTTTGTAATCGAAAACAACAAAAAATTGGAAAAAAAATCACTACATTTTCATTAATTTGGAAAAAACAAAAATTTGAGTTTATTTTGTCTGGAGACTAGCCTGTCTCATTTAAGAATGGCCTAAAACTTAAGGAAACCTAAACAAATTTCAAAATTTAAACTACAATCTTTACCTCTAACTCTTAAAGATTGATATCTATCTTAACTCGATGTAATTTTGAAGGGAAATGGGAGCATCCCATAAATTCATCTGAGATCAGTATGCAGATCTTATATCCAATAGTTCATTAAACAACTTCTAATAAGAAAATACAAGAGCATGCTACTATGCCATAAAAGTGGAAATAGACATAGTTGATTTCCCAAAATTAAAATTTTAAATGAAAGTGATTGCAATTTACTGATCTAAATAAATTTCAGCAGCATTATGACATATAGATTATTATTCTACAATTATAGAACTAGAAGAATGAGACAAAATAGAGAACACAGATATACGTAGGGAAAACCTTCCCAGGTAAAACCCCACCCTCCAAACCATCAAGCTGATGTATTATTCAGCAAAAAGTTACAATACATTTTCAGCCTTCACATGGAGATTTACATCTTGCTCCATTATAGAGAAAATTCAGCAACATAACCCTGTGTAAATAAATTCCCATCTCTCTCTCTACATTCTCTACAACAATGCTTTGTACTTATAGAGTTTTCATACAAGAGGAAACAGTTTCTAAAGTGTCTACATTCAACACATCTACAAATTATTTTAGAAAGTTCCTTATGCACAACCCTTGCATAAAACAAAACATAAGAGAATAAATCACCAAAAAATAGAAGCTTTTTGTTTTTCTACTCCAAGTCATTTCTTGTGGAAGAATCTAGCTTCATTTAGAAACTTTCCAAGAAAGCACAAATAAAGAATTAAATCATGATAAGGTTGAGTCACCTTATCCCAACAATCTCCCACTTGATGAAGACCTTACAAGATCCAAACTAATGAAACTATATCATCACAGCCATCCATGAAACAACATAAATCATAACATATGCTCTCATGCTCCAACTAGACACCTATCCAAATAACACAAGCATAAGATCCATGTGATAACAAAGGCTACACATGATGCCACCACTCCATTGTGCTCATGAGCTACAAAAAAGCATCAAAAACATCAACTTCTTAGCCCAACAAAATTGTGAAGTCATCCTCTAGAGAAAAAGATAAAACATCAGCCAGAACAACAACCAAACTAATTTGTCCAATCCAACTGATAAACCCATGAGATTAAAAATAACATCCATAGTAAATGCTAACTCATCCAATCGCCCATACCTCAAAGGTATCCAACACCAGAAAACTTATGCTAGCAACATAACCAACCCATAAACTGCAATGTCAAGCTCTATGTGCAAACCAGTCGATGAAGACCAAACACATACAAGAACTCTCACTGCATGGGTAATGTCGAATCTAAAAAATCAATGACATACTAAATCTACTGATAAAAACACAAAGAAAGTGAAACCATGTAGTACCAAGGACCATCCATAAAGATATGCAAATCTTGTATCAAAAACACTGCAAGAAACATCTCTCTCATCCAGTCTCCACAACTCTCCCATGTTCTACACATTCAACAAAGAAAAAAGATAAAGAAGCCACCATGTCATCACCAAAAAACAATGAAGTACAAGTGATAAAAAATGACCACAAAAGAGTGACCACATAGCTCCAACAAATCTCAAAAAATAATGTTATGTGAACCCAAACATCCAAGAAGATAACCAAGGCCAAAGAGAGAAAGTGCAAATCATAAGCATGTAACATGTCCTTCTACAAACACTTCTAAATGTCAACTATGCCAAGTATGATCTCCTTCACAACCCAAAAATAAAAATCAAAACAACATCCAAAGTTTTTCAACCTCAAGAGATCAAACATAATATGATATCATCAATCTAGATGGATGTAAGCCTCTCAAAGAAGATCAAACAACTCCATTTCCCATTTCATGAAATCAGCCCACTACCATCTCCTATTGTCACTATAAATGAAATTAAACCTCAAGGAGATAACCATGTTATCCATCTCTCACAATGAATCCTCCAGAACCATCTAACTGTAGCTCAAGATCCATGAATATGAAAGAAAAGATAAAGCACCTGAAAGTAACATTGGGCAATACCTCTCAAGTGATAAACTGCCAAGTAGACCAAGAGTAGGGAATGAGAATGCTCCTCCAAGATATGCAAATAACCTTGTTACATATCCAAGAATAATCTCCTCATAGGTCTCTATTGAAATCACGTCCAACAAAAGTGTAGGCTCCTTGGACTTTCTGTTGAAATATCATCAAGAGTATACATCTCAACAGCATGTCTCTCATCTCAAGAGAACTCTAGCCTCACCTAAGTCTCCAAGTATTCACAAACACCTATAATCAATCACTCCATGCAAGACTCCACTGCAACATAGCACTGTCATGAAGTATCAAGCAAATGATCAAAGTACTCAATACCAAGAAACTAAACCAAGATCAATGTCAAAGCTCCAACCATGGAATCAGGAACATAAACATGACATCATGATCTAAAACATCTCCTCCAAAGAGATAGCATGCTTCATGTGATCATATCAAATAATTGTATCATGTCACAACTCTAAACTAGCAATAAAGAGAAAACCATGACATAAAAGCCACCATGATAATATATCAAATAAAAGCATAAATAATATCTCTACCAAGGACCCCTTGAATCCTAAAGATGTCAGCATCTCCAATCACATGAAGATACCATCTCTAACTAGTGAACCAACAAATGTGAAAGACCCTTATATAGCAATAGGATCTAAGGCATCCTCCAACATCTACAACACTAAAGATGATCATCCATCACCATATGATGGAAAAATATAGCCACTGCTAAAGCTCCCATTGAAGCGTGACACCAAATTCTCCAAGTATATGATACACCATCCTCCAAATCTAAAAATCATCCAGGCCCACACATCACACTGGGTGAAACCAAGATCTCCACACTAAGGAAATCCATCATGCTTTAGGACTCCATAACTGACTATCCAAGTACTCTAATATCATCCCTCCTCTCATCTCAAAGTAACCACAAAAATGCACAAGTGACCAAAAACAAGGCTAACTAACAAGTGTGCACCAACACAGAATCAAATCTGGTGGATATAGACAGTCCACATCCAAGTTATCCCACTATAATTAAATGGGTGATCTACCCGCCTTACTACATAACTTGTAGATCCAATCATTGCAACATGCAAACCCACTATCACATTAGTGACACATGCAAATGAGATCAAATAGAATAATCCTATAGACAACATGACTCAAACACTAGATCAAGCACAAATCTAATTTTCCAATTATGCCCACATCAAGTACCATAGTCCAAAAATCCAACAAAGCATCACCACAAAAATGTTGAGTGACTGATCATGTACCAACATCTCCATGCAGAGAAAGAAAAACACCTCCTCTCACCATGCACAAAAAATACATGCATGTAGAACTACAACTATCTCATCTAGTACCAATCTAAAGGAACAAGAGTCCAAAAAATAGCTCTTCAGTAGATCCACAAAAAACTACAAGTTTTTATTTCAGCATGCAAAACTTGCAAAAAAATTGTGTTTAAGAACACCCATGCACATCCATACCCACTTCTCATCTAGAAGACTCAAAGTTTGAATAAAATACCAAACACCTGAACCTAGAATAATGGATTATCATACATGAACATCACCATAGATTTATTTTTTAAGGAAAATCTGTAAACCCCTCAGATCCAACAAACACAAATCCAAATCATGCATGTATAAACATCCAAGAGGAAAACATAGTACTAGAACTCCATGCCCACTTGTAGACCAATTCCACAACCACTACTCATATATGCATCTAAGAGAGATAGGCTATCCAGAAGCTTCCAAATCATCCAATGATCAACTCCATAGCCGCTATGCATTCTAGGTGACAAAAGAGACACCTTCAAATACCCATGCATCAAGAGTTATTCTGCCATCAACCAAGAGCTCAAGATCAATGTCATTTCAACATGACCAACTCTATTTTCTCTGTCTTCACCATCCTTCAAGAAATGTCTATTGTCTCATGAAAGAATAAATCAATTGCAAGA
This sequence comes from Cupressus sempervirens, assembly GCA_028749045.1. Lineage (NCBI taxonomy): Eukaryota > Viridiplantae > Streptophyta > Pinopsida > Cupressales > Cupressaceae > Cupressus > Cupressus sempervirens. Next base: position 100,027,058 of record CM053786.1, read on the forward strand.
CTTCCACTCATCAAAGGATTAATTATCACTCAATTTCTTTTAAACAAACTTCTTCAAGCTCTGCAAGATAAGAAATCTTAATAGAAGAAATACCCAGAACTAGAAACTTTGTAAATCCTCACATGCAATTCACAAAATTGAGCTTTTCTACCAATTGAAGGGAAATGAGAGCACCGTAGAAATTCATCTGAGATTAGTATGCACATCTAGTATACCATAGTTCATTGAACAACTTCTGATAAGAAAATACAAGTCCATGCCACTATGCCATAAAAGCGAAAACAAACATAGTTGATTTCCCACAATTAAAGCCTTAAAGGAAATTGATTGCAATTTATTGATCTAAATAAATTTCATCAGCATTATGACATATAGATTATTATTCTACAATCATAGAACTAGAAGAATAAGATAAAATAGAGAGCATAGATATACATGGGGAAAACCTTCCTAGGGAAAAACCCCACTCTCCAAACCATCAAGCTAATGTATTATTCAACAACAAGTTACAATACATTTTTAGCCTTCACATAGAGATTTACATCTTGCTCCATTCTAGAGAAAATTTGGCACATTAACCCTTTGTAAATAACTTCTCATCTCTCTCTACATTCTCTACAACAATGCTTTGTACTTATAGAGTTTTCATACAAGAGGAAATAGTTTCTAAAGCATCTACATTGAACGCATCTACAAATTATTCTAGAAACTTCCTTATGCACAACCCTTGCATAAAAAAAAACATAAGAGAATAAATCACCAAAAAATAGAAGCTTTCTATTTTTCTACTCCAAGTCATTTCTTGTGGAAGAATCCAGCTTCATTTAGCAACTTTCCATGAAAGCACAAATAAAGCATTAAATTGTGGTAAGGATGAGTCACCTTATCCCAAAAAAAATTTAAAAGGAATGATGTCTATCTTACCTTGATCTGGTCTTGGAAGCCTTGCAGTAGCTCATTTCTAGTAGGCAGGAACCAGACCCATTGTGATTTAGGCCAAAAGACAAGACCACCACTGAAGCGGCAACCTATCTATCGAGCCACTGCAGGCATATGTCATCAACAAGAAGTGGAGGGAGCTTAGGCATTAGTAATCCAATGGGGATCATTGGTCTCTTCCTAAGTCCCTACAAATACTCAATGTAAAACCCTTCCAACTCCACACACATGTTGCACACAACTACCTAGCTCTCCCACCACTCCTCATTTACATGCCTCTCATACAGCCAAGAATGGGCTCTCCTCACTTAAAAAAACTGATGGCCAAGAATCTATGAAGGGAACCTCAGCAGTGATGTCCAGTTGGCCTTCCTTGAAGCTAAAGCTTGCCACTCCCAATATCAAGAAATCTATTGTGGGAAAACCTGCAACTCGAGGAGCCCAGTGTTGTACCACATCATGGATTATCAAGTCCTATGAAACCTCTTTCAGTAGCACTTTGAAGGTCTCCTGCAATAGATCCATGGTGGCAACACTATCGATTCTCCTCTCTTTACAGCATCTACAGAGAACTCTATGCCAGCTGGAAAACCATCTACATAGGGCATCACCAACTGTACCAACTCTATCTTCCCCAAGAAATCCAACAAATGGGGCTTGGCTCATTGAATGTTGAGTGGGGTTGAGACAAAGAAAACTAAAAGCCATGAGTTGCAAGACCTTTGGCATGAGTTGCAAGGGCATAATGTGATTGTGGGTGAACCAAGGGAGCATGACTACACTCAGTCATCTCTCATTTCCTTCTGCCATTGTTGATAGGCAACTTTAGTTTCAAGCAAGTGCACTGATTTGACTATCCCATACTGATTTCTGGTAGAAAATATTTCTAGATAAGTTTACATCTAAATATCTTATTGAAGTAAAGTTGTGGCACTTTTAATAAAGCACTTATCAAGACAGTGGCTCTTAAACATAAACATCACACACTTAAGTACAAATTAAATTTAAGATATTATTCAATACTTTTAACCTAAAGTATTTGATGTTTAAACAAACTGTACAAAAATCTTATAAAAAAAATTTGATGAATAGTGTCCTTTTCTATTAAAAAAATATACTTAGATTACAATTCACAAAAAAGGGGCCAAGGGATACAAGATCACCTTGCAAATGAGTTTACATGGCCGAAGCCAGACTAAAAGCATAGCCATAGCTAGAAACAAAAACTATTCATCAAAAAAAACAATATAAGGCAACCTTAGGTGACCAAAGTAGTGCCAGCAGAGACTGGTGGATCATCTTTGTCTTGAAAAACCCAATCATCTTTAGGATTGGGGGGTAGGCTAGGAATATTCCAGCCAAGATCAGCAGCAGTAGTAATAGTGGCAGCCTCTACATCTTTAACCTTTGGCAGTGGAGGGGAGATTGCCAGATCCATGTGAGGCCACTTCCCAGAATGCACATGATGAGAACTAGGAGGAGGAGCTGGGGACAAACCAAAACCACCACAGGATGGGGAGGTTGAGTGGTATCTCCATCCACCATCATCACTACTAGGAGAGTAGTGGCCAGAAGCCTAGGAGTGTAGGGTGTGCGAGTGGTGGTCGGAGGAGTGGCGCCAAGGGCAGCAGCCACAAGGTGTCAAGCTTTCCACTGAGGCATCAGGAGGAACTCTAGCAATAGGGCAAGGAGCATTGCCCCAGTGATTCAGCAGCTCCTGCAGGTGAGCTACCTTGAGTGCAACTTTGTTAGCTTGCACCTAAATCTTCATAATTACATTATTACAAATGCATGCCTTAGTGTACGTAGCAATGTTAACATCCAAAAAATTGTGTGTGAATAGAACAAAATTCCTATCTTTCCACAGAGAAAATAGAATCTCTAGCCTGAAGGTATGCAAAATCTGGGTGAACTTCTAAGGAAATCTAGGAGAGTCACCCAATAAAATCATGTGCCAAGAAAAAGACTCAGGTCTGAATGGCTTAAAAAAATCATGAATCCAGTGCCAATAATTCTGAGCACACTTATAAAACTAGAAAATATGCAAGAAAGACTCTAGTTGTCCATAGAAGGGGCATCTAGGATTAGGAACCCCAATTTTTTTGAGATATGGCCCCATAGGAAGACCTTGGAAGGCCAGGCACCAAGAAAAATATGCAATCTTGGGTTCAATTATAGCATTCCATATGGTATCAAATCGTTTTCTCCATTGAGAAAGAGAAGATTGCAAATGCCATCTATGATTTAGCATATTCACCATCAGAAGATGAGGCAAAAGCCATCTATATCCCAAACTTGGCTTATAATTAGAAAAAGGAGTGGTAGGATACCACTTCCAATCAAGCCACCAAGGGCAAACAAATTGAATCCCCACTTTATGAACTAAGTGAACAAGGATGGAGGAAAGTAGAAGGTCAAAAGTCTGCTTGTCTAAATGGATAAGGCAGTATTGTACTTGCATATCTTCCTAGGTCTTGAAACTCATGGTGACCCTTGAAAAGAGGTCCTCAAGAGTTCTGATGCCACATTTAAAAAAATGTAGAGCATTAGCCCCTTGAGTCTTGGCGAGGGGAGTACCTTGAATGGAAAACAGGGGAGACCACCAAACATTTTGCTAATTCAAGGCAAGGCCATTACGAAATTCATCTCCAGCCCATCAAAGCCAAGGCTTAATAGCCTCCCAAGATTTCTATATGCTCTTGATGATGAATGAGCCCTGAATGACCATGGGATCATGCATGATGAGAAGGGTTTGGAAACCAATCCCCTTCCAAGTAGTCCTATTGGCAAGAAAGATGGAAGAAATGCAGTGTCAAACCAGAATCTTCCAAGCTTCATCTCCTAAAATAGCCCTAATAATCCATTTTTCACAAAGAGAAAGGCCTTGTTTCTAAGTGGAAAGGAGGCCAAGACCACCAAACTCTTTTGGGAGACAACAAAATTCCTAGGCCACTCTATGGAAGCCATGGTGATCAAAAACTAGAGGCCCAAAGGAAATCCCTAAGCAATCTTTCCAACTTCATGTAAGAAGCTTTGGATGGAGCCTAATAGGAGGAGTAATACACATGAGTGGCTACCAAAATCTTTGAGAAAATATGGAATTTACCAGCAAAGGAGAGCAGCTTTGTGATCCAATAGTCGAGCTTTTTGCTAATCTTGGCCAACACAACATTCCAAAGTTCCATAGGCAATGCCTAGAATGCAAAAGGAATGTCAAGAAAGTGGAAGATTTCCCTGTAAGCAACCCATTTCCACTCAAACTGGCTGAGCCAAGGTGGAGCTTTCAAAAATGACTAACAAAAATAGAGTGTTTTATGCCATTGAATGGCAGAACCAGAGGCTTCACAAAAGTGTCCAGGAAACTTAAAGTATTATTAATGTTTTCTTCATCCTCTAAAAGAATAAGAAAAGAATCATCAGCAAAATGCCTATTGACTAATTGGGAGGATGATTCAGGCAAGGAAATGCCATGAACTAGTTCTAAGGACATAGAATGTGCAAGTAGATAGCCAAAACCTTTTGCAGAAAGGACATAAAGTGCAAGAGCTAGCGAACAACCTTTCTTAATGGAATAAAATTGCCCAAAAGTCTCAGATTGCAAATTTTTGATGGTGATGCAAGCATTAACATCACCAAAGAGCATCTCCACAAACTGAAGGAAATTGGGGCCAAATCCCAAAGCCCAAAGCATAGCCAAGATGAAGGGCCATTCAATGCGATCATAGGCTTTAGAAAATTTTATCTTTAAAAAGATAGCCTTTTGATTGGACTTGCGAGCCCATTCCATTCCCTCCTAGACAGCAATAATGTTGTCAAGAATATATCTGGACTTGATGAATCTAGTTTTCTCTGGTTACACAATTAAGAGCAACATGTACCTAATTTTGAGAGAGAGTGCCCTAGCAATAATCTTATAAGACACATTTAGAAGGGCAATGGATCTCCAATTGCATATGTCCTCTAGATCACTGGCTTTAGGTATGAATTCGATGATTCCTTTGTTTATAATGGCTCCTAAGCTTTTAGAATGATAGACTTCAAGATAAAATTTGTGCAAATTAGGACCTATATGCTTCCAGAGGTGTTTGTAGAATTCACAAGGAAACCCATCACACCTAGGGGACTTGTCATCCTCCATGGAGTAGGCTGCCTCTTTAAGGTCTTGGAGGGAGAGAAGTTGCTCACAGAAAGCACGTTGCTCAACTACTAGGCAATTTGGAGTAATAGAAATACACTTTCTAAGAGCTTCCTCCTGAGAAACCAAATTTCCCTAGGATACAAACACATTCTCATAATGATGAACAAATGCTTGTAGGATGGCAGGGAGACTAGACAAAAAAGCATTTCCTTGTTTGATCTTTTTAATCCCAACATTGGTATGACAGACACGAAGAGCCTAAAAAAACTCCTTCAAGGCTTTTTTACCAACCTCCAACCATTAGACACGGGCTTTGATTTGGGCTCCCCAAGCAGAAAAATTATCAGTAATTTGTTTGTCATGGTGAAGCTTGGCAAGTTGAATCTATAAGTCCACATCAAAGGGATTGAATGTGAGGGTTTTAGAGGCTTTTTAAAGGGCAAGTGTGTTGGATTCATATGACCATTTTCTGAACATAGCCAATTGATTCCCATAAATGCACAAGAACTAGGCAATTTTGGTAATGGCATCATTCCACCATTGAATCCATCCCTTTTGAAAATGTGGATGTGGCTCCAAATTCCAGACACATAGGATATGTGAGATGGTGGAAGCATGCATCAACACTAACATGTTGAGGAAGAACTGAGACTTGGCCACCTTCGGGATAGTTGTTTTCAAAGAAATGACAAAATACATGGGATCGTGGTTAGATAATGTCACATCTGGCAGGGGAATGATAGGTAGATCTCGATCCTCAGGAAAAGAGAAATTGGATTTTGTAGTGATCATAGCATGATCAAGGCATTTTAATATGCAGTCAAAGCCAGCTTGAAAGTTGGACCAAGTGTGCCAAACCCCACTATCCTGGCAATGGTTGGTAGTGGGATCAAAAAGGCCCAATTTATTGTGCATGTAATACCAGGCCTATCTTTCCCCAGCTATCCAGCGAAAAGGTAGAATGCCATCTTTGTCAGAGGCCACTTCCACCATATCAAAATCCCCACAAATGACCCAAGTAGCTAGAGGCAAGTTTTCAGCGAGCCAGGCCCACATCTAGGATCTTTCCATAGCATCACTGGAAGCATAAGCATTAATGACTCCAAAATAATGATTGTTAATAGAAAGAAAAAGCCAAATAATTCTATGCATGGGGTCAGAACCATGCAAAATAATAATAGAATGAAGGTGAGGTGATAGGAGAATAACTACACCACCTCGACCAGCTTCATGTTGGGAAGAAAACATCACATCATCTTACTAAATTACACGGCATGCTGAAGAAAGCATGAAACTAGAGATTTTAACTTCTTGCAGAAAAAGAAAATCTAAATTACCAAGTCTATGACAGACATCCTAAACATAGTACTTTCTGGGGGGTCTATGAGACCTCAAACATTCCATGATAGAAAGTTCATGAGAACTCTTCCATATCATCTTCATCCTCAAGAAAGGAGTAGCTATTCTACAAGAATGTAGAAACATGGTTGAAGTTAGATAGAAAACCCTCTAGACTTATAGCCTAACATTTCACCTATGGTATCTCCACACATCTAGGAGGATTGTGAGAATGTTGCATCGCTAGTGGTGCTATGGAAGAAGCAACAAGAGGAGTTTTCACCCTAGCCAAGGTAGAAGCCCTAGCAGCTACCTTAATCCCATGTGAGCCAACAATGTTTAAAACTTGCAAAACTCTGGGAGTATTTCCTTTGTTCGTCACTTGTGTCCCTACACTAGCTAGAATTGATGCTCCTAAAGGGATAGGAGGAACCGCGGTGACTACAGCATAGGACTTCTTGGGGGGCAAGGGATTCGAGGGATCCTTGCCCTTATGCCCAATAATAACTCATTCTTCTTTTTTCCCTTCGACTTGTTTGACAAGTACCTCTTTAGGTGTGGGCTTGACCCTAGGTATAGCCAGAGGGTAGTCCTTGATCTTATGTTCTATGGACTGGCACCTATAATAGGTGTTGGGGAGGTTCAAGTAAAGCACCTTTTGAGAGAAGGTTTTAGTCCCAATCTAAATTTCCATAGAATCCTTGAGATCCTTGGAAAGATCCACCTCTATGCAAATGCATTGTTGCAGGTGGGCATTGAAAAAATTCTCAGGCTCCTTGGTGACAACTTTGCCAAGGGCTTTGGCAATGGACTCAATGAAAGGCCAGCATGGCAAGGGTAAACTTGGGAACTCAACCCATACAGGAACCCTAAGCTTTTTATCATTCGAGATTGTGAAGTCTAGTGACCATTTTTGAAAAACAAGCAAAGAAGAATGCATAGACCATGGTCCATTTTTAATGACCACATCTTCCTATGATGGGTTAATGAAGCAAAATAAAAAAAACCTTTGGTAAGGTTTTTCACATCATCAAGGAAGACTCCATGAGGATTCTAACTCTTGTTAACCCATTCTCATAGCATAGCTTCAGGGGGAGTCCTATCCACAAAATAAACTATCAAGGTGTGTTGTTCTAACCAATCACATGCAGCATCAAATTCTTGCAAAGGAAGGATAATGTCAAGATTACCTCATGAAAAACCTTCGAGACAAACTTGCGCAGACATTTGTTCTATGGAGGTGCCATGGTAGATCGAAGCAACAGTGTGAACACTAGAAACAACTGGTTCACCACTAGCCGGAGCCATTATATCCTAGCTTAAAAAACTCCCACTGTAAATGTGGTGTGACAAGTGGAGCTTATAGAGGGAAAGTTTAGACAAAAAGCCGTACACAAAAAACTAAAAGTTTGCATGAAGCAAGAAACCCTAATAGAGAAAAAAAAACTCCTAAAAAGCCTTATAATCAATGGACCTATTACATAAATTTGATTTATTGTGTCATTACAGATTCCTAAACTATTATGTCATCTAATTTTCCTTCATTCAATCCCACATTGTTGATAGGCCTAAAGAATATTTGTTTGTTAATTGATAGGCAAGTTTGAAGGGTAGTTAGCATATTAGTAGAATCTAGAAAGCATTAAAAGTAAAAAGAGTATACAAAAATTACAAAATAGAACTCTCATTAGACATACATAGAAAAAAATGAAGTGAATGTTACTACAATGATGAATACAACTGGCCAAAGCTCTTAGGAAAGAGTTGTTCAAGCCATGTGAGACAAAGAAATTTCTATTCAGACAGTGAGCGCAATTTTGATTGAAACATATTTTTTTGATTTCAGTTATTACCTTAACATGACTTACTTTCATGTTGGGCAGAACAACAGCTTTCTGTTGTATCCGCCTATTCATATTGTTTTGTTCCATTCATTGTACTCAGATGGAAAACACACAAATGACTCTTCATCAACAATTGAAAATGTAACTTTTGGTGAATGATACTTTAGTATAGGAGGCTTTTCAATTATAAAAAACTCAATCAAAACAATTCCATCAGTTTTCACCATACTTTTTATTTAATTGATCGAAAAATTAGAGAGCTTTCCTTATATCCAATTACTTCTAGATAAATGAAACTTGGTAAAGGTTAATTACTAATATTTTTTAGTTGTAAATAAATTTTAATAATTTTAATTTAAATTATTAAAATAATTTTAGAATGGTTTAAATCTTAAATCAATTTTCGTTTCTTTAAATCTTTTTTTCAATAATATTCAATCATTTTTAGATATTTGATTGTGTGTTTTGCATTAGGAACTTGATGATCTACAATAGAAAACCTACAAACAAGTATATATCTTCCTACACTAACTTCTATACTTCCATTTGTATGGTATATTCTTCTATCATCTTCTCTATTTCATGCCCTTTAATTTGAATTATTATTTGACTCATTCTTAAGTCCTATAATTGTAAATTCATACAATATATTTAAACAATCACCTCTAAGAGGGATTCCATTTATCACTTTTGGTCCTCCAAAAAGAGTCAAATCCTCATGTAATAGATTTGTGTATTCATTGTTGACATCCATGATCTAGCTTTGCAAAAAAGAAAAAAATAAATATTTCATCTCATGCTCTGTAACGTCCTTGTCATCAAGTAACTAGACATTTACATTCAGGATTACCTTAGTTATATCTGATTTTGATTTTTTTTGTCTAGAATACCTTCATGTAGTCCACCAAATCCTCACCTAGGCATTTATGAGAAGTCACTAATGAAACCTTGCATGAATAATATAGATAGATTCTCATGGGCTCACTTCTAATGTCTTAATCTACCATTGTGTCTGAGAATCCCTTCAAACAACCGTAATAGGGTCTCTTACAATTTTATATTTGTGTTTTTATTTGGTGACTTTTGATCTAAATTATCTTTATTCTATGATAAATTTATCACTTTTCCATACTTAAATGATCTCCCACAAATATACACTCTTAACTTTACACCCATATTTTGATGCTTAACTTAGACTTCGATTTTACTAAATACTTTGTGGCTACAAACTTTTGTCCATGTCATTGATTTGTTTGTATTGATTTATTTTTCTAGTTCTACCTCATATTTTTATCCACTTTAGTGGTATAAGCAAGAGAATTATATACATCTTTAAATGAAAAAATTATCTTCAAATATTTTGAGATATGTTTGAATATTGAAAATCATTTAATACTCTCTTCTAGTAGTATCTTAATACTTTGTTGAGAGAGTGATTTAAAAGTAGTTTAATGGTCTATATTGAAATTATTAAGAATATTTGATAAACTCATTGTTGGAAATTAAAATTTTAATAATTGTTATGTTGTCATTGATGTTGAATCTTAGTAATGAGACAGTTTTCAATCTTATTTGAGTTTCATAGCTATTTTATTGATGAAGAGGATTTGAGAGATTAGTCATAACAAAAGCATCTAAAGGAAAGGTCAAAGTTATGAAGAGACTATAATGGACACTTAGACTTTGACAAGATAAAGCGATTCTTTAATCATATCCTAAGTAGAGAAGATAGTTATACTAAATCCTTGAAGAAGTGATCAAAGATAGATCAAATGTACAGGCTTGATCGAGCAATAGAGAAGAAGATTAAGGAAAAGTATTGACTAAGTGGGAGAACAACCCAAGCAGGAATAGTTTTGGTCAAGCTTTAGCATTGAATGAGTGTCAATACATGTGTTGAGTAGAAGATTTAGTAGTGACCAAGTTGTACGGTGATGACCGAGTGACAAAATACAATAGTGGCCAAGGAATAATATTTTAACAATTTGTGAGAAATCATGATTTCCAGTTGACAAAGTTGATTTCTTGGAATATGGAAAGCATGTTAAAGATAACGATGGATGACCTAGATAATTTAATGCTAGGAAAGGATAAGGTAAGTGATGTGAGGAATGGATTCCAAGAGATGTTCCTAGAAAAGAAGAAGATAAACAAGAATGTAAATAGATTCATTGTATGAGTTGAATGTGATCATAAATGCTAAGATCCATGATAATGAGGAAAAAGAAAATTTAAAGAAGTGCAAGGGCTAAGTTTAGAGAGAGCATATGCATGTGTGTGAAGCACAAGTTCTAATGAAGACCTAATAAGGGTCAAAATGGTGTGTTGATGGTATTGATTGGCAAATTTGAAGCAGACGGTTGGGAAGAGTTGATAAAAAGAGAAGAGTGATTGCTTGAAGGATTGTCGAGTAAAACAAAGACTAAGATGGTAATGAAGGCCAGTCAATGGATCATTATAAACACTGAATAGAGATTTGAATTTACAAAATTAGTTGTACTTGACAGATCAAACCAGTTGATACTTTATAACCATTGTAATTAGTATTTAAAATCCTTTAATCAAGGTTTACCTAACATTGATTTTTAAATCCTTTATTCATGGTGGCATTCTAATGGAATGTTCCAACGTCCTCTAACTAGACCACTTTTAATAGGGTGATTAAATCCTTTAACAAGGTCACATTTAAGATGTATTTTATAAACCTTTAACAAGCTTTGCTCCTAACAGAGCTCACTTTAGAAGAGTGAAAATATTGGTGACATGTTATTGGTAGATTTTTTTCCAAATTGAGTTTCCATGTTAAATCCTAGTGTCAAACTTGTGTGGATGTTATTTGTGATGATATTGATGAAATGAGTAGGTAAATGAAATAACAATTTTCATGAATCAGATGTGTGATCATGATGGAGAAAGATTCATTGAATCTAGACATAAGAGAAAATGTATTACACATTTCAAGAAATCTATGGAAACAATTTATAGAGATTGGTGAAGAGATTTAAATCATTAATTTGAGGAAGATTTAGCATTTATAGAAATAAGGTTAGTTGCCTCATGAATGTTAGAATAGATTATATAAAGCCAAAATAGAGTTAGACATAGTATGGAAATTTTGAGATTAAGGAATACTAGAGAGGAGGCGAAGAATATCTTAAGCATGTCTCATCTGTAAAGGAAACATCATACAAAAGGAGATCAACTAGAGTTATTATAGGTTGGTTGAATAAGTGATTACAACATGAATTTATTGTTGGGTTGAAGAATAATCATAGAGAAGTTACAGAAGGCTAAGAGGATTATAGAAATAGATCTTAAAGGATTTGATAAGATTTCAAGAAAGTAATCACATGTACACCCTTGTTATTTTATTCCTAAAAATTTAGAAAGTTTGTTAACTCGGTCAAGTGGGTAATTCTTAGCAAGACTAAGGGTTCTAAATTGAGGTTTTTATAAATCCTCTAACAAGGTTAACACTATAATGGTGCGTTAAAATCTCTTAACAAAGTCATATGCATTCAAAATGAATATAGTCTTAACAGGGTATTAGTCACTCCTAATAGGGTGAGTCACTTAGAAGGTGACAACATTGTAGCTCCTAACATGATACTCTTATTATTGTACATAGTGCTGAGTTTTTAGTATCATCCCCACCATAGTTTTTCCCTCTAAACATTTTTTTCCTTTGAGACCAAAAAATTGGTGCTCTTAGTTATGTGTTTTGATGTTATATGTTTACTACTTTAAAATTTAAAAGTTTTACATTCTATAAATAGGATAATAGATCAATCATATCATGAGTTAATCAGTTTAAGGATTTGAAGGTTATATGGTTGAAGTGGTAATTTATTGTTTTGCACTAATTCTCCCCCCCCCCAAAACACACACACACACATTTTTTTGCACTGATTTCCATTAACCCCCTTCTTAGTCCCTAAAAATTTCCAAAAGAAAATCCCTCCATACTTTTATACTGCCTATCTTCAAACTTATCATTTTACACTTACCTAAAAATGTAGCACTAGAGAAAGGAATACAACCCTTGAGATCCCAGTTAAAATACGTCTTCATAGGTTCTTTTGTAACATGATCAACCATAGTGACCTTAAAATGGATCTCCATCACAAATAATTCTACACTGATCCTTTCTATTATAATTCTAAACCTTTTATTTCCATATGATTTAATTGTAAACACACAACAATTTTTTGAACCAACAACTTCCAGTCTAGATTCTGTATGAGATTCTTAACATCAATGTTTCATATCACACTCTATAATCCATCATCAAGATGAAAATGAAAGAGATGCATAAAATAATAGATCATTACATCATGCATGTCTTTCACTTGGATCATCATGGTGGGTCACATAGTGTGATCTAAAACATTGATGTTCAAAAACTTATATACAATATAAACTAGAAGCTATTCATTCAAAATTCTAATGAATTACAGAAAATTGATAGCATGGATCACAAAAAATTTATTAAAAAATTATGTTGTCTTTAATTGATTTGCACATAATCTACCATATTAAAGGATTCCCAATGGATAGTACATATCAATCATCCCTATGAGATTCTCCTTGAACGAACTTCATTATCACATCATTGAAAATGTGGTGGCTCCTTAAACCCCACTGATTAATGATCACATTTGATACAAATATCTATATGTTAGGTTTCCTTGAAAAGAAATCCAAAAAAATAAGAATATTCTTTGTATAAAAACAACTGAAGAATTATTCATCAATTGAACTATTCATTCTTGCATAAGATATTAAAAAGAAATGAAATAACATAGTGCTGCCTATAATTTCTATCTACATAACCCTATATTATTTTCCTTCATACATGAATTTTCTTTATCTTCTCTATGTAGAATTAACATGTTATATAATTACTTATGTTTATGCTTTGGTTCTTGGCATGTGAAACATTATTTGTTCTTTTGCAATCTTTCTAGTACATAATGTATAGAAGTTCTCTTTAGTTCAATCTTAAATTAAAATTTGGACTGAAAAAGTTGAAAGATAAAATTTAAATTATCCACATCCCTTATTATTTAGTGATAATGAAATAGAAAATTAATATAGTCCACGTATCTAATTACTTAATAATGATGAAATATAACATTTGAATTCTTCCATACATGCAAAAATGTTGCAAATCTTATACAATATGTGTTTGAAGTATCAATAGAGCTTCATGAAGCTACAAATGATTCCTATTGAAATATGATTTTTAGTTTCTTACCTTAATTTTCTAGGAAAATAGATTGGTGTTGATATTCAATAGCTAAACATTGTGGATCATTATTTAGCTTCCATTCTAATCAATTTTGGATGGGATTTGATGATAGAAGGGTTATGGTTTTGAGTAGCACTCATAAGTCTTTTGAGGTAATTTGACAAAAGATCAAATGAAATGCTTCACAAAAACTCAATTTGGAATTGAATTTGAGAAGGAAGAGGATGACTCTTTTACAAAGGATGATATTAGATAGGATTTTAGAGTAGTAAAAGGAATTTTATCAGTGGAAATTGGATCAACATCTATTTGACATCATCCAATTTGACTTAGTTAATTCAATTTGATGGGTCTTTTGGTTTTGTTAGATCGTGTATACCTACTATTGTTCCCATTGCCAACTTTAATTTTTTGTTAGAGGACTTAGTACAACAAGAAAAATTATGAGTTATAAAGCATTTCTTCTACTCAATTTTTGGTATTTTTTTGGGTAAAGTTGTCCTCATGGTAGTGTAGATCTAGTGAACTAGGTGTTGTTGTTGAAAGTCCATTTTTAATTTGTGCTTTTTTACTAATAATATAGTTTCTAGAATCATTCTTTATTATTATTCTATAGGAAGTATTATTGTGAAAAAACATATTGAGAAGGGGATGGGGAGGAAGGGGTGAATTAAGATCCATAAATTTTCTATCCTTCAAAATAACTTGACTGTATTGACCATATTAACCATCTCATATCTAGTTTATACATAACTTGAAATATCAAACACTACGTACCACATCCATGAAATAAAAACATATAACACAAAATATTTTAGTTACCCAGAAACCCTCTAAGATGAAGGTAAAACTAGGGTGGGGATGACTTCCACAAATCTTCACAACAAAATTAGCCTTTTAGGACTACAATTTTGATTACTTCTCATGATCTACCTTGTGAGGGGTTTTCTCTTTTAAAAGGTTTAATACTATTAGGTCTACCTAAATTAAAGGATTTTACACTTATAATGGAGTAAAAATTTGGTTAAGAGATTCACAAAGATCTGTTATAACCACAATGTTTAGATATTTTTCTTCATTCAATCTATCAAAACTGATTCAATAACTAATCCTTTAGTTTGCACTTGTAATTTTGATAATAGATCTCCTCCTTCCAATCTTTGATATGATATATCTTTACTTTGTCCATCACTACTTCAATCAGGTCGCTAAACTCTATTTGCTTCACAATTTTCTCTCGCAGCATCCAAAACTTAACTCCTTTGCATAATTCACACTATCATCTGTGATCACATTCCATCACTTATATAAAAAATAGGGATTGGATCTTCCTGTTTAAAGATATTTATAGAGTCTTCTAGACTTTGTCCCTTTTACCTCTTTATCTGATTGGTTTTCCTCTCTTCATAGGGATTGATGATCCATGTCAAAACGTGTAACAACCTTTGTAACAAACTCTAAAATCATTAAATGTGATTTAAATGTCAGCTCAAAATAGTTTCCCTCGAGATTTTTACTATTCTAGACATTTTTGTGTACTCTATGTTACTCAGCACACATTTTCTTTGATGCTCTGTTGTAACTATTTTTCCTTTTGTTACTCGACCTTAACTAACTCGACAACTTCTGTATAACTCAGAATCTATGTGCTTTGTCTACTTGGCATTAATTGTACTCAACTTATGTTGAAAGTGCTCAAAGACCAAAGACTTTCTCAGCTCTTATAGAGCTTGGCATATACATGAATATTTACAAGTCTTTACATGACTTGGCCTATATAGATTAGCTCAATCACAATGATGACTGACTGACTCTACCTTATTTATGACTAAATGTTTGGTACTAATAGATAAAAAAAACTTAGAGAGGCCAACAACTTCTTATATACTTCTATTATTTGATTTAAAATTTAAAATTTTACCTTTGACCTGAAAAAATGATATAGGAGTAGAAATAGATATTAATGTCGCAAAGGACTCAGGCATTGGGCACTAGTGCCTTCAGATTTTTCTTTGAATTTTATTCAATGGTCTTTTTATAGTTGAATTTTCTATTTTATAATATATTTTTCTCTCCCTAATTTGAACCTAAAATTACAAAAGTACAGGGGGAAATATGGGTGTAGATATATAAGAACATGTCTTTTTCAAGCCCAAGATCTTAAATATATATACCTCAAAAAATAGTAGAGTCTATAAAATATGATAGTGTGCACTTTAAATGTCATTGACATTTAAGATTGAGCTAGTAGTGATAATACAATAAAAATAGAAACATAGTCAATTAAGTTTGAGTTAATTATTAAATGTCTCAGATGAGATATATCTTTAAAACGAAATATTTCAAATTAAAAACAATGTAAACATGACAAAATCCTTTTTTTTTTTAATAAAGATAAAGTTATACATTCAAATTCTCTTGCAATAATAGATATAATTAATAATAATTATGTGTGTACTAATAACCACATTAGAATCGAGTAGATTATTACCTTCTACAATCATAATTCTCTTGAAATTTGTAGTCTTGAAAATAATTATTGTTCCATTGTTCTGATATCACTCTAGTAAGATGGGTGATTGTACACTAAAACATATATCTCCTATATATATAAAATAAATCCCACAGATACATAACCAAAAAGTGACTTCGATAAACCATAAGACATTATCTCACATGTAAATTGGTGATAATGTTTCCAACTATTATAACCACTTACTAAGAACTAACACATGAACTTAAGAGGCCCAGTTTAAATCCTACAATAAACAAAAATAAAGATTTGTGAAATATAGGGACCAAAAAGAACATTACTATTTGGGCCATATGTTTTGTAATTCTATGAGAATATAAAAAAATTTAATCCTATTAACCTAATTATTTGATCAATTTTCTTAGTCTGGAAACAAATTTCCTCATATCTCTTCTACTAACTTGAAAATTATTGCTAGTCAACATGCTACTCAACATATTTACATTAGATTTCATTAGTAATCCATCTTATTCTATCATTAAGATCCTAATTGCTTTACTTATATAATCTTTAGTAAAAGAAACATCCTCGTCATTTCTTCTCACTTCCACTCCCACATTAAACTCTTGCGTAATTTTTACATTTAACCCTTGTTCAAACTATTGACCCTATGGAAAGACATATTGTCAATTAGTGCCAAAATACTTAGTCATCATGGGAAGTCAATATAGCCCAAGAAACCAAACAAAAGAATGTTAACCAAGCTTGTGTATGAACTGAGCTAATAGCAGAAACCAAGCTCACTTATGAACTAAGATAACAGTGACAACCAAGCTCTAGTGCAAACCAAGTTAGTCAAGCATTCCAATTTTAGAATGAGAATAGAGCAGTGTGAATTGAGCCAGCTAAGTTTGTCGACTATTCAATGCAAATAAAGCATCCAAATTCAACCAAGTGCTAGAGTTAGTTGAGTTCAACATGTTGCCCAAGTGTATGCATATCACCCGAGTAAGCTATTAGACCTAAGTAGTAGCATTCAGCCAATTTGGTAATTGTTTTTGAAACTATTGAATTGCTATTGTAGCTGACCTAATATAAAGTTACTTTTTGGATCAATATATATGGAAAACATCATGGAGTTACATTATTCATTATGATAAGTGAATGAGGAAAATGGAAGAGCATATTGACTAGGAGGCTACCAAGCAGTACAACATGCCTCAATCTAATTTCATTAGAATAAGCAAAGCACAACATGCCTCAATCATATTTCAATAAAATAAACAAAAAATTAGTCATTAAATTTGATCAAAACTAATATAATAAATCATCTCACTACAATAATAAATGGATTCGTAAATCATTTGAATAAATTAAGAAATCTATAATACATGAACTAAGAATCATCTAAACAAATCAAAACCTAGAATTAAAACTTGTCAATAGTCTTGGTATTTGTGAAGTTGAATGACTAAAAAATAATCTAATGAGGATCAATCCTCCCATATCATAAGGAATGTCATGGCCTAGACAAATGATTCAAATAATTGAAAATTACAATAGTACATGAACCATGAATCATGTAAATAAATCAAAACACATCAATAGCCCTTATATTTTTAAAATTGAATGGGTACAGATGTGCCAACAAGGATCAAGTCTCCCATATCATAAGGAATGAGGCTACCCACACAAATAATTTAAATAAGCAAAATAAATCAATAATAAATTAATCAAGAATCATGTAAAAAAGTTAAATCTTGTCCATAACTCTAATATTTGTGAAATTGAATGGTTCCTAAATGAGACAACAAGAATGAAGTCTTTCCAAATGAAAAATTATGAATCTTTAAAAAGTGCATGCTAAGATTTTATTCTTAGACTAAAAGTATTAAATAATAAAAAATGACTGACTCGATCTTTTCTTTGATATTTAAAAGTAACATAAAAAATATGACAATAGAGAGAACTATAAATATTTACCTGTAATTCTTAATAGGAACATTGATGTCTATCTTACCCTGATCTAGTCTTGGAAATCATGCAGCAACTCATTTTTGGAAAGCAAAATCTAGAGGAATAAGGCCTTGCTTTCCAGCAAACATATATATATATAAGGAATCAATGAAGAAAAAGTAAACAACACAAGTATTTATCATGGTTCACCACAACTCGTGGCTACATCAACACTCCAGTAGGGAATAATTATATTAATGAAATATACAATATATTACATGGGCTTCACATAGGCTTTATAAAGAGCTTTATGAATATGAAGATTCAAGGGAGAATGAACAGTCAGTGACCGTTGACCTTCATATCCCAAAAAACTCCTCCATGAAGTCCAACTAGTACACCCATGTGCATTAGCATCTCTACTTCCCATTCAAATTTCAAAGAACAATGTGACCTTGAGACAATCTCAAGATTGCCAGACATTGCTCTAGCACACTCCAAATGAATGATCTCCACATCATATCTGAGTTATAGATACATATATACCACATAGACATATCATATCTTAGCTAGATAGACATATACCACATCCCCTCCAAATAAAAAATATGTACACACTGTTCTCATCTGCAGGAAATAAGAGATTTATGGGAAATCTCTCATTAATGGAATTGCCTTCATGCCATAAGTCATTATCCTTTGCGTCCATTTTGTGCATTACATAGATGTAATTGGGATTGACCTCATTTGTGGCATCAGGAGTAAGATTGACAAAGTCATCCCATGTATACTTTCCAATACATCTTTCTTTCAAAAAAAGCCACAAATATCCCTTCGAAAGATGTTGCTCCATAATTTTTTGTATCTGTTTGAATATCCCCTTCCACGAAATCTTCTACACCCGCCATGTATTTCAGTACTCCTGCCACTGCGTTTTCTACACCAGACACATCTTTTAACATCCGACAGGAAATTCTACTCTGATTTTTTCATCTACACTTTCCCGAAATTGTCACTTGAGGGTTCTTCCTTCACCATTTTCAAAATGCAGTGATAGAGGTTTACCGTAGCTTCTATCAATGAGATATGTAGGCTATTTTACAATAACCTCAACCTGAGGATTATTGCGTGGACAATGACCACCGAAAGTGGCCCCTTGCAGACTGTGTAATTCATTGTTCACAGAGCACATGTTTTGGTCACCATTGAACTCCAGCCTAGCATTGTCAATATGCAAGTCAAGTCCCTTGCCATATAATCCTCTAGCAATGGGTTTACATTCAAAAAAGTATTCTTGTGGAAAACACCGGTGACACCAAACACCACATTCCAATCCATATTTATGCGATGAGTTTGAGGTGCTTGTTATTGTGCTCACACCAGAACTAGGCGGGGGAAAGGCTTCTATTTTATGATAGAGATCTTTTCACCCAAACCAGGATGAAGGAAAGCTTCTCTCGCACACCACGAGTCATCCTGCACCCCGACTTTACCCCACATCAATAATGCATACAATAAAACACTGCTCTGACAACATGGGGACTGTTGTATTGCACAACACCGCTCAAGTTTGGCCCCATAATTTCTCACATCACCTGGATGTGATACGTTGCCCAACATATTACTCTGCCCAGTGAAACCCGTATCGAACTGGGTAACATTTGCAGTCTTGCAATCTTCCAAGTCTGACGTGTGCTTTGGGAATGAACAAAAGTAGAGCTATTTATAGGGGGTAAATATGACCTGTGGTTGTATGGTCCAAGGTCTTGCATGGCCTTCGAACCTATACAGTGGCCATGAGTAAGGTCTCCTAATGGAATAATCTCCTCGCATTCATCGGGCTTCTTGTTTACTAAACTCACGAGCTCGAGTCTCCTAACTGGCAATGCAACAATTTCACTCAATAGAGGCTTAAATAGAGTCCCTTCCTCACTCTGTCTATCAACATGAAACTGTCTTTCGACGTGCAATATTCTTGCCGGCTCGAACCTGCAGACTTCGTTCTGCTAACTAATCATTCGGGATATCTTTAGTTTAAGAAATAGTTTTTCCAGCAGTTTGATAATTTAACTATTAATATAGTTTTTTCAACTGTCCAAACAATTTTTAGGTTGTATATATTCTTTTGTTATTTTAATAAATTTGTAGCGTGTGTATGTGTGTGTGCATTTCCAGTTTCACATTCTTTGGGCCTATTACAGTGGTATCAGAGCCAAGTTGTTGGAGAAAAGGAATTTAGATTGAATTGTAATTCCAATGCATTCTTTAATTTCAATCGTTGGATTAGTTCTTTTTGGAAAAGAGAATTATCATGAATGGTTTTGTAAAGTAAAAAATACTCTTATTTTTAATGATTTGTGGGATGAAGTTTGTGAAAGCAAAGATGAAGATGAAGAGCCGAAGCAGCCTACAAATGAAAAGGAACTCGTTATCTCGAAGGGTAAAGACAAAAAGGCTTATGCTCTCATTGCTGCCTCCATTACTGAAGAGGTAAGTAGACATATAATCTCTTGTAAGAGTGCATTTGCAGCATTAAAGAAACTCAAAGATCAATATGATTCTTATTCAGAACTTGAAATCATTCAATTATTAATGAAGTTATTCAAGTTAGAAATATAAGATAATGATCCAATGAAGTTAGCCTCTGAAATTAGGGCTTTATTTCATGATATTGAAACCACGGGTGTAAAAGTAGATCTACAACTCGCTGCTTTTATTAAAGCTCTTTATCCTACCTACTCACACTATCTTGAACCTCTTCAAGATAGTAAAAAGATGAAAGATATAACATTTGACAAACTTGTGGAGAAGATTGCAGAGAGAGAAAAAGCATTTAGAAAAAAAAGAATTACTTTCAAATGCTGAGACTTTGTGTCTTGCACAAAAACAACAGGGGCAAACATCCAAAGATGAGCCTTCTAGACATGATAGTAGCAACAAAGGTCATGGAAGAAGACAGTCTAGAGGCAGGGGGGATAAAAATTATCAAGGTGATAGACAATATTCTCAGCCACAACACCAACATAGGGATTATCAACAAAAAGAGAGGCAAGCTATACAATGCTATAGATGTGGAAAAATGGGTCATAGTGCCAATCTTTGTCAAACTCCATGGGAGAAGATTTGTGACAAGAAGGAGAAGCCACCAAAAAGAGGTAACCCTCCTAAATCTACACATTATGTTATAGCACATTGCAATGTTGGGATTGAAGAAGTTTTTAGTACTTCAAATTCTAGTTTGAATGATACTTGGTTGTTAGATACTGGAGCCACATGTCATATGACTTTTAGAAGAGATTTTTTTGAGACATTCAATGATCATGTGGATGGAGTAGTATATTTTGCTGAAAAATCTGAGGTAAAACCTTCAGGCATTGGGTCTATTAGACTTAAATTACCAGGTCTTGTTGATTACATATTTTGTAATATTCTATATCTTCCACAGTTGAAGAGAAATTTAATATCACTTGTGCATATTAGACAGCAAGGTCATTCAACACATATATGTGATGGTATTATTGAGATTAGAAGAGATGATGATCATGTGATTGTAATGAATGGAGTTGAAGATGAAAAACTTTTATATTTGAAAGGTACTTCATCAAGTTCTCAGAATTATGCAAATTTCTCACAGTATGGTGGGAATATTTCTTCCAGCTTGTTATGGCATGCAAGATTTGGTCACATTAACTATGATAGTCTCAAAATTATGAAACAAAATGGAGTTCAAGGACTTCCCACTATCCCAAAACAAATTTTTCAATGTGATGCTTGCATCTTGGGCAAACATAGTAAACAACCTTTTCATGATTTTATGTTTAGAGCTTCTAGAAAGCTGGGTCTCATTCATACAGATTTGTATGGGCCTATGCCCTTTCCATCAGCAAATGGAAAAAAATACATAATGACTTTTATTGATGACTATACTAGGATGTGTTGGGTTTATTTATTAAAAGAGAAATCTCAAGATTTTGATACCTTCAAAAATTTCCATTTGTGGATTAAAAATGAGACTCAACTCAATATTGGAACCCTAAGAAGTGATAATGGTGGTGAGTAAACTTCTAGAGATTTTGAAAAATATTTGTAGGAAAATGGTATTAAGCATCAGAAAATTGTTCCATATAACCCATAGCAGAATGGTGTAGCAGAACATATAAATCGCACACTAGTGAATATGGTAAGATCTATGATGGTTTTTAAAAATGTTAAATTAATGTTTTGGGGAGAAGCAATTTTCTGTGCTATCTACATAAAGAATAGAATTCCTTCTACTGCACTACAAAGTAAAACTCCCTATGAAATGTGGCATGGCCATCTTCCAAGTGTCAAGCATTTTAAGGTTTTTGGTTGCACATGTTATGCTTTAATTCTTGCTCAATTGAGAAATAAATTGGAAGCTGGGAGTAGAAAGTGCATTTTTTTGCGATATTCTACTACTTCCAAAGCTTACCATCTATATGATGAGGAGAATAAAAAAATAATTATTTCTAGAGATGTTATATTTCTTGAATTTGACAAAGATGCACACAGTATTGACAAACAACTTTCTCATCTTGATAGATTTCAATCAAAAAAATTCTATCATGAATGGGATAATGAACTTCCAACTCTTGAAGGGGGGATTCCCTTTCTAGGTCAATCATTGGAAGTTACAAAGAATGAAAAACCTGTTGAAAGAGAAGGCAACAGTTCTAAAATAATTCCAAAATCTAAAATAGTTTGTGAAGAACTTGTTGAAAGAGAAAACAACAATTCCAAAAAAAATAGAAATCATTTGTGAAGAACCTGTTGCACAAGAATGTGAACCAGCTGAACCTATTGTACAAGAATGTGAACCAGCTTGTGAAGAATCTAATGCAAAGGCTCTAGAGGTTGATAAAACATTAGAGCAATCAATTTATAGATCAATGCAGACCAAGAAAATTCCTCAGAGGTATGAAGATTTTGAATTAAATTTTTATATTGTTGATGAACCTTCTTCATTTTAAGAAGCAACAACAAGTGATGCATGAAGAAGTGCAATGCAAAGGGAGTATAATGCTCTCATAAAAAATGGAACTTGGAGGTTAGTGGATCCTCCAATTGGAGCCAAATCTATTGGCTGCAAGTGAGTATATAAGAACAAATATAAAGTTGATGGTTCACTTGATAAACACAAAGCAAGACTTGTAGCAAAAGAATATGCTCAGAGAGAAGGTGTTGACTACACTGAAAATTTTGCTCCTACAGCCAAGTGGGGAACTATTTGAGCATTGTTTTCTTTGGCAGCACAAAAAGGATGGCATATATACATCATATGGATATTAAAATAGTCTTTTTAAATGGAGATTTGAAGGAAGATGTCTATATGCTACAACCTAAAGGTTTTTTCGTCAAAGGCCAAGAACAAAAGGTCTGTAAATTGGTAAAATCTTTGTATGGTTTGAAGCAAGCACCACATGCTTGGTATGAAAAATTATCTAAGAACCTCCTAAAATTAGGCTATAATAATTTTAGTCTAGATGATGCAACTCTCTTTGTCAAGAAAATTGGTAGATCAATTGTGTATCTAGTTGTATATGTTGATGATCTTCTCATCACAAGAAACAATGATGATTATATAGAATCCATTAAGAGAGAGTTGAAAAAATGTTTTGATATGACTGACTTGGGATTACTTCATTATTACCTAGGTATTGAAGTCATTCAAAATCCTAAGTTTATTTTTATTTCTCAAAAAAAAAATATCGGAGAGTTATTGTATAGATTTAGCATGAAAGATTGTAATTCTGTTTCCACTCCAATGGAGCAAAATATAAAGATTTTATCCAATGAAGGAAATACTTTTGAGGATCCAACCAAGTACAAGTAGCTTGCTGGAAGTTTGATTTATCTCAACACTACTCACCCTGACATTACAATTGGAATTTTATCCATATTTATGCATAAGCCATGTGAAGGGCATTGGATTGCAGCATAAAGAGTTTTAAAATATTTAAAAGGAACTCAAACTCTTGGCATAAAATATTCAAGAGTTTCAGACTTCCATCTTACTGGCTATTCTGAGTCAAATTTTGATGGTGACAAAGAGAATGGGTTATCTACTTCTAGTTATTTGATGACCCTAGGATCAGCTTCTATTACTTGGAGATCAAAGAAATAAACAATTCCTACTGACTCTACAACTGAAGCAAAATATGTAGTAGCAGCTCAAGATACAAAAGAAATTGTATGGTTGAGGAAAATTCTTGATGACTTGCAAGAGAAACAAACAACTTCAACAACTTTATTTGTTGATAATAATTATGCAATAAAAATGGCAAAGAATCCTAAATTTCATGATCGAACCAAGCATATATCAATACCAAAAATCACTTGATTCGATATCATGTTGAAGCAAAAACTATACAGCTAAAACATTGTTCCACTAAAGAACAAATTGCTGATATTTTTACTAAAGAAATGGGACGTGTTAAATTTGAATAATTTTGAATGCTACTTGGCATGACAAATATCCCTTCAGATTAAGGGGGGAATGCTAACTAATCATTCAGGATATCTTTAGTTTAAGAAATAGTTTTTTTGGCAGTTTGATTATGTAACGATTAATATAGTTTTCTCAACTGCCCGAATAGTTTTTAGGTTGTATATATTCTCTTGTTATTTTAATAAATGTGTAGTATGTGTGTGTGCATTCCTAGTTTCACATTCTTTGGGCCTCTTACACCTTCTTTCGCTCAGAACTCACATAGCTTTCCATTCTTCCACTAAGGTCATCAATGCACAAAAATCTGAGGAAATTTTCTACAAGGGAGCCAACCATGACTGTATCATATTTGTGATTCCATAAGAGCACCTCTATAAAGACTTTGATCTCCTAAAACTATGGGCTCAACTTCTATTTTCTTTCTATTGTGTGATTAAAGGGAACACACTCTAGTATACACTACTACATAACATTGTTGGAATAGACAAATTCATTGGAATAGACCAAGTTCATATCATTCTCCTATTGCAATTGAAACTGCAATTAACTCCACCATGTGTGTGCATGATTGAATATGTCTTCAAACACATGGTAAGGTTGTTAAGTGTTAGTGTTGTCACATTACACCATCCACATGTACATTTTGGACTCTTCATTTGTAGTTGAAAGTCCTTTATTTATAGAGGCTATCTAATCTATATTATTGTGCAGCCAGATTAATAAAATACTTTTGTTATTTTTTGTCACCACTTTCTTTCTCAGTTCTATATTTTAATATGGTATTAGAGCATATTCTAATCCAAGGGTTGTGATATAGTTCTTTTCTCTGATATATGGCTATATCAGAGTGTCTATGATTCACGAACTATGATAGAATTTGTTTGTGTGAAATCTAATTTTTATTTTTATGCAGATTAGTTCGTGTGAATAAGTGTTTGTACTCTCTAGCTAAAGGAATATCAAAAAAGTGCTGGAAATCGTAGTAAGAAAAGATATTGATGTTTGTGTAATTCTTTAAAAAATCTTGGGTAGTTTGGGCTTTATGTTGGCTGTTAAATCTATGTTTTTTATTGGAGTTGAGTGTCTAGGTATAGAAAATAGTTGTGAGATGGTATGTTAAAGTTTTTTTTTGCTATCACACAATAAAGATGACATGGGATGTAAGTGTATGGATTGGCAATAAGTGGATGTATCTATCTAAATGTAAAGGCTATGTTGTCAAGTTTTGGTCATGTAATGGAAGATTGTTGAATCAAATATCTCTCAAGTGCATATTGTACCTAATCTATTGTAAAAGGTGCATTATCGGTTGTGCCTGACACCTCAAAAGTTTTTACATATTGATGAACCATGTATCTAAAAAATATTTCTAGCGAATTAGTGAGCATAGTGGCTGGGTACACATGTGACTCGGTAGATGGATTATTTTTCATATGGACTCAATATTAGTGCACATGAGAAAAAATTTAAGCTGGTTTCCCCATCATTCGAACAATTGTTTTGCAAAGTTTGTAAGGTTTGTGGTAATCCAAAACCATTTTTTTAAGTAAATATATTGAATGGTTTGTGGTAAGCCAAAAACCACTTGTTTAGGTGAAAAGCTTGAAAATCTTGAAGGGTTTGTGGTAAGCCAAAACCACTTGTTTAGATGAAAAATAAAGAGCCTCTTGAAGGGTTTGTGGTAAGCCAAAATCACTTGTTTGGGTGAAAAAATCTAAAAGGATTTTATGAAGAGTTTGTGGTAAGCTAAAACCACTTGTTTAGGTGAGAAACCCAAAAGAAAAATTAATTGCATTAGCTAGAGAAAATCCCAAATGGTTATGGGTCAATCGATTAAAAACTCATATCATAATAACACAAGAAACAAACTGATAATGAGAAGGAGAACCAAATTTCTTATGTTGTAAAATAGGTACCTAGTAAGGATCAATGCTAGGACCTATTCTATTTGAATTTCTTATCATAATTTCTTCCACATAAGGAGTCTTTAGTGGTAAAAATTAAGGGAGGGTGTTGGAATAAACAAAGTCATTAGAATAGACCAAGTCCATGTCATTCTCCTATTGCAACTGAAACTATAGTTAAATTCACCATGTGTGTGCATGATTGAATATGTCTTCAAACACATGGCAAGGTTGTTAAGTGTTAGTGTTGTCACATTACACCATCCACATGTATACTCTAGACTCTTCGTTTGTAGCTAAAAGTCCTCTATTTATAGAGGCTATATAATCTGTATTATTGTGTAGCAAGCTTAATAAATTACTTTCGTTATTTGTTGTCACCACTTTCTTTCCCAGTTCTATATTTTAATAAACATAGCTATTTAAGACTTTTTTTTAAGACGAATTTCATGTTTCATCTTAAACGCTAAATAAATATTGTAAGCATTTAAGTTTCAAATTAAAATTATTTTAATTTTCATAAAAATAGAAATTAACACAAAAGACGTGTGAAATTTCTAAAGGCGACAAAAGGGTAGAAGCTGAATAGCGGGAAGTAGCCAATTTTTTTCACCCTTCCATAGCTTACAAATGCCAAATCGCAAATGATGTAGAAGTCTATGCTGTCAAAAAGGAGGATTTCCCATTCTGGCTCAACTCTAAGTCTGGTCATGCAAATTTTTTATTACAGAGATTACAATGAAATGAAGGCTATGGAAAAAGTGGAGAAAGCTTCTAGATGTGCTATTTTTGAGACTCAAGGGTTTAGTGTCAGGTTTCTAGAAAGACTTTTGAAGAAGCATAGTCATAAATGACAAGGTTTTGTAATTACTATGCACATCTCCACCCTACATTTCTTTGTCGATGCTCTTATTTCTCAATATTTGCTACCATGATTTACAAATTGTTTAGGGCATGGATTTGAGACTTGAGAACCAACCATCCTTGGTTTTGGTGAAGGGATAAGAGCCCCACTTGATGGAAGCTATTGTGAGTGGGCATTGAACAAAAGAAAAGGTAAGCTCTACTTCTCATGGTAGGATCTATTTTACAGTTTTGTGCCTCAACCCATCATAGATATTTTTGGTGTGTTTGTCAAATCCCAAAAAAGGAATCAAATAGATATGCCCTCCACCCTATTGTTTGCAAAACATGTTACCCATTTCTTCTTTCCCTCACTCTCCCCATTTATTCTTGTGATCTTCACTCTGAAGTGAATCTTATATTTTTGATATTTCCACGCACTATATCATGCAAGCCCATGTGATGAATTGGGATCTAGTAGTAGATGCCACAATATCAGCATCTTGTCTCAGAAAAACCCACAAAATCTTCAAGTCTTCATGTGAACATGGGAACTATCATGGTCTCCTTTGAAAGGAGGAATGCAAACACAACAACCTTTGTGCAAGCCATTTCGATCTGACTTAAGTCCTAAATATCTTCTTTGGCACTAAAAGTCCTTGGAATGTTTGAAAATTTCTATAAAGATATATATCAATAATGTATTCAGGGTGGGGTAAGCTATTCTTCTTATAGTAAAGAGTTTAATCCTTTGGAGACGAGTGATTGGGACTCACACACACTGTATGATTTTATTCTAGTAAAGGATATAGATTGAAGAATTTGAATTCTATAATTTTTACCATAAAATGGTGATGTAGGAGCACCTTGGATTTTCTTGGTGACTACTTTGAAGTTCATGGGAGCAGGCTCAGTAGTTCCTTTGGAGGGTGCTTGGATTGGTACTTAGTTAAAGAAGGACTGGAGCTCAGCATGTTTTGGGAGCTCAGCATGCTCTAGAAGCTTGGCATGTTCTATGGACCTCAGCATGGTCTAGGAGCTCAACATGTTCTATGGAGCTCAGCATGGTCTTGGAGCTTAGCATGTTCTATGGAGCTTGGCATGGTCTTTGGTTTCTTGGCATGGTCTTGGGACTCGGCATGGTCTGGGAGGAGCTCGGCCTTTCTTAGGAATTTGGTGCTTGTTTCATGCTATATAACTAATTTTCTACAATGAGTTAGAGGATTTAAATTTAATGGATTAAAGAGGGCCTATATTTATAACTATGGTTTGAAGCTCGAGTTCTAATTCATTCAGAGATAGGGGATATCATGATTTCACTAAGACATCAATTTTGGGAATTTAATTATTGTTGTTGGCTGACTTGTGGCATTTAATTTATGTATTTGTATTTAATTTGTATTCTGGGCTGACTTGTGGCTTAGATTGGTATAAGTAGGGGTTGTAAGAAATTCTTTAGTCATTATTCATTCACTCAAAAGAGGAGTGAGTGTGGGAAGTAGTTGGAGAGAGATTTTTCCCGAGTCTATCGAAAGAGTGCCAAATGTGAGGCAGTTTACAACAGGATTGTGATAATTGATCCATCATGGAGAAGAGGAGGAGCTTGGAAGAGTGAATTTGGAGAAGAGATAGTAGCTAAGGCTTGGAAAACAAGGAGATTACTTGGTGGGCTACGAGCAGAAGTTGAGATCTTCCTTGGAGGTTTCTACCAGAGTGTGGATCTTGACTAGCTAGGGTTTGGATTAGATCTTGAGGGATCTTGTAGAATTGTTATTGTAGTTGCTATTATGTTTGGCCATAACTAGGAAGGCCTTATAGCCCTGCACATTGCATGTAATAGTAATTTCATAAATAAAGAGTTGTGATTTTGTATTAGATCTTGCATTGTTGTTTCTTGTTTTTGTTGCATGGTTATTTGTTGGGGGCTAGGACATCTCCTTTGGGGATACTCCTACCTTGCATTGGATCAGATGGTATCAAGTGAAGTTTTTTCCTAAGTGTGTAGATAGAACTCCGAAGTTGAGGCAATTTTCACTGGGATTGGAGTTGGAGAAGTAGATCTGATTTGATCTGGATTTTTTGGTGGATTTTCTTTCTAGAGTCCTAGATCTTCTGGTTGGAAAGGCAGATTGTGGTCCTGACTTGCAATTGTACAGGGCTTGCAGATGGATTAATGGATGCAAAAATGGAAGACTGATCTTATTGAGGCATTCTCATAGAGATTTTATGGATTTTAGATCCATGGTCTTGGACTTGTGATGTGGTTCTTGATTGTTCATGTGAGGTGGCAGGTTGTGATCTGACTTTCAAACAATTCAAGGTTATCACAAGGAGCATGGGAAGGATTTTTTGTAGAGGGTTTATGAAGATCTTGGGAGATGGCTCCAAGAGGATTGGACCCTAAGATGTTTGCAAATCTTTGTGATGTGGTGGAGAGGAGGTTTTTTGAGATGATTGCTCAATTTGAAGCTAGCTTGGCTGATCATGTTAAGGATGGGGTGAGGAAGGAATTTTGTGGATATTTGTGGAGTTGGAGTCTTTCAATCTAAAAGAGAGTTATCTGGCTAGTTAGGAGACTTATTTTCAAGAGAAGATGGCATAACAAGGTTGAGGTGAAAAAGGTTGTTTTTTTTTATCAGTCTGTGGAGTCTGATACAAAACTTGCAGAGTAGCTAGAGGTTGTTGGTGAAGATATTCCTAACCTTGTTAATGTTGGGATAGATATTGGTTTTCATGATCAATTGATTGATTCTGACATGGAAATTGTAGAGTGCTTGATCATGGATGATCTAGTTGTTGTTGGGGGTGAGTTCTATATTACAGAGAATCTTGTTGTGAGCAATTAGATTGTTGGGGTTGTGAGTTTGGCATGTGTTGATGGAGATCTTCATATTTTTGTTCATGTGGAGTTGGTTATTGTTGGTGTGGATTTACTAGTTGTTGATGTGGATAAGGATTTGTTGATGAAGCATTATGTTTAATTTTGTTCCTAGGAGTGAGCATGTTGATAGGATGGTTGAGATTCAGGTGTTTTATAGTGTGATGTAGATGTGGAGGATGTGCAAATTAGTTTTTGTGTCCCTGTTGGAGTGGAAGCCTTTGGTGAAGATGAAGATGAGTGTTAATCTTTCTTTGGGCATCAAAGTGTGGGACACACTTTTCTATTTACCTAGGGATTCTGATGTAGGAGCATCTTAGGATTTCTTGGTGACTACTTTGGAGTTCATGGGAGGAGGCTCAGTAGGTTCTTTGGAGGGTGCTTGGACTAGTACTTAGTTGAAGAAGGACTTGAGCTCGAAATGTTCTAGGAGCTCGGCATGCTCTAGGAGCTCGGCATGGTCTGAGAGATTAACATGTTCTATAGAGCTCAGCATGGTCTTAGATCTCAGAATGTTCTATGGAGCTCGACATGGTCTTGGGACATGGCATGGTCTTTGGTTTCTCAGCATTTTCTTGGGACTTGGCATGGTTTTTGGTTACTTGGCATGGTCTGGGAAGAGCTTAGCCTTGCTTAGGAATTTGGTGCTTGTTGTAGGCCATATAACTAATTTTCTATAATGAGTTAGAGGAAAAAAATTTCATTGATTAAAGAGGGCCTAGATTTCTAACTATGGTTTGAAGCTTGATTTCTAATTCATTCAAAGCTAGGAGATATCACGATCTTACTAAGACATCAATTTTGGGAATTTAGTTGTTGTTGTTGGCCAACTTGTGGCATTTAATTTATGTAGTTGTATTTAATTTGTGTTTTTGGCCAACTCGTGGCTTAGATTTGTATAAGTAGGGGTTGTAGGGAAGTCTTTAGTCATTAGTCATTCACTCAAAAGAGGAGTGAGTGTTGGAAGTAGCTAGAGACTGATTTTTCTTGAGTCTGTGGATAGAGTGTCGAATGTGAGGTATTGTACAGCAGGATTGTGATAATTGATCCATCATGGAGAAGAGGAGGAGCTTGGAAAAGTGAATTTGGATAAGAGCTAGTAGCTAGGGCTTAGAAAACAAGGAGATTACTTGGTGGGCTATGAGCACAATTTGAGATCTTCCTTGGAGGTTTCTACCAGAGTGTGGATCTAGACTAGCTTGGGTTTGGTTTGGATCTTGAGGGATCTTGCAAAACTATTATTGTAATTGCTATTGTATTTGGCCATAACTAGGAAGGCCTTATAGCCTGGCACATTGCATGTAATAGTTATTTCATAAATAAAGAGTTGTGATTTGGTATCAGATCTTGCATTATTGTTTCTTGTTTCTGCTACGTGGTTATTTGTTGGGGGCTAGGACATCTCCTTTGGGGATACTCCTGCCTTGCACTATGTTAAGTGGAAACTCCATTGATCACATATTCATTTTTTGGTCACTTATGTTGTTCAACATTATGTCCTATTTTGAAGGAATAACTAGTAGATACGTGTCAGAAGTTGAAGCATCTGTGGACATGCCTATGTACAGTGACATTCTTGCCATTCTAAAAGGCTATAATGTTTCTCAACAAGTAAAGCAAATTCTTCTCTTTTGATACATTGTTTACCTCGGCTGCAATGGGTCAACATTCATGTGTTTTGACTAGTGCATTTATGTATTGTGTGTATTTTGTCTATTTTGAGAAATCATGTTCATATTATTCAAGTAAAATTGTACCATAGGTTAAACCTCTAAGCTTAGGTCTAAAATTATTCTTTATGGTACAGAGTAATCCAAATACAAATATTCTACACATGAGATTGTTAACAGCTACAAGTATTATAACTATACATTAGGATAATTCATAATTGTACAGTGAAGAAATTAAAGGTGACTGATTATTTTTCCATTTTCTTGTTTATATTCAAAATAGATGAAGTCTTTGTGAAGCAAAAAAGAATGTTTACTATTTGCTTGATTAGAAAATTGTTTGTCTAAATATGTAGATTTAAAATTAATATCTCAAGTTTTTTTTAATTCTATTCTATGATTATGTTTATTTAATTGGGATCAACTATAAGATTTTTTATTTTTATATGAGCATAAACTTGTGACATAACAATCTTGAGGCTATTTATGACACCATTTGAAACTGGGAAATATCCCAGTCCAACTTATTTAGCCACTAGC
This sequence comes from Cupressus sempervirens, assembly GCA_028749045.1. Classification (NCBI taxonomy): domain Eukaryota; kingdom Viridiplantae; phylum Streptophyta; class Pinopsida; order Cupressales; family Cupressaceae; genus Cupressus; species Cupressus sempervirens. Next base: position 100,059,301 of record CM053786.1, read on the forward strand.
TTTGCATTAGCTATAGGTATATGGTAATTGACATCATAGAACTCTCCAAAAGTCCACATTCCTAGTTTCCTAAGGTAAAGGACAAAATAGGTTGACATGCACCATTTGTTGAATGTGATTTTACTTTCCTTATTATATGGCTTGCAGAATGAGACATTCATGTGGGTCAAAATTAAACAACTTGTAAAGGCACTACCCAAAAATTGAAACAAGAACATTGTATGTTTAACTTCTTGTTGGTCTAATTATGTAGCTATTGAGTTTTTTTGTGAAGATTAGAAACATGTTAAGTAACATGTTATACCATGTAATGAAATTAAGTTCAGTATAAAAATATTTAGGATACATATGGCATTTAGCATACTCAGTCCTAAACATCTATTCCTTTCACAATCAATAGCCTTACTAGGATGTAGAATTATTTCTTTGTGGGCAATTAGAAACAATCTGCAAGTGGGATTAGAAAAAATCATAGTATCTTATTTTGAATTTTTAAAGATTATAGTTAAGCCTTTTTATATTGCGGTAGCTATTTGTGGTTTTCAATGTCTTCATTTAGTGATGGTGGTAATGGTTATCAATTGAAGGTTTCCACATTATGTGATGGAGGGGACTCCCCTTAATACCATAAACTCATAATAGAAACAAAGAAACAATAGAAAATGCGAGAACAAAATATGGACTTCTTCTTATCAACGCAAATGCGAAATTACAAAATTCTCAATTACAATATGCTAACCCAAATGGGTGCCTTCATTACAGTAATCTACAAGACAGTATTGCGAACTATCACCCAGAGTTGTCCTAGACAATGTTTGGGCCTTTCTTAAATAGGTAGTTTTATGCCACCCAAGAAGGTTCTAGATGCTCAAACATAATACCTAGGGCTAACAGACCCTAACAATACACATAGAGTCGGCCAAATACATCTTTGACAAATTATTTTAGAAATTTTTGTAGCTCAACTTCTGAAGGCCATAACTCACAAATCAGTTCTCTAATTGGCTATTATAACCACTTTTCAAAAATGTTAGCTCCTAATCTACAGGCTTAGATAGCACTAGCACCCTTGTGTTGAGTTTTCAGACCTCATCTAGGCACTCTAAGGCCTCCAACGATGAGCCTAAAGATTTTTCTACAAATGTTTCCACCAAAAATCTGCAATAACTTCTCTAATACTTAAGCTAGAGCAATAAGATTTTTATGGTAGGCTTATATCTCTAAAATGAACCTTCCTATATAAAATGAGAACATTTTGAGCTCGTATGACAAACTTACTAAAAATGACAAGTCCACATAAATAGTAACCACCCTATCTACTAGTCCTTATTAAAATAGAAAAGGCTAAAAATAAAATATTTTTGGGTGATGCAAGATTGCCCTTACATCTAGGATGCTCCTACATCAGACACCTGGGGTAGTTTGAGAAGTGACCCCATCACATCTTAGGTGTTCAAAGGAAAACCAAGATGGTTGACCTCCTCCTTTGCTAGCCATGGTGAATCCTCAACTAGTCTCCCTTTTTATTTGACCAGATATTCCTCATAAATTCTGTTTCTGGTACTTTTTCCAATACGACTATCTAGTATCTCCTTAATCTCCTTGGTAGCAGAACTAGCTGCTAGAATGCTCCACTATGCTTCTGCAACTTCATCTCCATCACCTCCTTCATAATACTCTATCAAATCTAAAATATTAAATACTAGTGAAATATTCAATTCAGCAGACAACTCCACTTCATACGAATTTCTAGAATTATGGCTCTTCACTATCTTGCATGATCCAAACTTCTTCATCTTTAGCTTATTATATGTCCCTACTAAAAAACACTCCTTTCTCAAATGAACTATGACTTCATCTCAAATTTTAAATTCCTTATATCTCCTTTTCACATCTGCCTTAGCCTTATAATGTGTATTCATCTTTATGATGTGCTTCCTCACCTCCTCATGGATGTTCTTCAAATGTTCAGCAAAATCTTTTGCACTACTTATCTCTCCTTATCCAACTTCTTCAATTCAAAAACATTTTTGGGACTACTCCCATATACAATCTAGAATGGTAATTTATCAGTACTCCTATTGACAAAATCATTAAATGAAACTTTTGCATGTGGTAAAATCATATCCCATCCTTTTGGTTTATCACCAACCAAGCATCTCAACAAGTTTCCCAAATTGTGATTCACGACTTATGTCTATCCATCAGTCAATGGATGATGTGATGAACTAAACTTCAAATCTATCTTCAACTTCTTCCACAATGTACACCAGAAATACCCAACAAGTTTGGTATCTCTATCTGGAACTATACTCTTTGGCATGCCATGTAATCTCACCATTTCTTTGGAAAACAACTCTGTTACATGAATAGTATCACTAGTCTTCTTGCAAGGAATAAAATGTGCCATCTTTGAAAACTTGTCAACCACCACAAAAATAGAATCATGCCCCCACTGTGTCCTCGGTAACCCAAGAACAAAATCCATGCTAACATCCTCCAACGGCTTCTCTAGTACAGCTAATGGTTGATACAACCCTATCTTCTACTTCACTCCTTTTTCCATCTGGCATACTCGGCAACTTTATACAAACTTCATCACATCTTGTTGTAATGGTGGCCAATAATAATTTTTAGCAACCAAAACTATAGTTTTATCTCTACCAAAATGTCCATCCAATCCTCCACTATACTTCTCCTTGATGAGGTTCTCTCTCATTGAACTTCTTGGAATGCATAATTGGCTTCCTTTGAACAACATATTATCTTGGATCATAAAATCCAATGACTTTGTCCTGTCAAGTGTGACAAGCTCTGTACAAGCCTTCCACATTTCTCCAAAATTAGGATCATCTAGATACAATGTGCTGAGTTCCTTGAACCCAACCACCTCTATCTGCATTTCTGTTAGCAAAAGTTTTCTTCTACTAAGAGCATCTGCAACTTTGTTAGACTTCCCACTTCTGTGTTTCAAAATAAATGTATAACTCTGCAAAAACTCAACCCACTTTAAATGCCTTTGGTTCAATTTTCCTTGACTATTCAAATATTGCAAAGCTTGATGATCAATATACAAAAAAAAACTCCTTCTGAAGAAGATAGTGTCTCCACTTCTTCAATGCTTGAACTATAGCATAAAATTCCTGATCAAAAATAGAATATTTTCTTTTTGCATCATTCAACTTCCTACTAAAATAAGTAGCTAGTCTACCTCCCTGACTCAAAATAGCTCCTATTGCAGTACCTCTAGCATCACAGTCTACTTGAAACACCTTGTTAAAATTAGGAAGTGCTAAAATACGTTGCTTAGTAACTTTTTGTTTCAACAAATTAAAACTCTTATCTACTCCTACAGTCCACTTAAACTCTTTCCTATCCCCTCTCATTGTTTTAGTCAAGGGTCCACAAATACTGCTAAAACTTCTAATGAACTTTTTATAAAATGTATCCAATCCATGAAAAGATCTTACCTCTATCGTACTCCTTGGAGTAGGCCATTCAAGGATAGCCTTCACTTTCTCTTGGTCCATTTTCAGACCTTCTCCTGAGACTACAAATCCCAAGTACACCAACTCCTTCTTTACAAAACTACACTTCTCTAGGTTTATCAACAACTTTTCTTCCATCAACTTTTCAAACACCTTGCAAATATGAATCAAATGCTCCTCCAATGTCTTACTAAAGATCAATATATCATCTAGGTAAAAAATGACAAACTTACCTAGAAACTCCTTCAATACCTCATTCATGAGCCTCATGAAAGTGTCTGGTGCATTGGTTAGTCCAAAAGGCATGACTAACCACTCATATAGTCCTTCCCTTGTCTTGAAAGAAATCCTCCACTCATCACCTTCTCTGATATGAATCTGATGGTACCCACTCTTCATATCTATCTTTGTAAAATACTGAGTTTCACTCAAACAATCCATAATATCATCCATCCTCGGCAAAGGAAATCTATACTTGATGATGATCTTTTTGATAGCATGATAATCTGTGCACATCCTCCATTCTCCATTCTTCTTTAGTGCTAACATTGTTGGTACAGCACATGGACTTAGACTCTCTCGAATCAACCCCTTCTGCAACAACTCATGAACTTTCCTATTCAACTCTTCACTTTTTGTTAATGTCATTCTATGCACTGCCTTATTTTGAAAACTGGCTCCTAGAACCAAATCCATTTGGTGACTAATCTTCCTCATTGGGAGCAATCCATCAAGTAAATTATCTGATACAATATCATAAAACTCTTCCAACATATCTACAACTTCTTCAGGTACCTCCTCTACTTCTTTACTATCTTTAGGAATTATAGCAAAACACATATGCTAATGTTTTAAACCTTTAAGAAACTATTTTCCATCAACAAAACATATTTTGGTAGCACTACATACCTTTTCTTCTTCATCCTTCACTGGCTTCAACTTATGTTTCACTCCATCCTTAGTTATAGTGTAGGTATTTGCTCAGCCATCATGTACGGCATGCCTATCAAACTACCACAGCCTACCCAACAACATATGACATATATGCCTATAGGTATGATATCACATAGTAGCTCATCTTGGTAGCTCCCAATCTTGAACTTTACTGAGCACTATTCATTGACCATAACCTTGTGGTCATCTTGCACCCAAGCAATGCGATATGGACATAGGTGTTTCTATCTCTTCAACTTCAACTTGGTGATCATCATTTCTAATACCAGATTGTCAATACTTCAACCATCAATGATCACATCACAACACTTATCCTCACATTTGCACCTTGTTTGAAACAAACTCCTTCTTTGATTAGGTTTATTCTCACCACTCAGCAGGACTCTTCTATTAACTAGGAGTTCTCCTCTTTTAGCATCTTCATCAACATGTGCAACTCTTGCCTGACCTTATGTTCTTCGATCTATTCTTCCTTGGCACTAGGTACATTCAAATGCTATATGCCCTTCTTCTCCATAGTGAAAACATTTTCCATAGAAGCCTCCTCTTCCAGATTCTTGTCCTCGGCCTCTTCCTCTCTAATCTCTTTTTTTCTAATCATGGAAACAATTGGAATTTTTTCCACTTTGGTTCTAGCTGCTACTTCCAACCTCGTCCTTTTTCTTCTGATCATCATTACGGCCTCCATAAGATCATCTGCTAGATCTTCCACCATGACCTCTTCCACTATTCTTATTGTCAAACTTCTTGCTCAATTTCTCCTCAAATCTTAGGGAAAATCGGTATGCCTCCTCAATACTATTCATCCAAACTAAACTTAGCTCATCCTAACTATTGGGCCTTAACCCATTAAGATAACAGGTGACTTTCTCCTTATCAACTTATGCATGGCCAATTCTAATGAGAACTCAGTAGAACTCTTTGGTATACTCTTGAATAGATTTTCCTACTTGCTTCATTCCTTGCATCTTCTTTAACAAATCAAGCTCATAATCCATAGGAATGAATTGTCACTTCATTTTAGCTATCATCTGATCCCATCTAGTGATTTTGTCCTTTCCCTTTCTATTTCACTCCAACTGAACCTCTTGCCACTAGATCTTTGCATGTCCCTTCAATTTTGCCTTTGCAAACTTGACCTTATCTAGATTCTCAATATCTTCATACTCAAATTACTCCTCTAGTTTTTTTATCCAATTGATCAACTCTTCTGGGTTAAGATTTCCTGAAAATGTGGGAACCTCAAAGTCAGGTCTTTTTCCAATCTTGGCGATGGCCCTAAAAAGACTCTCTTCCTCTAGGTTTATAACTGCCTCTACTTTGGCATCTTCTTCTACTTCATCATCATCCTCAATTTCATCTCTTATGGGAAGATTCATTCCTCTATGCATTTGTTCTTCCAATACTTGCATTTTTCTTTAGAGGGCTCGAAAACCCTCAAGTGTAACACCTATAGCTTTTCCACCATGCTCTCATCGTGGAGGCATTTTCATGCTTCTGCTGAAACCCTAGTACAAATTGTCTCACAATCAATGATCTGTCTACACGCTTAGCCCAAACCACAGTCCTAGTGCGAACTACCTCACGGTCAGCAATCTATCCACATACTCAAGAACTCTAGCTCTAATACCACTTGATGCAGGCGAATCTCCTTAATGCCATAAACTCATAAGAGAAACAAAGAAACAACAAAAATGTGAGAACAAAATATGGAATTTCTATTATCACCGCAAATGCAAAATTATAGAATTCTCAATTATAATATGCTAACCCAAAAGGGTGTCTTCATTACAAGAATCAGCAAGCCAGTACTACGAACTATCACCTAGAGCTATCCTAGACAATGTTCGGGTCTTTCTTAAATAGGCAGTTTTATGCTGCCCAGGAAGGATGCTCAAACAATACCTAGGGCCAAAAGACCCTAATAATACATATAGAGTTGGCCAAATACATCTTTCACAATTATTTTTAGATATTTTATGTAGCTCAACTTTCAAAGACCATAACTCATGGATTGTTGCTCTAATTGGCTATTATAAACACTTTTCAAAAATTCCAACTCCTGATCTACAAGCTTGGAATTGTGCTAGCGCCCTTCCATTGAATTTTTAGACCTCATCCATGCACTCTAAGGCCTCCAATAGTGAGCCTGAAGATTTTTCTGCAAATTTTTCCACCGAGAATCCACAATAACTTCTCTAATACTTGAGCTAGAGCAATGAGATTTTAACAGTAGGCTTATATCTCTAAAATGAACCTTCCTATGGAAAATGAGAACATTCTGAGCTCATATGATAAAATTACTAAAAATGGCAAGTCCCAATAAATAGTAACCACCCTATCTACTCTAGTCCTTATTAAAATCGAAAAGGCTAAAAATAAAATATTTTTGGGTGATACAAGATTGCTCTTACACCCAGGATGCTCTTGCATCATTATGTTGTGCATCTGTTACAGTATCTAGTAAGTCTTCCTTCAATTTATAGAGTAATTCAATTATAGAATAATTTATGGGTCGCTGTTAGCAGCCTTTCTTTAGAAGATAATCCATAATTTGGATTCAAAAATTTAATTTTCAAAATCCTATTACTTGTGCTTTTCATAATATCTAAAATTGTATCTCGAAGCTCAAATATTTGTGTAAACAAAAACAATGTAGAAGCATGAAAGAAGCAGTTGCACAAGCATTTGTTATTAAAAATCAGCAATAAACTTTAACCTAGTATTAATATGTTAGTGTGAAATCCTCACAAAAACTACATGGTGTGGTTGAAATATCGTCAATCAATAGCTCTGTTTTATGTATTTGATGGGAATTGTTCTAATTAAAAAACATATTATGGGAGGCCCACTTCACTACCTCAACTATTCTCCTCAATGAAAGTAGGACAAGCTATGTTTTTTGGGATTTGATGGTTTTCTAATAAGGATTAAGTAGGTTATCTACTACTATAGTTTTAGATGGACCCATGTCATCACATTTTATGTAATGTTGATTGTTTAAGTTTACAGCCTTTTATAGATTGTATACTCAGATTCTTCATGTATGATTACATCTGGTCTAAAATGATTGGTGTTGTCTTTTTATTGAGAAATAGAAAAAGTTATAGTAAAAGATGTGAGCTCTACTTTTGTGTCATTCTTTGTATGGTAAAACCCAGTGTAATATTAGTTTTGCATAACCCCATATAAAACAATCTGCCTCAATTCATTCTTAGACTTCACTCACTTATCAAACTCCACACTTCTATTTTTTTTCTTCTTGATATATTGCCTCTCTTTTCTCTTGTTGTTTCAATCATCAATCTTACATCCCTTAGTATTGTGAGTTCAGGGTTGAGCTAGAAATTTGATGAATGTTTTCTCTATCTTCTTTTGGTTAGGACTCTCACAAGCACTTCAGGATTTTATCATAAAGGGAAGCTTAGTAAAATTCTATGTTGAAATTTATTTGAAGAGGGAATTTATTCAAAGAGTGGAAAATGTTATTGAAGATGAAGAAAAACATTCTATTTTTATTTTTTCTACATGATCTAATATTTATGTATTTTTTCCTTACTAAATGTATGCCTTGCTATTTAATGATTTATACTATCATGACCAATCTTGCAAATTTTGAAAAAAAATTACTACTAAGTTTGGGCATGTGGGGGGGCATCTCATGGATTACTCAGATCATTCATTTAATTGAAGAATTTTGATCCAAATAAATATATGTCTCTTATATCAATATGGAGTAGGATTTCAAGTACAAGCTCAAAATTCAACACATAGTTTAGAATGGTTTAGTAAAATTGGGCATTTAATTGGAACAGAATGGTATGTCATGAATGAGAATGCCTTGTAGCAAAGAGTGCATGAGGGAGAAAATAGATGGAAACATCAGAACTAGAAATTATCAATTTAGGGCAAGTGTGTAGGCATCTCTTTGACCTCATAGATCATTCACTTAAGAATTTAGAATCTAATCGAGACTTTTAATTATTTTGAAGCCATTTTCCTCTATTCCCAAAGGAAGATGCCATGTATACATATCCTTTGCATGCTCTTAGATATAAAACTAAAGGAAGAGTTCCCTTTAATAGAAGATACATGAGTTGTGCACGATATTAGTGCCTTATAGAACTTCACAACTAAAGTAAGAGAAACAAACATGCTAAAATGCATTATTAGGAAAGTATAATCATTTCTACAAGCCATGTTAAGAGATATGACAATTGATTTCTTAGTTATTGGTTAAGGCATTTGGAGGCATTTGTTTGTACATGCATTTCGGTGCCATTATTTTTCACCATTTCCTTTGCATTTTTGGTTGAGATTGACAATGAGGGCAAATAAAGCATCTATATGTGTCCCCTAGAATGACCCCAACAAATGAGTTGTGAGGATGAAAAGAGTTTCTAAACCAAGGGATTTGTTAGTTGGCAACAAAGTGTCTAGTTGGCTCTCATTAGCTATATCATCCAAGATGATGAGAGAACAAAGAGATCTCAATTGATTTGATAGAATACCTCTACTTTTGTCCATGCTATTGAGTGCCACACCTTTGCACCAATGCCCTCCATAAGATTTTTCTTCTTTTCATGCAAACTAATTCTCCTTGCAACATCTTGTACTACCAATACAAAATCTAGCTATAGAAAGACAAGGAGTTTTTGATATTCAGCTCCTTTTCCAATGTGTTTTTACCCACTCTTTCCATTCCTACAATCACCGAAATATGAACCCTATGCTCGTCTTGGGAAGATCTAGATGCATTTCTTTGAAAATCTAGGAAAATATCATCCATCTCTACAATTTTTTGGGCTACTAGTATCATCACTTTTTCTAGTAGCACCATATCTACAATTTTATTCAACAACAGCACCTCATCTTTGATATTGCAAGAAAATGTCATTACAACTTATTGAACACCAAATAGATATATAATACTTGGTAAAATTTGCAAAACCCTCTTAAACATCTCTACACTCTGGTACATTCCTTTGCACAAAATAATGTAAAAATATATTCTCCAATAATTTACTCTGTACACAATTATGTAAAATTATATTCCATTTTGTGCTTAAAAAGGTTACACTTGTAGTGTTATTGAAAATTTATGAAGCTACATAATCATTTATCTAGTTTATTTCAGTCAAATGTAATTTGGAACTATTTTCAATAGTCAAAATCTCTCGTCAGTAATTCTTAGTTGAGAAAGATGACTTTTTCTTTGCAATCTTGGACCTACAATATATCGTGAAATGAATCATGATAGACACTTATATGTGAGAGATATTCTTGATTAGAATGATAATCTGATTATATATTCGAGGATATCTACTATCTTTATGTACTTTATATTTATATTGCGGCCTGTTGGCTCCTGATTAAACAGTGTTTTAATAACCAAGTATATAGGGTAAGATTGCATCTATGGGTAGCTATCTCCAATAATGGATGCAATTTACCAAGAACTTGGGCCAACTATAAGGCTACACTCCTTCTACACTTTAGGCTCTGCAAAACCTAGGCGGGTGAACCTCTTAGGATCCAATTATATGACCAATGCAATGAGCATAATCAGAATCCAAAATAATAGATGAAACCCCTAATTCTTCTATACTTGACCAAGAAATCACAAGCATGAAAATAGCTAAGAACATAACTCATGAAAATGGCAAGCCAAGTGCGGGTTAAACATTGAATAACTTTCAACATAAAAGGGAAAATTGATTTAATATGTTGATATCAGAAAGACCTAGGTATGAGCAACAAAACCTAATGATCCTATCTCTGATCAGTGCCTTATCTATTGGGAAATTAAATGAATTATAACCATACATCTTCTGGAAATTCCAAACATATCTCTACATCAAGATCCCTGATCTATCCTTCACCTTGTGAACAGACATCTGCTCTAGATTTGAATCTCATACTCAAATTATCTCGTCATGAAATCTGCAAACCCTGTGATAAACACCAAGCAATTACATGGCTCTTTGTTCCATCTGCAAGACATTTTAACCACATACGTTCCAAATTCAAATGTAACCTAATTCGTGCTCTTGGTTCACAAATTAGAAGAAATTACACATCCATGAACAGGAGACAAGATTCAGACTGAATTTAAAACCCTTTGTTGCACTTTATTTGTTTTCCTTGAAACCAAATACATGAAAGACGTACAGAAATACTTCACAAATCACACAAAAAATCTAAACTATCTACATTAAAACATAAATGTTGCTCATACAAGAAGAAATGTTGAAGAATGGTGTCTCAGTAGTGAGTGATTTTCTTCTTAAAACTAAAACCCGTACAATGAGAAAGAAAGGGAATGATATAGTAAGAAGTGAATTCTCAGATCTCTTCTACAACTGACAGGTGTCCACTCAGAATTCCTTCCAAAGAAGATCAAAAAACCTCTTTCTACCCTCTCTCTTCAACTAAAAATCAAATTCCATCATTCTTGCTCTACAAGGCATAAAGAATCTTAGATATTTGGTTCATCATCATAGCCACTTTTGATGCCAAATTTTAAATCATGGTTAAGCCAAAATCATTTAAGAGGCCTCCAAAATGCAATACAATCTTCTCAAAGTCATTTTTTCCACATTCTGGCTTCAAATAGTCTTCATAACTGCCCTCTAACCAATTCTGATGACCAATGTTGAAATCTGCTCATTCTGTCGCCAATGCCCTAGGTTTTACAAATTGGCCTATAGTGAAAACCAGTGAGGACCTGTGCAAAAATTGACTTCAGATTCAGAAAGTTCGGCTCTTCCAGGTTCTGTTGGTATATTGGAGTGCCCATTTTGGTTTAAAATTGAGCCTCTTGCAATTGTTTGAAAAAGCATGCCTCTGTTCATGGTCTCCATATTCATTTTGCAAAAATTTAAACTTTTCAAAGTTTAAACTACATTTAAAAATAGGCATTATTTAAAATGTCTGATGACTACACGTGAAACCAACCTTGAGAATATAAAAATGAAGTTTATATTTGAAATCATTCATTTTTTTCTGCCTTTTCAATTTGGGTCAAACTTTGTTGACGGACCTTGCCACATGTCACCTTCTGATTTGTTGCCTTGTTGCTCCATCATTGCCTAGTCACTACCCAATCAACACCTACCTCATCATTGCCACCTCATTGCCACATAGCACTCCATTATTGGTTGAAACTTGCATCTACCTCATCAGTGCTATCGGGACCCACTGCCACGTGTTGTCATCATATCAACCCTCGCCATGTCACTATGGTAATTCTCATGCATCTTCTGTTTGGTCATGTAGCGACGACCACATGATGAGGACATGTGTTAACATCTCCTTCCATCTAAACTCATTTGTCTTTGCCAAATTTTTGGGTTTTTTCGGCGACTCGCCATGTCACTAATTGAATTTTTGAAATTTCTCGGCTAGTGAAGTAGCGAGGCACTGGATTTCTGAATTTTTTGGCAACCTCATATCTGCTGACATCATCGTAACCAATATGCATGTTTGTTTAAAATTATGTTTATATTATCTCGAGTTGGCATTCACGTCATCAAGGTCGGCAGCAAGGGGTCCCATGCGCAAGTGTGCTTGGCCTTTGAAAAAGTGCGTCTTCAAGACAACATAAATTTTGGTAAGGGATTGTATTTAAACTACAAAATCTTCGTCACCCACCCAATGTGGGACTAATGGTCTACATGTATCCCTGCTTGCTATGCATGTTTAAAACTCACGGCTTCCCTGCTAAGTTTTTTCTTTTGCCTCTTCTTCATCAATGTATGGGTGGCTTAAATGCTGTGGTGAAAATAGCTACAACCTTAGCAGCCTTTGAACTATGTGGTTCTCAAAAAATTCTGTGAGAGATGGCCTGTCAAAGCATTGAAGATGAAATTTTGGGTTTCAATCTTGGCCAAAACAGATAAGCTCTATCAGCTAAGCTTTGAAGGACCCCACTAACACCTTGGGTAATAGATATCTCCAAACGAGAAGTTAACGGATCCTTTTTAAGCCTCTGAACTTCCAACATTAATTCAACATAAGAATCATGAACACAAGCCATCAACTCCATATTCCAAGATGAAATGGGTGGACTTTTCATATTATTCTAATTTCCTACAGTGTTTCTTGAAGCTTGATTTTCAAAGAGAAAACTATCCATCATTGTGATATAGAAGAAAATATCCAAGGATTGTCACTGGCAAGTCGATTATGCAAGTCGCTGGAAGGGGAGATAAGATGCAATTGTTTAAACAAACCCCAAGAGCCTTTCCATTCTAAGAAATGTTTGCAGCCACACCAACAATAGGAGCCAAGTTGTAAGACAACCCAATCAATGCAAATCAAAAAAAGTTTGTAAGATGTTTTCATGCAATTGGGATTCCCAAGATATTTGACTGCAACCTTGGTGTGTTCATCTTGCCAGGCGTGAGTCTTTGCTCTTTGTTAACCCATGTTCCTTTAGCTACATTTCTTCCTCCATTCATGCACTGATTCCATTGTTCTGCCCTTTTTTAATGCGCGGGGATTTGTACCAAAATGTGAGGCTTTGTGTTTAGATGGATGGCTTGCTCTGAAATGCATGATCTTTTATGGCTTCTTTCATGTTGACTGCCTCGGACCTCTTATCTCAACAACTACTTCATTTTTTGTGCTGGGTCTCTGTTCACATGGTACCCCTTGTTTTATAGCTATAGCTCTCCTGCCGCTCTCATGTCGTGCTAATATCTTCATCTCTTCTTTTGTAAACTCGTGCACCAACAATGGCCATTATTGGCAATGAAAGAGACAAGCTTTTTATCTTCACCTACATAATGCCTCCACTTTCTTTAATGCATGGTTATGTAGTAAATTAATTCTCTCACTTTGCATAACTGCTAGTCATTAGAAAGTCAACATTGCATCTTGAGCTCGGTGAATAATTTTTTAATGGCTTTCAAATGCTCTTCTCAATGCATGGACTTCACCATTTCGTGGACTTTTATTCCCGATCTCAACACTACCATTTCCAACCATCAATTTTTTTCAAATCCAAATCATCATCTAATTTCTCACCCTCTAGAGTCCACTTCTTCCCAGATCTAGGCTCCCCTTCATTCTTCTCTAAAAAGTATAGAGGCATACTTTGCAAATATAATGCCCTTTTCTTCCACATACACTCAACATTATTCTTTTTCCAATAATTTGTGCAATTTTTTGAGATTGACTTATAGGCAGGAGCTATATTTTTTCTTTTATAATTCAAAGAAGAAGATGAAACCATTGATAAGAATCCTTTCATAGTTTTCTTAACTGTATCAACTGCATGTCCAAGCTTTGCTCTCAAACTAATGTATATTTCCATCCTGACATAAAGAGGAGTAATTTTCTCAATCTAATAAATGTAATTGAGATCCTTGAATTGGTGATCTCATTCTAAGATGTGCCTCCATGGATCCATCTAGTCCAGTTATCACAAATCTGATGAATTTAGCTGCGCCCCAAAGTGGGTCCAGCTAAAAAAAAAAATTGTTTCCAAAAAACTAAACCAACAAATTGATCTATTCACTATATGATACTCACTGGAGTTAAATTTGAGCAATAACTAATCCTTGAAACTCTTTTTTTTTTACCCTTTACTACCAATTATCATTTTAATGCCAAGAGGTCCTTTGACTGGCCTTAAAAATTGACTCAAACCTCTAACTAGGCTCTGAAAATTGGCACATTGATTCTCTGTTCTGCATACTTCTACCTCATCGAATCTCGTCTCATGAAAAATTTGGGGTCAAAAGATATTCACTATCAAAGTTTCCTTCTTAGAATTACCTACAAGTAAACATTTCAGAAACAACAAATCACATTTAGAATCGGCCTCAAAAACTGGGCAAACTAACACTTGAGGAAACAAAAATTGGGGCGTTGGTACATTGTCATAAGGAGAATATAATTCTAATATTTTGGCTCATAATGAATAACTGGGCGCATTTGGCAAGTGGTCAAAGTAGGCTACTTGGATTTTACAAACTGGAAGCACTGACAGAAAAGCGATTTTTGCAAATGGAATGGACTTGGAAAAGTTTGCAAATGGATTCATCAAGATGTGAAAATTGGCATACTTAAAGTATTTTCAGAGGACAACATAGTGGTACAATCCATTTGATCTAGGCAATCACAGATTTCAAGATATAACATCATGAACAAGGGTTCCAATCAATCTGCAAATTCTAATACCAGTAAAAAGATAAAAATTGCATTTGGAATCATGTTTGAAAACTGATCAAACGGATTTATCATAAGCTAAAACTTGAAACATAACAAGTCTTTGACATCTAAAATGCAATGCAAAAGGAATTTTCTCATTTTGGTCAAATAGGTCAAATTTATAGCTCATCAAACAGGGCTTTCCAGAATTCTGAACATTTCATATCAGCATGACATTGATAACTGACCAACTTTGAGGGTGTCAAAACCTAGTCAAATGGACTTGAAATGACTCAAAATTTGAAACATAGGTTATTAGGTATGGATATTAGATACTCCCAAAGCGTTGAGTTATGAAACAATTTTGGGTGTGAGATATTCAGATGCAAACAGGGCCTCCTGTTACTGTTTGACATAGGTGAAAATGCATATATGACACTGGCTCAAAACAGGACTTCGCCAAATGACTCAGAATGTCAATTTAACTTCATGAAACACATAAACACACTGAGTGGAAGGTGCTAGAAGCATTAAACACCTTTTATGCTTCAAAGGTACAGCCAGGTACATATGCACTAAAAGCATTTATAGGGCTTGTTTTCTCAATGGTACTCAAAATTCGGGAAGGTAATTTTGAGTCCCAACACGGCCCACCTTTTTAGTCCCTACCATCTAATGGTGGGGACTAATTTTTTCATTCCTCTTTTTAATATTAGTTGATGCTTCAAAAATCCTATAGATTCTACAAATTTTTAGATTATACTATGATTCAAGAAAAATGTCAATTTAAATGAAAATTTTCAGATTTTACTCTCTACTTTCTGATTGGGTATTTTCATTTTTTTGAGTAGTCTTTTTATTTTCTAGGTTAAGGACTTAGACAGAAAAAACTGATGAACAGATAATAGAAAAATAACATATATATGTCATATGCATAAGTAGTGCCTTTTTTCCACTATATATTATTACACTAAAACAAAAAATTTAAGTACAAGTTTAATATATGCATTTTTGTGCAAGTAGTAGCAGTTGCATCACTCGTGGCATTGACATTTTGTTTCTCTATAATTTTTGTGCCCTTAGTTAGAAAGAAGATTGTTGAATACATAATTGTTGGCAACTTTTCATTTCTGGTAAGCAAAGATTCACCAGTAATTTACATCTTAATATTTTGTTTTTAAAGGAAGCAATTCATTCTGATTCTTCATAGTAACTATGAATTGTGCCATCATAAAGCAATTTAGTTATCATCTACTGATATGTGGATTTAGATTACATAAGTGCCTCAAATTTACTATTAGTCTTAAATGCTTTGCATCAACTCCTCTAAATAGTGGTCTTACTTGAAACTATTTTTTTTATCTAAATTGAAAGGCTTATCTTCAGCTTGATTTATTATCTATCCTTCTCTTCTAGATTTTCTCTAAGCCTGATTTGTGTGGCAACCTATGGTACTTTATGGTGCCCTTGACCAACATTATCCATTACCAAATATTACTATATCTATTTTATCCTTTAAACATAGGATTTAATGCAAATGGGATTCCCAAGTATCTAACTTGCTTGTTTCTTCCCCATACCATTGAAAATCATAGTTGGACAACCAACATGGCAGGAGTCTTTCCATTGAAGTAGTATGGATTTGCAAATTGATATTTTAGGACTAGATGAAAAAAAATTTGGTATAACCTTTGCATTTGGTTATCAACATTGATTGCCTCAAGTTCTTCAAATAAGAATGTATCATCCCTAAATGTATGTTTAACAACTTGTTACTATTAGGAAGGGGATAGCTATAATTTTATGATTCAAAATAGACTCTTACAAGATAGTAAAGGGTATGTGCAGGATCATGGTGTGCCAAAAAGTGGCGATCTGAAAAATATATAGTTCTGAAATGCCTCAAACAATTTCAAAATCTATTCCAACATTTTTCCCACCCATCTTGATACTAAATGAAAACAATTAATACCTTTATAATTCCTACTATATCTTTTGATACCAACCTTATATGGTCATCTCTAAAATATCCTGAAAATGTGTTTCTAGCATGT
The DNA here is from genome assembly GCA_028749045.1 of Cupressus sempervirens. Taxonomy (NCBI): domain Eukaryota; kingdom Viridiplantae; phylum Streptophyta; class Pinopsida; order Cupressales; family Cupressaceae; genus Cupressus; species Cupressus sempervirens. The sequence continues at coordinate 100,075,955 of CM053786.1, forward strand.
TTTTATGTGTTTTTTACTTCAAGCATGTAGCTGACGACTTTTTTTAAACCAAAATTCGATGTAATGAAAAGGGTTTCTTAAGAATGTTCTTAGATTTTCATAAATGTAAGGTTTGTCAAATTATGAGTTCAGTAAGTAATTATTACTTATTTTCTAATGGAGTTAGCTGCAAAGTGCTAATTGACATATTGGTTGAAAAATAGCTATAACTTTCAAACCATATAAGATTTGTGAAATCCAAAAGATGCATCACATTCTATGCTTTGACTAGTATAAGAAAAAAAAAAAAAAAACTTAATTTTGATTTTTTTGAACTAGTTAAGGTGGTCAGACACGGGAGTTTTTTAATTCTGAAAATAGTATAGTAGAAAATTCATAATTAATTATTTATTTGGAATAAAAATTTCCAAAAATATGTGTGACATCTAGGCATGAGTCTACTCTTTATATCTAAAAAATTATATTTAAAAATATTATCATTTGATTATGGTTAAGGTGGTCAGACATACACCTACTTTTTATTTTTTCCTTGAAATTTTTGTTGTACTGCATTAAAATCCAAACTTTTTACCAATCAAATAATTTTTTCTCTAGATAAGGCCTTGTATTTTAGAAACTAGATTCAATTTCCTACAGATTATTTTCTTACAACTTTTTGATATAAAGTCTAGAACCACTTTAAAATTATGTGTCAAGTTGACATAACCCTGATTTGCTAGTTTTTCATTGCCACTTAAGGCCATAGTTTGGTACACCATGATCCTGCACATACCCTAAATTGTATTTGAGGTATATGGCAGGGAAAAGGGTGCATCACTATTTGTTGCATTCTACCAATTTCTTCGATTATCCTTGGTGCTCTTTTAACTATTTTTTAAGAGACATGTAATCCAACCCCTTATACCATATGTCATCCCTCAATTTTTTGTTCTTCTTCAGATTGTTTTGCCTTTGTTACAAATCTTGAATGACATTTTGAAGGATTTGAAGTTTTTTATTGACAAAATCAACTCAGGTCCAATATTTTCCATTCTCCTCTTGCAAGATATCAAGTTCGCCAATATCATTGGTCTATGTCAAGATTTTTAGTGAACATCCATAGTTGTTGCATATACAACCCTTTTATGCTTCAATCATGTAGTATTCAAAATATTCAACATTTGTTCTAATGCATTTACACTCTTTAATAGTGAATATACCCTAATGGAAAAGTGTACAGTGGTTGAACCTCTCCAAGACACTCAAATGTCATTATAAGAGGTGATCTCCTCTTGAATATGAAACTATGTTTCTAACAAAACCTTAGTCTAACCTCATGAAACCTTTGATGCTTGTTGGTGCTAAATTTTTATTGTTCTTATGTGGATCATCATCATCTCTCCAGCTATACCCTGTCAGTATTATCTTCATATAATCTAAGTGATTTCCCTTATCTCTTTCCTATTGGGAATTATGATGTTGCTATCTCTCCCTTGCAAAATTGTCATTTACATTAAACATTGATCTTATAGTCCTTCCTTTTATTTAATTGAGGCCACCTCTCTCTCTATGAATAACCTATATTTCTTGAACACAATATGCCTTTACTATCAAAATTCTTCCACATACTTTCATGACAACCACTTAACCATCTTATCTGATTTTTCTCAAGTTTGGTATATGGAATGGAAATTTTTACTAATTATTCTAGTCTTTTGATTATTATGGCGAAGCATAAACTCTATTTATGCATCTTCATGATGTGTACCTTTCTCTGTTGTGCATAATCTATATCTTCCTTGCTCATCATTCCACAATTTCTTTGTTTCTTGAGAATAGTACCTTGCACCTCTATTATGAAAATGGGTTTTCCAATCTTGCTAGATTTTTTATTGTTGTTTAAATAGTGACATTGAATCTTCACATAATGTTATTTCTGAGGAATTGGTAAATTCTTTTTCTTGATATCTAGACAGAAAGAAGAGTCATTATATAAAACAAAATTACTTTTTGGTTACAAGTCTGTTGGTTTCATTTTTAGGTTAGTCTATACATGTTTCTTCTTAGAAAACATCTTAGTCCCAGTCCATTTAAATATTCAAGGGAATCATAATGTGAAACTTCCTTGATAAAAATCTTCATTTCTCATCAATGCATTACAATGTTAATCTGCCCATTCACCATATCATTGTTTAAAAATTTAATCATACCTAAAAGATTGACTTACCTCTAAATAGAAGTAGCAAAAATATACTTGAAATCCACTTATAGTAGGAAAAGCACCACTTTCAATGCCTAGAGTCATCTTTAATCAAATTAGGAAAATAACTAGACAAAACAGAGCATAGCAGAGAAGGTATTTACCATGAAGTGAATTATTCCCATCATTGACAAACAAATGATATGTCTTCCCATTGAGGGTGAACTATGCATTCTTAATCATGTTGACTACCCTACCTACAATGGCACCAAAGTAAGGCCTACTAGAGCTAGTGTTCTACACATAAGTGCAACCATATGATAAACATGTACATTAGTACAAATCCATGACTTTGTAATAAAGTAAAGTGTCAAAACTATATAATTTCCATGCATGAGGAAAAAGAATCATATCCCTAAAGTATATCTGCTACAGGGTATACTTTAAGAAACCCCTCCTTTAGAAAAGGTGTAAAAAATTGGCAAAAGGTGTAAAACACCTGACAAAAAAAAAATTGTGGCGAAAAAAATAGTTTACAAAGAAAAAATAATAATCTCCATTGGCGAATCATTCATAGTCTCTCAAACAATGTGTAAAATCTGGGCGAATTGTGTTATTTTAAAACCACAAAAAAATTATACATTGGTGAACAAAAAATAATAATCACAGTAAAATTTTAATTTTTTGGGCGAATCATTTCATTGTATTCAAGGTTTAAAAAAACATACGCGAAGTCGATGGCATCAAAGGTTCGCAAAGGGTTTCATCAGTTTGAAGTTGGCAGTTGCGAAACTGCGAGAAAGGCTTTAGCAGGTCTATCACAATATCACTGTCAAAGTGAAAGTTAATAGTTTGTGTGTTACAAAACCACTAGGAGGGCAGAGATCGCATCATCGCCGATTTACCAATTTCAAAATCCCCTACTTCGAAATTTCTACACACAAAAGACCCCTTTTTAATGGTTGGCCCTAGATATTCTCTATTCATGGATAACAACTGCCAAAAAAAATCCACTACACCCACCCTCTCTGGTACATATCTTGGCAAGAAATGAGGGGGTTGGGAACAACCAAAAATTCCTAAGAGAGTTAAATTTCCCCACTGCCCCCACTAGGTTTTATGACCCATATAACATTGTTACAAGTGCTTTTAAACAAATGAGGGGTTATAATGTCGTCATTGGAAGGAAAATTTGGGAAGAGTATGTCATTAGGGATGTATTGTGTTGGTCTGATTTTTTTCCTATCAATTTTATTTTATTTTTAAAATCAGATGAGAAGTTTTTAACAAGTCATAGGGTTTTGGTTTTTGGTTTAGTATATTTTGTACCTTTGAAAATTTTTGAAAAACCCTAGGTTTGGATTATAAAGTTTAACCTGGTGCAAATTCTTTTTTTCAAAAAAGGGGGCGGCAAAGAACAAATATTCTTCTCCCTCCTATTTGGATGTCATAGTTGAGTCTTTTGAGAAAAGGGGTTTTTAGTCCTACCATCGGATCCGATTTGAATCCATGGTTGTTGCATACTCGCTATGGCAAGATGCTCACATGTTATGCATAGCAATATAGTGATCAACAAAAAATTATCTGTGATACTGAAAAGTGGAATCTGATGTCATGAAATGTGTTCATGGGAAGATCTTATGACCATGTGATACGTCCTAGACCTGTCAGTTTCAAGAAGAAATGCACATGGAAAAAACTTGCAATGTGGTGTCACCAGAGTTCAAATTTTTTCGGCGATTTGCCAAGTCGCTAATGGGAAATACTTGCGATTTTTCGATGGTGATATAACGAATGCCCAGATTTTCCAAAGATGGTGTCCTTTTGAGGTAAGAAGTAATTCTAAGGATCTCGAAGAAGATATGGTGCATGTTTCATTTTTGTTTCTCTGCAAGTTAATGTCTTTTGTGGTTTCTTTTCTGGGAGTTGTTTTTAAATGGTTACCAGAACTCGCCATATCGCTAGCCGAGTTTGTTGCTATTTATGCCAGTAGCGATGTAGCGATTGCTCGAAAAATGATGATGTAACTAAAAATCCTCAAAGGTGGGCCCCGAATGAGTGACATGATAACTGATAATGTTGAGATTGTGCAGATCGAGTTACACGGTGGCTAAATATTATAATTAGCATTTTTTTATAACTCTATATTATTTACTAACATGTATCTTGTCTTGATTCCAAATGTTACGTAAGGTGAGACATATATTTATTATAAAATTTATAAATTTAATTCATTTAAAGCTTTATATTTTAGAAACTTTAAGTGTTTGTTAAAAAGAATATTATACATTTTTTTATAAATAGCATGAGAACTAATTAAATTTCTAATAGTGCTTTAAGAATGCTTTTTAAAAAATATTATATATTTCAACCAATTGAATTTCTAATATCACTTTAAGAATGTCTTTTAAAAAAATTATATATTTCAAATAATAATTCATATAGATAAAAAATATTATATCATTTAATTAGAAAAAAATAAAATCAGTTAAAAATTAAAAATAAAACTAAAAGACATAAAGTATAGCATATCCTTCATACCTATTAATTAATAATAACAATGGAAAATGTATTTTGGCTTTTAAATGTGATGATTGCACAAGGATTTAGGATTTGACGAAGTATAACAACAATAAGATTTGGATTTAATAATGTAACTTTGATGAAATTGGGACTTTTTCCTTGTATAAGTTGAAATTTTAATTACCAACTTGACAACATTGTATTGAAATTCTTCTCATAGATTCCAGTTGGCATAGAAAAGCATCTTTGAGCCAAAAAAATTTGATTCGTCGGAGCTTGTCATATCACTAACTAGATTGTTGGTATTTATGCCGATAGCAATATAGCGACCCACCTGAAAGTCACAAACACGGCGAGGCCCAGGACATATGATGTCATTAAGAGATTAGGAAATATATATATGTGCCAATGTGTTGAGCTAGCTCAGCGATAGTGGTATCATGGACCCACTTCCTATGTATAAAGTACAAAGATTTTTGATTGTGAGATCGAGCCAGGATCAAAGGCTATTGTTAATTCGCTATGAAGAAGTGCTTGGAAGTTATGTATAGCGAGTTAGCGAGTAATGGCCCACCACTATTGCAGTAAATTGATGTCCACAGGATCAAATCTAGATCGACAATGCTTGTTAACTCGCTATGAAGAGATGTGCGATGAATAAGTATAGTGAGTTAATGAGTAAGGGACCCACCATTATGTTCTTAAAGGTTGTTTCAATTATTTGCCACATGATTAAACAAAGATCAATGGTCATCACTAGCTCACTGTGGAAAGATGCTCGAGAGTTATGTATAATGTGTTAGCGAGTTGATGACACGTGTCTGTGGTCATCCATGGGCCCAGTTTGAAGCGCCAGCCTTGACGGAAAGGTACAGGTGAAGGTATTTTATTGGCTTGACTGCCAATGTGTTAAGAAGAAAACTGAGTCAACTTAGTTGTCATTCCCAGATCGTAAGGTTTTTTGAGGATCAACGGCGCAAGTTTAAAAAAGAAAGTGCGACGCCACTCTATTTTTTTGTCCTGCGCATTTATGATAAGTGAAAGTTTCATGTGTGGGAGAAACAGAGTATAACACAGGAGATTTTCATTAATTCCAATCCCATGCGAACAAAGATTGCAAGTTTTTTTAGCACAAGAGCCTGTTGATTACATCATGATAAGCTTGGTAAAGATGTGAATGTATTCTTTTATTGTTCGAGAGCAATTACAGAAGTTTAGAGAAGAAAAAATTCAGCAAGTCAAGTAAGTACTCATATTATACCCTCTGTGGGATTTCAGTTTTCTCAATACTGTCAAAATGCCTCATAAGAAACCATTTTCTAGGAAAATTAATTATATGGATAGGAATGTCCATGATGATTTATTAGAACTACTCCCAAAATCTACTGTAGAGCCTGCACAAGTTTAAAAATTGATTTCCTTAAACCCTAGGCTTAAAATTGCGAATGGCCTATATGACAAGGGAAATTGGGTAAGGGATGCAATAACCACTCAAACTAGTCTTATCCCATTTAAAAAGTGGTTTTCAAAAAGAAAGTTGTTTGCCCCACATGCTAATGTCTGGAATTTTGATTTGGGAAAGTTAGTAGTTCTGATTGTTTTCATGGATTATGATTTTCTTGAAGCCATTGCCAAGAATTATGACCAAGCCATTAGGGTTGTGAGAAGAAAGGATGGTGTGCCTCTGGTCTCAATTAGTCCTAAAGAAATTAGAGAATTTTTTCACCTACAACCTTTGTCGAATTACCATGTGCAAATCAATCTGCCAGAATTAGAAAATGAATACAAAGCAAAGAGGGATGTAATTAGGGGAGGTGCACTGAGGGCACATATTGGTACAATAGGATCTTTTCTAGTAATTACTGTAGCTTCTAGAGAGCCCTTTAAGAAGAGTCTTTTCACTTCCCGGGCTGTAGAGATATACATGACCTTGTGCAGAGTTTTTGGTGAAGATGAGCAGGAGTTCATGCCCATTGGCCTCATGTACATGATGGTTCAAATCGCTTCTTTCAGTGTAGAGGTTATTTTTTATTTTGCTTCCTTTTTTGCTGAAGAAATTCACATTGGTTTAGTTGGGATTGTGAAGGGAAAGGTGGAAAAAACTTTTGGTCACTACTCTTTACTAATGCATATGTTTTTGTTCAAAGGAGTGACATATTTTGGTAATGAGATGGAACTAAATAGAGAGGAAAATGGGGAAATACTGCCAATCCAGTTGTGGAGTGCAGATATGAATTGGGATGCAAGTAATGCTAGTTTTGTTAGATTTGATAGATATTTTGCTACTAAATTAAGATGCCTCATATTGAGTGACAATCCCAGAATCCCTAGGATGCTAATGAGTCTCATCAGGCCTATGGATAGCCCCCATAACTTGAAAGTTTCACATAATTGGGGAGATGTTATCCCTTACTCTGTTTCTACTATTTTTAGAATCTATGGTTTTAAAGGGATTCCTCATGTCTTGCCTTACCAAGTACCTTTGAAGGTAGGAGTGGCTGAAATTTTGTGGCAGTTAGGGGGAGTGGAAGAAATGTTTTTGTTGAAAAGGCAGTTAGGCTCAATTTTCCCTACCTGCACAGTGGCCCAGCAGTTTTTGATTACAAAAGGGGGGTGGCTCTTTTTGTATAAAATTTTGGAGTAGTATATAATGGCTATCTCTCATCCCCATTTTTGTGACTCTGAGATATTTTTCAATCAGATGTTGAGGCATAGAATCAAGTTGGGACCGGTCAAGCACGATTCTTATTATCCAAAGGACATTATAAGGAATGAATTCTCATTGCAGGAGCAAGAAACTAAAAAGGAAAAGTGGAGAGTTTATTCCCGAGTCTTAGAATTCATTCATTGTTTTGATAATAAATATGATCCTTTAGATAATGCTATTACAGAGGCTGACAAAATAAGTAAACTCATGAATACCTTCCCTGAGATAATGAAAGTCATGAATGAAAAGAAACAATTTTTTATTGATTCCTATCCTGATAAGACCAGAGAGGTCATGAGGAGATTGGCTTTCACCCCAAATGTGGGAGTTGGTAAAATAATTGTACAAAAGAGGCCTGGGTATACTATAGTTTAGAATAAAAGGGTTCCTATAGATAAGGGCAAACAAATAATAGGATCCACTAGTATAGCCCAAGAGGAGAGATCCTAGTCCTAAGAGGCAAAAGGTAATAACAAAAGAAAGGCCTCAAGTTGAGGAGTATTCACCCACTCAATCCCCTTTGAGGATTGGAGAAGAACATCTCACTGGTGAATAGGTTGAACAAATGGGATCACGAGGGGGTATTTTTATTACTCAAGCAGAATTAGATGAGGGTTACCCTTAGAGCCTCCTCTCCCAAGTTTGGATCTAACAATAGCTGATTATAGAGGCAAGGAATTGGACCCTGTATTAGAACAAGCAAGTCATCAATTTTTGACTGATGATAGTTTTGTGAAATCTAGGGCTTTCAGCAGTTTGCATGGAGGACAAACATGAACATTTTCAAAGAGAAATATAAAAAGATGAAAACAGAGCATCCAGAAATGGATGAAACTCCCATGCAAAACCAAATTAAGGAAGAAATGATGAAGGAATTTCAGAATATAAGCCCTGAGGAGGGGAGGAAGATGATAAAGGCATCCAACATTTTATTATTGCCCAATTGGGATATTGCAAATGCGCTAAGTTTCAATTCTATTTCAAGTAGATTGAAGTTGCAAGACTCAAATAGAAGTGACTTCCAAGGCACTGCATTCATTGAAGATCAAGCTACATTGGTTAGTTGGTAGTTGAGAAAGGGATCTAGAGCCACATCATCACAATCAGATGAGTCTAGGTTGATGGGAAATATACTTGTAAGAAGTTTTGCTGACATCTCACATGTGCAGGCAGCATGTTGGAATGTGGATTCTTCTAAGTTTCTTTTGGCCACCACTAAGAAGGAGGAACTGGTTATGTCTGAGTTATAAGAATAAATATGAAACAATTATTGAGGCTTATAATAAGGAGGTGGAAAGGAGAATTGAACTTGAAAACAAGGTAATGGGGAAGTCCAAAAGGCCAAGAATAACATACCCCCATCCTCTAGTGGAACCTTTTAAATCCACACCCCTTGTAGAAATACCAGACACACCTCAAAGGCCAGAATATTATACAGCTGAGGATTTTGAAGAAAAAAAAAATAAGCTATGGGCCTTACATGTAGAGTTAAATACGCAATATGAGGATAAGCTTAGAAAGGCCCTAATGTATTTAGTAGATAAGATTGAATGGCCCTTGTTCTTTGATCAGTTGGCAACGGTAATAAGTATATGGGAGCAACTAAAAACCCATGATGAAACCCTCAAGCCTATTGTTAACAAGTGGGGAAAAAGGGAAAAAGAAATCACCCCTTTTATGTTATTCAGTTATAAGGTCTTCCAATGACCATATTGAAAAATTGTTTGATATTACTAATGACCTGTCGAATTTTGATAATAGGAGAGTTGCTCTTCAACTGAAAATTTTTTCTTTCTTGAATAAATACAAGAATAAAAAATTTGATCTGTTTCCTTATGCCTTGGATAGAAAGAACCAATTGAAAAATAAGGATGAATGGAGTAAAGAACTGGATGACCTTTTCTGCATAAGGATAAATAAAGTTGTTAATGAAAAGGGGCATGCCTGGTGGGCCACCACAATAGAGGAATTGGTTAAAATCCAGTTATTTTTTGATTCTTTGAGGCAAGAATTTGTTTGTTTTGAAAAGGAGGCTGATTATATATTAAAGAAACAAGATGATATCCTGTGGTTCAGCTAGCCAGATGACATACAATTTAACACCTGGATGGTAGATATTCCTTCAAACCAGCAGTTGGAGGAAGGCAGTTCAGATGATGATAGGGAACAGGAAGATGAGGTGTAGGTCATTGACACATCAGCACCAGAATTGAAGGAAGAAGAAGGTAAAAAATAAATAGTGCCTGCTCAAGGTGAAAGCAATGAAAACCCACAAGAACAAACTAATCTGAAGGCATCACAATATCACCCCTCATTGGCTAGCTTGGTAGCCATGTATTCTGAGGATCCAAAACAATGAGAGACAAATCAAAAGTTGATAAGTATAGCAGTAACAGGAACGGGCCTACCTAAAAGAATATTTGATACACTTGGCATTCTGTTGTGACCTTTTTGTCTTTTGTGTAATGTTTTGTTTCTTGGACACTTGTCAAATCACAATTTCCCTTTTCTTGTTGCAACTCATGCTATATAAATGAGTTTCCAAGGCATTGTGATGGTTCGAGACTTGTATAATTTTTTTTTCTCTCAAGAAAAGTACATATTCAGTCGGTCCAATACAGTGTAGCTGATTCTGAGTTTATTTCCATTGTACTTTCTGATAACACATTGAATGATGCAAAATGGACTAAAAACATCAGTGAATTAGAGGTAATTATAAATACAGTGTGGCCTATTGTGGATACAGATATTGCCATCTGGGAGGTTATAGCAGATATCAAAGCAATCCCTTCAGTAGAAGATGATTAGCACAAAAGATGGTGGCCTCGAGGAATCAATTGGAGGACAAGTGTTGCAGAAGAATATCAAAGAGAAGTTGTTCATCATAATAGATTACCTTACCTTTGTGGTACATCCATTATGGGTAATGCTACAGTTAGAACTGGAAGACAGGCTTAATGATCACTTGTCACTTGTCACATTTTGTAATTGTTTCCCCTTTTTCTGTTAAAATATGTCACAAAAGGTTTCAACAAATTGTAATGATTATCTTAATTGTTGTTATCTTTTTTCTTTGACTCTTTTGTAATGAATCATGATGTAACCTTTGTAAGCCTAAAGCTTGTTGCAACTCAAGTGATATAAATATGAGTTCCCAAGGCTTAGAAATGGTTCGACCTATTGTTATTTTTCAGATTAAGTATAATTTTCTTTAAGAGTAGATATTGTTCCAACTCTATGTATTTCAATTTTCCATTATGTTTTGTAGTTAGTAGTTCTCTGTGATGTTATGGGCTTTGCACACATCTCCATTATCTCTTTTTTTATTATCAAACAACTAAATCAAGAGAAAAATACAAAAATAACATTGTGTCAACAATATGAATAGAGCAACAACTAACAAAAATCTTGAACTCAAATCAAGAGAAAGGTACAAAAATAACATTATGTCAACAATAGAGTAACAAAAATCTTGAACTCAATTTTTGTAAATTTTAATTGCAATATGACTAGATAATGAATATGGAAGAACTGAAGTAGACTCTAGAGTATACTGTATACCTATAAATTTCGTAGAACTGAATGCTACATTACTAAATCACAATTCACTTCATTAACTCAGTCTCAAATGTGATGCTTCTATATCCCATATGGACTCCAGAATCCAGATCTTGAAATTGAAGTATGACAAGTACTAATAGGTTCCTCTTCATTCTGAATCGGGTTTTCAAAATCCGTAAAATCTTCATCTTCATTTTGACTTTGAGACCTAAATTCATCATTTATGTTGGAGTCAGCAGTAGAAGTAGAACCACCATCTTTTAAAGTGTTGCAAAGGCCTCGTCTTTCACATGTCGAATTCCAAATGGCCAATGACCTATCATAAGGAAAATCTCTAACATTGTATTGAGTTACAAACAACCTCAAACAAGTTTCCAAATTTTTGTCTAGTTTGTTTCTGACATTTGATTTCAAAAACCCCAATGCACTGAAAACTCTCTCATCTTCCACTGACCCTAATATCATCATTTGACATAAATCAGCAAGTTTGAAATATTTTGATATTGAAGTACATAATACTTCACTCTGACTTATCCTTTTCTAGACCTTGTTATTGCGCCAAGATCGAATAGATTCTCAAAGTTTTCCATCTAGTTTTTCATACACAATGCAAAAATTTTACATTGATTTTTAAGATTATTTGAATCTAAGATTCCTTGTATTAGTCGTCCATTGCAATCTGTATGGTTTGAAAATCGTGTTATCAATTCGTCAAGTTTATTATGAAACAACTTTGCATCAGTTGGATTATGTCCAAAGTGTTTCCAAAATTGAGGAAACACACAACTCATGGCTTCAAGAATTTCTTTTCAAGGGAATCTTTCACGAATCTCACTTGAAAGTTGGTAGGAAATAGACTTCACATTTTCACTAACAAATTTAACAATCTTGTCAAAATCATCCTTTCTAATTGGTAGTACTCTACCTCTCTACAAATCAATACAATTACCAATTTACCACGCCAAACGAGCTGACTCCTCGATGACAAAATGAAACTGTGTTGGCGAAATGAGCCGACTCCTCCACTTCCCATAACGTGAAATGAGCTGACTCCTCCACAGTAAAATGAAACTGGGATGGTGAATTCTCCCGTACTGTATTAAAAAAAAACTTGAAACCCGTCGAACATTCCACAATAAGCGTTACCTAGCCAATTGCGTGAAAGGAAAATACTACCAAGGAAAAACTCAAACGTAACATTTGCCTTGGCGATTACAATGCTAGGCAACTAGGTAAACCCAACAAAGCTTGGTGACCAAGAAACCATGGAAGGGCTCAGAAATTGCCAAAAATAACACTGGCAAAATGTCAAATTTTCCAAAATATGAGAATTTGCCACTATATTATACCCTGATCTACTAGATATGTATATAACTAATACATTGGCAAGCTAACCGTGTTTAGCTAGTTTCTTCATTTTCAAAAGCTATAACAATAGCTCCTATCCATTTGTTTCTCTTGTTGATTGTGATGATTGGATTTAAAAGAATCAAGATGAAAGAAAGAATTAAAGAAAGAAGCCAATATTTCCTATTGCATCTTTCTACTCCGGTTTCTTTCTATCTATTCTTACATTTTTATTATGCCATCTTTGACTATAATGTCATAATGATACTTCTTGTTCAGCTTGTTTGTGGTAAATATTAGAAAATTGAATTAGTTAGAGATGAAAAAGATTGTATATTGTTGGTATCAGGATTTTTCATCAATTCCTTTTTAGATAAAATTTAATAGGAAGCAAACAAAAATGCTCAAAGTTGTATGTACATTAGGACTGTCAAATATGTAAAGTCCTCATTTTTACGCCTCCCTTCATGCCAAATATTTACTTATTTATAAAAAAAAAATTAATTTCTTCTTTGTTTGCTCAACAACATTATTATGATTCTCCTAGACTGTAGTCCCTTTCCAATACTATGGATGGTCTTTTTTTGTTACCCTAGTAGCAAAAAATTCTTTGGTTTTCCTTCTTCTATTAATATCTTGTTTCATTGTTGATTTCACTTGTTATATTCTTATAGCTCAAACATTGAAAATTTGCAGTTAGTTTCATTTCTTAATTGCAAGCACAAAGTATAAAATTTTGATTTATTACAGTGAAAGATCCAACTGCTAGATCTCTATAATTATCAAGTTAAGTGCATTGGTGAAACCCAAATGATTCCAAAGAAGAGTGGTTGGGGGATTCTTGTCATAAAATCAATTTCATCATAGTATTTTAAAATTCTAGAGAAAATGATGAACTGCTGCTCACCTCTCTATGCTCATATGCTTTACTTTTGGTGAATTTGTTGAAGGCATAAAGTTAATAATTAGAGTTTTCATTATTATACAAATGTCTTTTGACAATATCGTATTTTTTGTAGAACTAAAGTATTAGAATATAAAAAATGTAAATTCTTAGTGACACTATCAACTAATATGTCTAAATTCAATAACTGCTCTGATGACAGAGTGGAAGGATAGAAACTGCTCAAGAAATGGTTGGGCAAGTGCCATATCCTATAGAATTGCTTCAATTGTATGTAAACTATGGAAGATTATCCAAAGCTACTTATGTATTGCCAAAGTATATGGAAGCATGGTCTTCCCTTAGTATTATTTCATCTATATTTGTTAGTACCTAACTATTTATAATCCAAAACTAATGTTTTCATATCGCATCCATCAATTAACTCAGATTATGCAAATGGCATATACTTTATAGATACAAATTTTGTTATTAAAATAAATTTTCTCATGTTGATTCCTATTTTCTAGTTGGTTGTTTATAATTTCCTAGGTGTTTTTTTTTCTTTTTTCATATTTAATAAAATCACTCAACCAACTTTTTCTCAATTGTTTTAACTATGGATGTGTCTTCTTGTAGGTTAGAAAGTGGAAACTTGTTTTCAACCCGCATGCCTTCATTTTTTGACTATGGATGTGTCTTCTTGTAGGTTAGAAAGTGGCATATTATTTTTAACCCACATGCCTTTGTTATACTTCCATATTTTGCATACTTGTTGAGTTGTATACGAAGTTGAGGAAAAATGAGAATATGGGCATTACTGAGGGATTTTCTCTACTTCTAGATGTATGTTTTTTCCAACCCTCACATTTGAAATGTTTGTCCAACTATTTGTTGCTTCATTTAGTCCCCTATTTTAGATTTAGGATTTATTAACATGGATTTTATCTACTATTGATTGTAATCACAAGACTAATTTTTGCTGATGGATCAACAATAGATAGCCAACCTGAAGAAGCGACCTTGCTAGTAGAAGTCAGGTTAGTGACACTTAAACCCTCATATCCAAGATTTATGGTGATTTTGCAGCTCTAAGATTTCTATTTGATAGTTAACTTCATGGAATTGTGTGAAACCAATCATATATATTTACTTAGATTGTACTCCCTAAATTCTAGAGTGAGGGGTTTCTTTCTCATATAAGTTAGTTATTATTTTATTCCCAATTCAATGAGAATTAGGGCTCTTTTCTCATATGAATTAGTTGGATAACATATCCAACTTATCCAAAGCTGTGGATTATAAACTTCAAAGTGTTTTGGGATTAAGCTTTGTACAATTTTTTTACTAATGCCAAAAATCTCTACATGGAATAAATAAAAAATGATCTAAAACATTGATTCCAATAATATATGAACAAATTAATCCACAAATGAGCTAAAATATTGATGTTAAATGATCTAAACATTGATACTTATACTAATACCAAGAATTTCTATGTTACTTAATACTTAATCTTATAGTAACCTTTTTTTTACAACCAAATACTACATAAATGCTATCTATCATCCAAGTTATGGTTCAATTCTCATAGACTGGTACAAATTGGTTATATTGTAATCATAATTAAGTTAGCTTTATGGTTCTTTTCTCATACATATAGATTATAGTGTACCCCTAACAAAACTAGAGTTACGATTCTTTTCTCTTACATATTAGTTGGATTATCATTATATTCATAAATAAACAAAAGCTATATGCCCTTATGCAAATATTAATTTTTAGCTGTATCATATACTCAATTAAACTAGAGTTGGGGTTTTTTTCTTATTACAATTTTTGTTCTATTATTCTCATAGATTATTGTGATAGACTAAAAATGTTAGGTTGGTGGGAGGTAATTCATAACTGGGGGTTCACCAAAAAAACCCCAGGCCTATCTACACTTTGTTAATGTCTTCTCTCACCCCTGCGAGGATTTCTTAGGATTTATCACCCCAACAGAGTACTGGATGCTTCCCTAAGCCTCTTGGAAAAGAATCTAGTTCGTTGGGTGAGTAGTAGATATATGCCTAGCTCAAGCCATTAAACTAGAGACAAATTAATAAACATCAAACATTTTTTCCAATTTCTATTTTCTACGTCGATCTGACTCCCTACTATGGAGGCTTTTTTATAGTCATATAAGTAAGAGACACATGGGCGAAATAGGCAGAATCATTGGTTGGTATAGTGAGAAGTTTGAAACCACAGAAGATTAGGAATCTTATTAACACTATCATAGAATTATAGGGACCCTCCCAGGGATATGTAGGGTAGGGTGATAATATAAACCCCTGCACTATAGGTAATTTAGTTCATGCTTCCTATAGACATCCTCAACCCATTTTTGAGGAACTATATAAGGATATTATTATGGTTCATTTCCAACTGATCTGTAACTGTCTCTCCTTCTACTCTCTTTCTAGTTTGTTCTATCAATTGGATATATTTTGATAGAAATTTGTAACCATAATAATAAGACAGTTATCTAATGTGATTCCTCTACTAGAAATATTTATTCATGAAAAAGTTTGTATTAGTAACCACCTTAAACTTCTTATACTAAGTTGTGACAGTTTTTTTATAGTATGAAATTAAGTCCTAGTTTTTAAATACTATGGAATTAAGTCTTTACATGCTAAAAAATGGTTATGATTAAATAATCCTCCATGCCTTAGATAGGGATCTTTGCATTCCAAACAATGAAGGAAAAAGGTGAAAGTAAGTGTACTCAAAGTATGAATTCATTGCAAGTTGTGTTAGCTTCTACAGCAGTATATGAAAGGCACTTCGTTAAATCACCATGGTGTATTAGAAAAAATTTGAGTGATATTAAACAACTTGCAAAGCTACCTATTGCTATAATAGACCACAAATTCAAATCATGGGATTAAAATATACATATGGATATCGGCTATCAGTCTGATTCTTTCAGAATTCAATATGATTATTGTGCATTAGATCAAAGTCCTCTAGAAAATAGAACTTTTTGATTTCCCTCTTTATCATTTATGCATCTTCTTCCTAAGACATGAATATTTGTTGATAACTCTTTAGATACAATTTCATCATTTTTCTACAATTTCTCTTGTAGCCATGTCTTCCCCACTAGGAGTTAATTGAGGTGCTATAGAAGGAAATTGTGTTGCTACCTTGATTTTTTTTTGTGAGCCTCTTAATTAGTGGCATATGTATTAGAGAAGGTAATTACATACATTGGAGGAGTTTTGTTTCTAGTTTATGCAGAAACTACCTTAATTAAAATTGTTGTGTAATTTTATGTAGATATTCAATTTTAGGGAATGAAAAAGTCAGATAATTGTTTATTTTAAATTCTCTTTGAGAATGGATGTATATCAGTATTATTTTCCCTATTTGATATGTTGCTGGAAATTTATAAATCTTAATATCAATCATCCATTTTTGATTTAAGAATAAAACAAGAAGCTTTAGTATGTGAGTTGATGAATTTGTGTGAAGGCTTTGAAAAAGTAGCTTGTGGTAATGATTGGAAGTTCTTCAACAAAGGAAAAGGAGAATGGGGGAGGGAGATGGCATTGGCACCACACCCCATAAACCCCATCAACCAGCTTTGAAGGTTATGCCAAGCCTTAGTGGCTAGGAATGTCTCTTCTTCTAGCTCAATAATCTTTGCACACAAAAATAACTTAAATAGTTCAATGCTCTCTTGAAGTTGTTTGGAATTTGGTAGATTTGTGGCAATGACCTCTCCAACACAAAGAGTTCCATACGTTTGGGCCACAAATGATCTTCTCAAGGCTACTACTGACCCAAGCACCATATTTGTTTAGGTATAAACCATGTGAATGCTTTTAGTCATTAGTCACTATTTCTGTCTGAAGTGGGTTTATACATTATTGAGGCTTGCCTGAAATTATGCAACTCAGCTATCCTTACAATGACCACAAATGCTGGAAGAGGGCAAAGGATATGGATGCTTCAAAACTACTTATAAAATTGATAGCCAGAATCCTAGCTCAGATGTTGCTACTGAGTCTATTGTAGTTGCATCCTTACTGTTTTGTAGCATGAACCCTTCCTATTATAGGAGGCTCATTTGCGCTTCCATTATGGTAAATATTTAGTAGCTTCATGAATTCAAGCTTTAATAAATTCTATTTTTTGTTGAGTAGCTCATCAACCTCCCTATTCTAGAATTTTTATTCCGTTGATAAGCACAGAGGATCTTACAGTAACTCACTTAAGTCCACAATATGTCCATTCTATTTCTTTTTTTCTGGGTTAGAGGTAAAAGTAAATAAATGTTTCAGAGTATACTATAGAAAAACATTAGTTGAATTAATTTTCGTAGGTGCTCTCTTAGGATGAACTATTGTGGGGAGCTAAGTGGATATATAAAGCAATAAAAAGTGCAAAATATGTGATATACATTCAAGAAAATGGCCAGAGTTTTTGAGCTCATGAATCAAACAATATATATGGGTGGTTCAATAAACATGTTGGAACTAGAGTGATTTTATTGAAGGTACAAAAACTTGAAGTTGTGGGTACTAATATATTTCAAGTTTTCA
This sequence comes from Cupressus sempervirens, assembly GCA_028749045.1. Lineage (NCBI taxonomy): Eukaryota > Viridiplantae > Streptophyta > Pinopsida > Cupressales > Cupressaceae > Cupressus > Cupressus sempervirens. Next base: position 100,093,750 of record CM053786.1, read on the forward strand.
TTGTGAGTATTTTTTTATCTTATTTAAAATAAAGCTCCCTAATTAGATGCTTTACTACAAATTATTTTTATGGATTGACTACAATTGGATATGCATTTTTTTGTGTAGGAATTCATGATTTAGAAAGTGCGGTCTCTTCAAGACTACAAATATCATGCTAATAACTACATCTACTCTACTATGCCTAGAACATCAACTTCTAGAACTAAATACATAGTAGGTTGATTAAAAAGTACTTTATCTAACTAAATGGATTCTATAGTTGTGATAAAAACCCATTACCTAAAACTAGTGTTTATTTCCTGTCAAAACCATTCAGATACATTAGCCTCCAAATAGGAATGGTAATGCTTGACTTAAACCATCAAGTATTTGGTATAAATCGCTCATAGTTTGAAGTCCTTGTGTATCTAGGGAAATTTGATCAAGCTCACAACAAATAAATTATATTATAATGGAATTAGATTTTAAAACATTGAACTCTAAAATTTGTCTTTGACAAAGATTCACATTTCCGTAATCCATGATGAATCCAAACAAGAAACACAATCCCTATCTTTCTTCATCCACACATTATTCTTCTTGCACTCTTTTTTTTTTTTTCTGGTATGCATTATGTTGTTTTTCGTTTCCTCTATTTTCATCTTCCTGCACTCTTATTAGTTCATAGGCACCAGGTTCATTTCCCTCTTACTGCACCCTTCTTAGCTATTTTCTTCCTCCTCACATCTCCCTGTCATTACCTCACAACAACCTTCCTAATTTCCAATGAACTTCCCTCTTTTATTATACTAGATCTGGCTTATTTTTAAGTTTGTTTTAAATTCCTTCCATTTGTCTTCCCTAAGGCAATTCAACTTCTACTTGACGTGTATTGTTATGATTAGAATTACAGTTTAATGGTCTTCTTGGAATGCAGTGATTTAACATTGATTTAATAAATTAGTTACTTTTAAAGGTTTTCATTCTTGGTATAAGTGGTGATGACAAACAATTGGCATGCCTATCTTTTCTTCCACATTAGTTGTAAATGTGTACTAGATCAATTGCAACTAAAATAATTCTATGTTGTTGTATGTGCATACCTATTTTCAAACCCTCAAGTCAGCACATGTAGAGAACATACTTGTAAAGGTTTTTTTATTAAAATTCATTTTTTTTTAAGTATCAAAATCTTGTAATCAACATTTGAAACCATGTTCTATAGTTTACAATTAAAACAAGTTTAAGTTCCATCTAATTTTTTGAAACATTTGTGTGATGAGCTAGCAACCTTGAGTGTGAGATTTGAACATGCCAAAACCTAGCACCATCTATCCACATGTAAGTCTCAACTCCCCACCAATGTTCCTACTCATTGAATTAATCTGTGTTGCTCCCTTCTTGTAGCTCATATTTGCAAAACCTTAGACTATTAATTTTCATTAATTTAAAATGTGCTAGCTCAATGGATGAGCATGGGGATGGTGGTTTGAATTCATCATGCCTTAACATGAATTATTTAATTATATTGCATTTTATATTAAATAATATCTATTTTTTAATTTATTATTTTATATCTTCTTCTCTCTAACAATCTTCAAGAAGACTATAAGTGAGATTAAAGACATAATTGTTTCTATAAAGAAAATTAAAATTGTCTCTAAAAGGCAATGATCGTGTTGTTCCTCATTGTCTTTACAAGGCAATACTTTATGAAAATAGTTTAAGACACTTAGAGACAATATGTAAGACAATACACAAGTTTTTTTGTCTCAAGTTAAGACAATTCACTTAAAAATTGTCTCCAATGTTGTCTTAAAACCACCCTTCATGTTGTAGTGAGCTAGCTTTCTATGAGTGTAGTTCAAGAAATAATTGTGAAGAAGAAGCTACCATAGAGAATGGGGAACCTGTTGGCAGAAATAGCAGTGGACTTTGATGATAATGTGGCATGGAATTGTCCACTGTGGACATTTTATGCCTATCCTACTAGGCTGAATTTCCTACCAAACAAACTGCCTCATCCCTATGTGAGATAGAAGATGCTCTACTAGCATCTAAATCCTTGTCTTGTCGCTTCCTTGCTTCCTCTTATTGTGTATCTAAAGTTGATACAAGATCCTCACTTACCAAGTACTTTTCAAATACTTCACTCTACTCTTCATTAGTTCTTTTATCTTTATAAGATAAAATTAATAGATTATATGCCTCCTAATCTCTAGGATGAGAAACAACTTTGGCCTCTTGACCTTTTTGGTCAATATACCAGTGTTTTCTTTCAACAGTGTTGTCTATCATGCTAGACACATCTTCTACTACTTCATCTATCCCTTCACCTTCTTCTTTTCCAATAGACTTTTTATCTTCTCTTTCATCTTCTTCTACAAAAAAAATTCTTATATGTTCCAATCTTTTCTTCTTCAGAGACATATGTACAGTTTTCCAACTGTAACATCTTGTGCACTTTGAATCCAAATTGTTTTGGATCATCTAGTCTGAAGCTAGAAATAAGAGAAACCATGCTATAAAATATCAATACTAAGTGTTTTAAAAGCTTGCTAGTCTTGTCCTCCTTTTCTCTCTTCCACAATTCTTTCTTGAAATCTTTCTTATATTGCACATCATCATCACCCATGTGCTCAAGAATTATATCAAGCTCAAATTTAAGAGCTTTAAAATCTTCTTCAGCTTTAGCTTCTGGCCCATCTTCACAGTCATCCCACCAATGCAAATGGTGGATTCTTTCTCTCTTTCCATGCACAACCTCACTCTTTCCGAGTTTAAATTCCCAATAAATTTGGTAATAACAGAATCAATTTCATTGTCTTTTATTTCTTCTCTAGCCTCACTTCGACTCTAATACCAATTGTAAATATTAAAATAAGAAGAGAAATGGAATCAATGAAGACAAAATACAAAACACAAGTATTTATCGTGGTTCACCACGACTAGTGGCCACATCGACACTCTAGAAAGGAATAATTATATTAATGAAATATCCAATATATACATTGACTACACACAACCTTTATAAAGAGCTTTATGAATATAAAGAGTCGAGGAAGAAGGAATAGTTAGTGACCATTGGATTTCATATCCTAACAAAGATGAGTACCTCAAGTTTCAACCAAGTACATTAGTTTAGATGTACAATATTATTTTTCCTAAATAATTCTTATAGACTCTTAACATCCTTACTCTTATATTGCAATTACCTCTATACAATTGAAATACATGAAATATAATTTTTTTAATTTATATTTTTGTTCTCTCAGACTTCACAAACCTGTCTTGATGTTTGGTCCTTTCCAAAGTAGAGACTGACGTCACTATATATATTACCAAGCTTGATATAAAGTTTATTATGTAATGTCATCCTCCACGTAGGATGGCAGCTTTGGATAACATTTTTGTGGGTTATTATTTCCAGAGACCTCTTTATCTTCTCTTCTATCGAACTGTCATTTGGTTTTCTTTTATTCGCTGACTAATGCCCATTCATTCTTGTGTAATGTCAACGATGACATTTCTGCATTCATTTCTGATATTTTTAAATAGGGCTAATACTTTAGACATGTTACTGTTAATGATACTCGGAAAGCTAGTGTTATGGTTACTAGTTGCAGACAAAGAATCATTTACAAGCAAACCCCCACCATGCTCCACCTAGGTCTGCAATATGATCTTTGTCTTGCCATCAATATTGATTAACATGGAGGCAATCCAAGTGGCTTAACCACATCATAAGTGGAGTCCACATCAATATTGAATGATGCCCAGATCCATATCAACCCCATTATCTGCCAAGATGAGCTCAACCCAGTTCTACTTCTGAGACTGTCCCTACACCAGTGACATGCCTCAAGATCCACCATGACTACTTCAACCACATCATAGTTATATATGCAGAACCCTTGCGGTTGCTGCTAGCTTGCTCCAACACACACGAGTCAAAACACAAAGGAACATTGATAAACCAATGGCTCTTGTAGTCACACGATGGAACCACTGGGTTAGTGTAGCTCCCATAATACACAATAGACACACGAGACATTGATGAGATCTAATCCAAGTGGCTTCTTGTGATCCATGCATGCTCCAAACTTTTAAGAAAAATATATCCCTCTCCATCCAATAGGATTTGCAACAATGTTTTCTAGGCTAGTTGGTGGCATTCATGTTCTGAGTTTAGATGTCAACCCGGTAACGATTGCAACAGTCCCTTAAAACTCAAGCAGAGGTATTACTTTTAGATGGTCAACTTGGGAAATGACACTCACAATAGCCAACCAAACACCAAGCACTATGTATCACGTCAGTAGTAGCATTGAGGCCTATAGAAGATGATTGCCCATCTAGGTAATTTGTCCACACATGTTAGAGAATATATTGGTACCACCTAGTATATTAAGATAGTCAAGCCACAATAGGAATTGTTGAATTTATGAATCCCTAATCAAGTCATCTAGGGAGCAAATAATATAATGGCGCACTTGCATAAGTGACAAGTGATTAGTGAAATGGAATTATTCACGCCAATTAATTTGAATATCTCATATTCCTTATATTTTATTGCAATATTATTGGTATCTATTCTTCATTTTCTATTTTCTTCATTTTTTAAGTGTAGTTTAGTATATTTTACATTTGCAGTCTGACTCTGATATCATGTTGTTTTACTTAGATCATTGCAAATTTATTTGCATTTCCTCTTCGACATATGCTTTTCAAATGGTAGTGATCTCTTATTTATAAAGAGCATAGGTCAAAAAGAGACATGTCCCTTCATGGGACATGTCTATTCAATTAATAGAAAATAATATAGTAATAAATTTTATTTTAGTTTATATATATAGGATTTCTAAGACATATCATTATATTAATTCACATACATACATGCATACATACATACATATATATATTAGGTTTATCCGGCAGAAGCTACCAAACATCAACAATCTCTAAGTTAATTCAAAATTAATATTTTTCAAACCCAAGCTCTTAAATATTGACACCTCAAAAAATAGTAGAGTTGATAAAAACTAATAGTGTGCACTTCAAATGTCATGCTCATCTACTATTGTAGGTAGTTCTAATAATGCAACAAAAAAGGAAACCTAGTCAATTAAATTTGAGTTAATTATGACATGTCTCAAACAAGATATCTCTTTAAAACACCATATTTCATTAACAACAATGTAAACATGAGAAGATCCTTATGCTTTTGAACCAAGATATAGTTTTACATTCATGATTCCCTTGCAATCATATATATAATTAATAATGATCATGTGTACATTAATAATCACATTAGAATTGAGAAGATTATTCCTTTCTAAGTCATACTTCTCTTTCAATTTTTAATACTGAAAAAAATTGTTGTTCAATTGTTCTTAAATCATTCCAATAAAATGGGTTGTAATGTCCCCATTTTAGCAGTTGACCAAGTGTGTGTGTGTTAGCCTTGTTCTACATGGTCCCAAGGGCTAACGAAGGGTTTAATGGGATCCTAGAGTGTTTTGACCTAGTCATTTCCAGTTTGGGCCAAAACGAAGTTGATTTACTCAGTTTCAGACATACTTACTATTTTTAGTAAGTCGGCAGGACATAGTGCAAGTCAATTTTGGTGATTGGATTCGATACTCCTCGGTGAGAGCTTTCCGATGAGCTATCACTCGCATTATTCGGAGTCCGATTGCTAATACATTTTAATGCCTGAAGTTTTATTAAAGTAACATCTAATTTAATTGTAAAATATTAAAGTGTTACTTTAATATATTTTTTTTGGTGATGTGTACCCAAGGAAGACATAAGGGGTGTTTTAATATATGTTTTATATATTACACATCTTTTATCCCACATTGCCCATATGAGTTGAGCGGACCCTTGGAAATAGAATAAAAGGAAGCATTTGTGGCTTCATTAGACAGGTTGAATATGAGAAGAAATTGGTGTGAGTTGTAGCTCTGTTCTTGGCATTTGAGAACGTCTATCCTCTCTTGTAACATTCTAGACGTCATTCCCTTGGGGTTTAGCCTTTGGAATTCTTCGTTATTGGCTTCATTATCAAGCAGTTTAGTTGCATTTCCGGCTATAGGCAGATTTGGTATTTTGCTCATATCTTCTTCGCTACTTGTTCGACGCTTATGTCGCTTTGAGGAAATGGTATTACGAAGGTAGTGGACTGATTGAAGGACAAAGTATTGTAGTAGCAAGTTCGAAAGCATGGGCTGGAGTATTATGTCAATACTGCTGAAGTAATTAGTGAGTTGATAAATCTGCCATGTATTTGATTTTATGAATTCTGAAAATAACATTTTATTAGCAGCAGTTCATTTCCACTTTGCATATTATTGTAGTTTCTTTCTTGTTTATGTTGTATGATACCAATTCCATGCACAAAACACAACAAACAAATAAATGTTTGATTTTCGAAGTTATAAGGGGTTTAAAACATTAAACGGAGAAATAAGAGGTTGCATGCAAACTGTTTGACAAAATTTCTTTCAGCAAATTGGTTTAGTTTTATGGGGCATTCAGGGGTGCCCATTACATGGGTTGTTCTAAACTAAAACATTTAGAAACATATATATTCTATATATGAAAAACATTTCCCAAGATGAGATACATAACCAAAACATGACTTCTATAAGCCTTAAGACATTATCTCATGTGTAAATTGGTGACAATATTTCCAACTATTATACCCACTTACTTAAAACTAATGCATGAACCTAAGATGCCTAGTTTAAATCCTACAACAAACAAAAAAATGAGATTTGTGAAATACGGACCAAACAACACATTACTATTTGACTCCTATATTTTTAAATACAATGGCAAAATAAAAAAATTTAAGCCTATTAGCCTAATTACTTGATCAAGCTTCTCAACGTGGAGACAAAGTTCCTCATATTTCTTTCACTCACTTGAAAATTATTGTTAGTCAACATGCTACTTACCTTTTTTACATTAGATTTGATTAGTACTCCAGCTTCATCTATCATTAAGATCCTAATTGCTTTACTAATATCATCTTTAGTAAAAGAACCATCTTCCTCATTTCTTCGCACTTCCACTCCAACCTTAAGCTCCTGTGCAAGTTTTGCATTTAACCCTTGCTCAAACTGCATTGGAAGAGTGATAAGTGGCACCCCAAATCTTAATGCTTCTGCCATTGAATTCCACCCACAATGTGTGAGAAACACACCTATAGAAGAATGATTCAAAATGTGTAATTGTGGAGCCCACTTTGTTACCACCAATCCTTTTTCCTATAAAACAATTCAACAATTAGAAATTATATTCTAATACAACATACCCCAATCTGATTTTAATAAAGGACTTGCAGACATAGGAATGGAGAATAGGAATGCATATTGGGAATAGGAATGACTATTCCAATAACAACTATTTTTTAGAATGGGTATAAATTCATTTAAGAGGCAAAATGAGAATATGTATTCATATTTCCTATTCCAATTGACGAACCAAACAGAAAATAGGAAACTTATTCCAAATTTTCTATTCCTATTCGAGCAACCAAACAGACCAAGAAACAAAATAAAACATGTCTCAATCTGATTTTAATAAAAGAATTAAAATTTTATATATATATATATATATATATATATATATATATATATAGAATTAGTATAACTTCATTGAGTTTGACCCAAAAATAAATGAGAAGGTAAATTATCTCAAAATCATATCTATGAACAAACCCATGAACCATCTAAAGAAATCGAAAGGTTAAAATGGACCGCTTAATGGTAAATTTATTCTTTATAGATGATGTCTATCTTACCTCGATCTGGTCTTGGAAGCCTTGCAGCAGCTCGTTTCCGGCAGGCAGAACCCACAGGAATGATACGCTGCTCTCCACCAGACCCATTGCAATTGCGGCGAGCTCTTGTTGGGTTAGAACATACTCGCTGCCAAAAGACAAGACCACCACCGAAGCGGCAACCTGCCTATCGAGCCACTGCAGGCAGATGTCATCAACGGGGGTTAGCGAGAGTTTAGGCATCAGTAATCCAACGGGGATCACCGGCCGCTTTCTGAGTTTCAGAAAATAATCGACATAAACACCTTCCAACTCCATACACGTATTGCATGCAACCCCCCAACTCTCCCGTACGCAGATGCTCGCACGATCGGCGGCGCTGAGGCCACTTGCACGCTTCTTATACAGTTGGAAACAGGCTCTCCGGGCTTCAAACAACTGGTGCCGAATAACCGGTGAAGGGAATCCGGGCGGGGAGGAAGTCAAATCCCGGGCTGTTGGGTTTTCCGGTGAGATGTCCAGCTGGGCTTCCGCAAAGCTGAAGGCGGCCAATCCCATTGTGAGGAAAAATATGGTGGGAATGGAATGGGCCAAACGAGGAACCCAGTGCTGCACAAAATCATGAATCAAAAAGTCTGGTGACAGCTGTCGCAAGAGCTCTCCGAATGGCTCCTGCAAAAGATCCATGGCGGCAACGAGTAGAGGTACTAAAACTGCTGATTCTCCTCTTTTGGCGATTTCTGTGGAGGACTCCATGCCAGCTGGCAGCCCCTCCACGTAGGGCATCGCTAGCTCCACCAGCTCTATCTTCCCCGGCGAGTCCAACACTTTCGGCTTAATTCGCTGGATGTTGAGCGGGGTTGATACGAAGAATATCTGAAAGCCATGAGACGCAAGGCCTTTGGCGAGCTCAAGGAAGGGAGTAATGTGACCGTGGGCGAACCAGGGAAACATGACTATGCTCAGCTGTCTCTCATTTCCTTCTGCCATTGCAAAACTCTTGTTAACAAATATCGTAGAAGTCGTGATATTATTTTAAGCTCGTCCGAGCCGGCGGGGCTAAGAAGTTAATTGATACGACACCTTCGGGAAGGAATCACTGGGTGGTCGATGTCAGTCAAAATAATCATTGGGTGGTTTATATTGAATGTTTGATTCTCGGAGTGTGTAGATTGTGCTATATGGTTAATGGATTGGTTTATATGGAATGTTTGATTCTTGTAGTCTGTAGATTGTTCTATATGGTTAATGGATTGGTTTATATTGAATGTTTGTTTCTCATCTTTCTAATAGATGGTATGTATGTATGTGGTAAATTGAATGTTTGATTCTCATTTTTCTAATAGGGTTTCATGTTTGTTTTGATTGATAGGGTTTTATGTTTGTTTTAATTGGTAGGGTTTCATGTTTGTTTTGATTGTCTTATGTGGTTGATTGTTTTGATTGTCTTATAGGGGAATGGTAATTAGTAGAAATCAGCTTAAATTACTCAATCAATCAAATCTGAATTGATTGATTGATAGGTTTATAGGAGTTTTTGTGTGTGTGTGTGTGTTTGTTTTGATTGTTTTATGTGGTCGATTGATTGGTTTAAATTGAATGTGTAGATTTTCTTATATGGTTGATTGAATATAGAAAATGAATATATTTCATTTTTTTATTATCTTTTCTTTGTTAATTTGGAATATATTTCTTCATATTATACATAAACATTGAATACCCTCTCTTTCATACCCATTATTAATAACTTTCTGAATATTACTATTTACTTTAATCTTTTGATGCTTCAATGTAAAGCAGACGTTGTGTAAATAAGATCAACTCAATTTTATATTATTATACAAAAATCCTCATCTAATCCTTTTTCTAACTTTATATTCATTATAATACTTAGCTTAGAAAACCTTTATTTAGAAAGATAATAGAACCCAGACCCAAACTATAGGTTGTTGAAAAACATGAGTCCATGCATAATAATATCCCCAAAGGTCTCTCAATAATTACAAATCTTAAAAATCATAAATTAAATTTTAGTAACAATACTTGTAAAAAATGATGTTATTATTCATTAACAAACACATTCAAACCATAAAGGTTCTTATCTTTATTAGTCATGCCTATTTATAGGCCGAGACTAGAGTTTTCATATCACTTTTATCTATTAATTTGTTTATTGGAAATTGTGCATAGTACTTTTATCCTATATTTGTATAAAATATTTCATTAAAATGAGATTGTGTTATTTCATTTTTATTTTTTGATTGGTTACTGATGATTTTCCCAGTAGTATTTTTGGTTTTCCTGTAGCAAAAAATGAAGAATTTTATTTGTGAACATAAGGCATTTGTTGAACACTACATGTAACTAAGAATAATTTGACAGTTGCCAGCTTTTTATAAATATAATATTTTGATGCCATGAAAAACATTTCTTTAAGACATTTGGTTCAATAGTCCACATGCCCTACCTTTTTCTTTCATATTTTGCATGCTCTAACTAGTCTTTCACTATTGTTTGTTATGAATTACTATTTCTCTTAGTCTAATATCTTGTTAGGGATAAGTCTATTCCAAGATCTGTTCAATCTTGGACTATATTTTTGTATTATTTTTTAACCCAAAAGGAATAGTATAATTCAATTTGCTTTAGTAGGAAGAAAGGAATCAGTCTGTGTGAATAAAGCATAAATACCAGCCTCTTTGTCATTTGAGAAAGCATAAAATTGATAAAAGATGCAAAGAACTACTAACAAACTTTGTCGAGCGTGGGAGATTTGCAAAAGATGGTCAAGCTGATTATTTTTTATTACAAGTCAATTTTGAGTCCCTACCTCTAATGGCGGGGACTAAAGTTTTCATTCCACTCTATCATATTATTTGTGGCCTCGATAATTCCACAAACTTTAAATTTTTAAATTTAAACTATGGTCTCAAGCAAGATTTCTTATTAAACAGAATTTTTGAATTTCATTTACTATTTTTCCATTGGCTGTAGCCAATTTTTTTGGTTGTCCTTCCCTAATTTTTCATTGAAATACTATGGAAAATATGAACAGACGATTATATGCATTTTAGAGATTCTCCACTTTGCGGGCTATTCCTTTCTCATTTTGCATGCAGTGCGCTTGTGCATTACATGTCTTTTACTAGGCAACTATTTGAGAGGGAAGCTGTCACATATGGATATTGCATATTCTTTTTATTATGATCATTCTTTTTTGTCCCTCCCTATAGTTTATGCTAATCCTAATACATTTTACCTATAATGAATGCTCTTAGCACATGGGTAGAGCCCCGTACCATGATTAATTTTTTTCTTGAATAGCTTATGGATCGGTGGCGGTAAATATGTTGTAAAATTTTCTATAAACAATAGTTTCCACTCTCATTGGAACATTTCTCAACCTTGATCTTATTCTATTTACTTGGTAAGTTTATTCTAGAATTTTTGATGAAAAAATTATTGCATAGTTGAATTTAGAAATGTATTGCAACTAGTAGCCTCAAATGTATAATCTGGTAAATTTAATCTTATTGTGTTGAACTTCTAGTTCTAATTCAAGATTTTATGCAACTATTGACTCTAGTTATTGAGATTATTAATTTTTTCGAATATGATTTTGTCATAAATTTACTGGATAAAATCATAAAAGAGATTATGATTAAACTGTGAAGCTCTTTGTTTTTTCTTTCTATGAAAAGCAACTTGGTTCCTATTGGGCAGTCATTTTGCACGAGGTCAATGATAGGAATCCATTGTGCAATTCCTCTCTTGAAAAACTAATCTTTTGGGATCAACTCCAAGGTTCAATATTTGTCTTGCGACATACCAAAATCCACTCAGTTGAAGATAAATGTGATTGTTCATGAGGAGGCCTTTGCTAGGTCTATTATGATTTCAGAATGGAGTAAAAATATGTTCACCGTCTCAAAATAACACACAAAAGAACAATGTTTTTGTATTTTCTAGTTTTTTAATAAATGCAATTCTAACAATGCAACTAAAATGAGTTCCTACTCTAACAAGGGGTTAGCAAAGAAAATAAAGAAACTGAAAGAAAATAACATAAAATTGAAATAACTTGAAATTGAAATCCTAAATGGACATAAGCTATAGAAAACAACACGCTGTGAGTTAAACTTTCGAAGAAATCGGTAGGAAACCAATGAAAATAGGAGCAGTGCTTCCTAGAATCCACTAATGCAATTGTCAGTGAAAAACTTTAATAATCGTATGATATTTCACCTTTCATCAAATCCCAAGGCCACGAAAAGTGTGCTCATGTGAGACAAAAGGATATGCAAGAAAAATTTGATGATCTCTTCTCAAGCTCAATACGTCAACGAAATTTGTAAATCTGTAGCAAACACCAGAACTAAAAGATCACACAACCAGAAACAATGTAATAAACCTTTGGCTCAATCACAATCTCATGAACAAAATTCACAAAACAATGACACATTCAGGCAAGAATCACTAGAGTCCAAATGTGAGCACCAAAAGCATAATTTTATTGCATAATAATGGTGGCCCTTGTTATATTTTACAATGGGGTATTTATAAGAAATCATCTCCTCGATTTGTGTTGAGAGTGAGAGATATCTTCATGCAATAAAATGCTTTTAAAACATTAAAACAAACTAAATATATACAAACTAACCATTTATCTGGTGCTTAGAGGGACTCCATCCATATTTTATTCATTAATTGGATGCATGAGCCCTTTACATGTCAAAAATAGAGAAAGCATGAGAGAGAGAGTAGGAGGAAGCCTTCAGTCAAAGTAGGAGCATTTAGAGGCATCAAAAATGGAAGCCGGTCCTTTACTAGGTGTGTGTCAAAGTTAAAATGCCATCAAAATGTGTTCTCGATGCATGGAAAGCGCTATTTTTGGAACAACCAATTAACTATCGGTGTACCTCTAAATTGCAGAGCTATGAACCTCGACAAGGTCAAAAATCTCAAAATTTTACTAAGTGTCAAAATTGAAATTCTGGAATCTAGGTTTTATTCTTCTTCATCCTAAAGCTATGTTTGGATGTTTTCTCTTGAATTTCTCTATCATCTCAGTAATCTTAGCCACATTCAAAAGATCTAAAGCCTCATACTTGTCTTTGACCTTCTGTCTATAGTTTTCCACCTTAATTTGAGTCTCTACAAAATCTCTAAGTTTGGTATCTAACTCTAATAGGGCTTCTTCTCTCCTAAAGGCTTGTCAGATGTCCTCATCATCAACAACCTCCACAAAAATCTTCTTGAAATTCTCCACTACTGTCTCTGCAGGTAACAACCTCTCTTGTTCCTCATCTTCAAAAATATCCAAGCATGCATCACTGTAGTGTCTCTCTACTTCCAAAATCTACTCTCAGGCTTGGTCCATGAGCTAATGGATCTCCTCATGTAATGTTTCCATTACTTTATTGCTATTTGCTATTTTCTCTATCCAATCATCGATCAAATCCAATTCTTCTTCGGTATATACATCAATCAAAACTTGATATCTTTGGCCCTTTATGGCTTGTAGAGTTTGCTAATCCTTACTCCAACAACATACCTCATCCATGATACTGAAGTCCTGCTTCAAAATTGCTACATTCTTATTCACGTTCTCCTATGTAGCATGTAGTAACTTCAAATTCCTTGTGATAATGGTAACAACTTTCTCCTCAAAACTTTCTCGCCATTCTTGACAAGCTTTCACAAATGGGTCTAATTGTACACCTCCCCCTTCTCTAAGTATAGTGTTCAAAGTATGCTTAGGGTGTTCAAGATCAAGAGGACCAATGACTTCGGCTAGATATCCCTTTAGGATCTCAACTTCCCTTAAAATTGGGTGAAGTTCAATCTCCTCTTGTTCCATGTACGTGAGAACCTCTTTGACTCCCATAGTCATCATTTGTTGAGTTGAATCCTATGTAGGTCTTCCCAACATAACATCCTTTAACTCATAATCTTTGAGACTAAGGCCTTCTGCATCTATGCCTTCAAGAGGGAGAGCCACTTGTGCAAATAAATCCTACTTCCAAATGGTGGTGACAAATGCAAATGGTGTTGCCTCGTGTGATGGAGACTCAGGTTTGTTCAAAATCTCTATAATATCACAAATGTCTTCCTCTGAAGCATGGAATTGAGGCTTAGTACTCATAATTTCCTTTCGAATCCATCTAGGGATGCGTCCTATTAAGGACTTGGCTCTTGATGATGAAGGGGTATGTTCTACTACTTCCTTCCCTTTGTCGCTTCTGCTTGGAGTTGTATCTTGTTGGGAGGGCTCCTCTTCCATAGCCTCAGTCTCAGTAGACCCTATAGCTTGAACCTCAGTGTCTTGGGAATGTGGCTAAGAATATTCCACCATTTTTCCTTCTAACACTTCACCGATTGTCATTTGGTCTGGTCTCTCCTCTAATAATGGTTCCTTCTAAACATGCTCTTCCTCTAAACTTTGAGGTGGCAGAATCATCGAGTCCTGTTCTACCACCATAACTCGTGGTGGAGATGGAGGATTAAGATCAGGACCCTATGTATCTTGCAAAATTTGCATCCAGTCTTCCTATTGAGGTTCACCTGTAGGGGTGTCCCTGATCTTATCCCCGATCAACTCTGTACCTACAGGCATAAAATCAAAATCTAACATTGAGAAAACATCATCAATCTCTTCACTTTTCTCATCCACCCACTGTTGTACTTAATATTTCGAAGAAGAGAGCTCTAAAGGTTCTTCTTGAGTGGATGCAGGGTACTTGTGGCACTCTTTCTTCTTTGTAATTCCGTGGCTCTTGCTAGCCAAGTTCTTCCCTATACGGGCTCTTGTTCTCACTCTTCCTCCTATGGTTTTGTTTCTTCTTCTTCTTCATCTCCCTCCAGAATGGTTTCAGGGATAGATGGATTAGGCATTAATCTTCTACTGATCCTTTACCTTTTCTTCATCCAAATCTTAATCCTTTTCTTCTATTTCTTGGAGGTAGAAGGAGAAGCTGGCTCATCTTGCGTAGGAGGAATGGAGACTTGTGGAATCTCTCCCTCTTCTAGTTAGCTAGACACAACCAAAGGCAACTATGGTTCATCCTAGACTTGGGTAGCTCTAGTATCTAAGGACCCTAGTGGACTCTATTCTTGCTACTAGGGAGACACCTGTTCTGTCTGAATCCTCTAAGGAGAGGTCCTCTTCCTTTTTTTCTTTCCCTTCCTTTTGGGAGGGTGATAATATCCAACCGTGCAATCAAGTTGGTACGCTATTTTTGGCCTAATAGGAGACTGAGTTGCAAAGGTAGGAACTGTTACTTTCCTTCCTCTACCTCTTTTTGGGTGAGCATGTGCATGGAAGATCACTGTGTCAAAAATTGGATCGAGTGGAAAAGGTTTCTTGATCCAATCCTTTTTCATTCTGATGACATTCCTTGCTTGATGATTAATATCATTGGCCTCCTCCCTATCAACTTCAGCCTTCATAATGAGTCTTTCACCAATTTTGTTAGCATTGAATAGGGGGTCCAGTAACTCCTTAGAATCCTGTTGCCTTATCTCATCAAGGATGTTCAACTGGAGAGCCTTTTCTGCTAGATATAAATTCATCGTATAATAGTCCCTAATGCGGACATCATATTCATTTGTGACATTCATCCAGTGATCTTCAACAGCATCCTCATGATTGAAGTATCTTCCTGCTAAACTCTCCACTTTCCCAACATTGTCAAAATATGGCCGGGGAGAGTTGTATTCTTCAAGAGGGTAGTTCTCCCACTCCCATTCAAAGGATGGAATATTTTATTTCCTTTTCACCTAATAATGTCTAATGACCAATGGTCATGCCCAACAAGGTCTTCATTGTCTCTTTATCTTCTCATAGGCCAACTCAATTTGCCAGGATATCTCCAATAGTACCCGTTTGTCACTTGGGTATCTCGGGAACTTCTTAGGATTGATGGATGCACCAACTACCCGTAGATAGGTAAACATTTTGAATTGGATGAAGTAGGCTCCGAGGGCTGTGACTTGTGCTTTGGCTTCATCAGATTAGCTCTTCCCATAGTCTCTCTCAATGAATCGAATGATCGCAAAGATAAACGTATCATTCACAATTTTGTATTCTTTACTCTGAGCTGAGAACTTCTTCTTCACTAGCTAAGGGTAGATTATATATGGCCAGGCATTGTGGTCTTGCATACTACCTCTCCTGTACAAACCAAGATAGTTTGTTGCCCTTGTTGCAAGTAGATACACCATGTAAGAATTCATAGTTAGTTGCCCTTGTTGCAAGGAGATACACCATGTAAGAATTCATGTAAAACTTCTTCTTGTCCTTCACCATCCTTAGTTGCTCACACAAGTTTTCATTTAGTGTGGTAGCCCAATCCAATGGTATCTTTGCATGTCTGATGGTCTCAATGAAATTGACCATGAAAGTACTGACGTGACCCGCTAAGGGTAAGCCCATGACTCAACTTAAGAGAATAATAGAGTACCCGATATCCTCCTTCATGTATCCTCAGGTCATATCCACTTTTCCTATTATCTTTCCCCTCAGAGGCTTCTCAATGAGATAAGAAGATTGTATGATGTCAATTGCCTCTTACTAATGTTCCCTGTACTACCTTTCAGCGTTTCATAGAAAATTCAGATGAACTGGTCTTCTCTAGGAAGATGGAAGACCCTTTCAATGTTGTTGGGTTGAAGATCCAACACAACTTCCCCTATGACAATCTTTACCACTCTTTCATCAGGAAAAAAAATGTTGTGATAGGGCCATGATTAGTTCAGTCGATTGAACTAACACGGGGTGAGACACTACATTTTCCAATTCGGCATGAATCAATGCAAATACCAAGGCTGACCTCTCTGTTAGTTTGTTGCAAATTCTCAAAAATTGTCCTAGATATGTGTGTTTGAGGTCAGTATCTTTGATTTCTATGTGGTCGTCATGAAATCTTGATTTAGAGGGTACACCTTGGAACTTGAACACGATAGGTTTGGGTGCTACTCCAGATGTGGATGCCATTTGATTACCTGCACATTGAGAAAAAATGTTATTATTCCAAAGATAACACAAAAATTATGAATTAAAATAAATTTAAAAAATAAAAATAAAAATTTAAAAAGCCCAATTTGGACATTTTATTTATTTTTTATTATTTTCTTTTCCTTTATATATATATATATATATATATATATATATATATATATATATATATATATATATATATATATATATATTTATTTATTTATTTATTTATTTATTTATTTATTTATTTATTTATTTATTTATTTATTTATTTATTTATTTGTTTGTTTGTTTATTTGTTTGTTTGTTTGTTTGTTTGTTTGTTTGTTTGTTTTTTTTTTTTTTTTTTTTTTTTTTAAATTCTTATTTTTATTTTAGTTTTAATTTAATTTTAATTTTGTTTAAAAAAATTAAAAAAAAATTTTTTAATCTTATATCAAAATTAAAACGAAAAAAGTGTGGGGTGTGCATGGTGCGACTAGGGTTTTAAGTGAGCACGGATATGGTTTTGATGTGATGGCACAGAGTAGCGTTGTGAGCAGAAGGGCACCACGGGCACAGGCTTTGAATGGTGTCACGAGTGCAACAATGCCATGGGCATGGAGGACAAGTGGTGGCACAGGCATAACAATGCCGCGGGTGCAAAAGACAAGCGGCAGTGCGAATTAAATAGCGTCGCTAGTGTAACAATGTCGCGAGTGCAAAAGACATTCAGCACTGTGGGTTAAACAGCATCGATGGCGTAACAACATTGCGAGCACAAAAGACAAGCACTAGCATAGGTTTAAATAGTGTTGCTAGCGTAACAATGTCGTGGGTACAAAATACAAGCAGCGACACAATTTAAATAGTGCTACTAGCGTAACAATGTTGTAGGCACAAAAGACAAGCGGTGGCACGGGGTTAAACAACGCTGCTGGAATAACAAGGTCATGGGCACAGAGGACAAGCCCCACAAGTTTGGAAAAAAATGTAGCACAGCTAGAACAAACCCCACAAGTGCAAGCAAGGATGGTGTCGCAAGCACAACAATGTTGCAGGTGCGGTGGACCAGTGGTGGCGCAATGTTACAAGCTGTGGTAGCACCATTAGCCTGTGGTGCACACATAGATGTCTTACCTCTTTCAATGACCCTTTAATTACAAAATGAAAATAAGAATGGATTGTGAAGCTTTTTGGGGGTTTTTATAACCCTGCGACGAGCCGAGTACGTGATGCACCTTAGCATGGACCCCGCCTATGCATGCACATGCACATGAATGTCAATTATTTTTATGACTCTAGAACTCTAATTCTAATAAAATATCTTCTCCCAACTCTTGAACTATGAGTCCAAGAGTCAAAAAAAGTAGGGGGTCCCCAGTCCTCCCGAGGAATGGAGCGTATCTTGTGGACACCACAACAAATAGCCCCAAAAAAAGGAAGAAATGACAAAGGCATTTCTTCATTAGCAAACATTCTTCCAACATGTGTCAAACACCAACCAAACTTTGAACAGCTCGAGCATCTTTCGTATGACTTTTCAATCAGAATCTCAAAATTTGAATTCTTCAAACTCAGTGTGTGCATTGTGTATTCATTCCATTTGATGCCTCATGATGCAGTCTATCAAAGTTTTCTGATAGCTTAAAAATAATCTTCCACTCCTCCCAACTCATTCATTCAGAATCTCCATGAAGGCTTTTTATCAATTAATTGCTTGACCAGGTGAGAGAATCAGTTTGAGGGCTCTTGGCAGGATGCCACGTTCTTTTGAATTTTTGGCTTTTTGAATAATTGCTTCATGTCATTCAAAATTTTACTTTTGATGAAACAATACTTTGAATACAAGATACTTTGTTTTGTGAACGTATCTTTTTCCATTTCAGCTCTTTAGAATCCTTCAGACTTAACACCATATTTTCTTCTTCTTTTTCATTTTCTATATCCTGACTATGCTTAGACTATGTAGTCAAAACATCGGTGTCATTTCTTGGATTCAATCTCTTGTGAAAAACCCTTGCGTTCTTCTTTTAGAATTTTTTTATAAACTCTCATGCCAATCAATGATCTTAGCAACCTTTTGAGAAGACACCTCCCGTTTGAACTAGTTGAAGTCTGGATCATCTCTCATCATCCTTGACTTCGATTCAACAACACCCAAAATGATCAAATTTTAAAATTTGCAAAGTGTTGAGAACTTGTTAGTCTAGAGTTCTGATTTCCTGACTGAAAATCCCTTATTTCCACAAGAAATGTTCGTCGCTCAATTGGTATAAGACACACAACCATCCAAATGTTTTGACAAAGAAATACCTCTTTCTAAAATCAGAATCAAAGAGTGGTTAGTAAAATCTTGAGAGAAAATCTCAAATACACCTTACCCCCTAGGACTAACACAACTTTGAAAGAAAACACACGACTGAAGGCAAACACACAACATGAAACAAAACACACTTGCAGAAATAAACACACTTGCAGGAATGAAAATCTAAGCTAAATCTAGAAATAAAATCTAACTAATTTTTTTTTTGTTTTTTTTTTTTTTTTTGGTCTTTTAGGCTTCAAAATAATGCTTCAGAAACTACCCATTTACAAGCAAGGGAAGAAATTCCCCCTATAAGGAACTGAGCCTAAAAGTGTTTTCTCCCAAAAATTTTGCGATTTGTTAGGGGCCTGTCCACAAGTGTTGAAATTTGGTATGGCTACTCAACTTTGCTTTTGCCTTATCCCAGAGTAGAACAAGGTTGGAAATCCTAAATGACTTAATCATGGCTCTCTTGTTGAACCATATTTTAACAACAGCTTGATGTTTAGCCATGTGCTCCAGTGCAGCTATTTGTTTTTCATCCACCTCTAAAAGATTCATCAATCTAATTTGTACTTTGTTAGCATCTTCAGCATACCCACTCATGAATTTCAAAACCAGAATCTTGAGATTAAGTGGGAACATTATTTCTTGTCCATAGACAAGAAAATATGGAGAAGTCCCCAAGGCATTTTTGACTCTAACTCGATCTGTCCATAAGGCATATTTGAGTTGTGTAGGCCAGTCCCTAGGATTCTCCTTCAACAATTGTCTTATTACTATGATCAAGTTCTTGTTTGTAGATTATGCTACCCCATTTCCCTGTGGGTAGTAATTTGAAGAGAACTTGATAATGATTTGATTTTCAAATGCCCACTGGGTCAAGAATGCAGATGCAAATGCAGACCCATTATTGCACACAAGAGCGAATGGCATCCCAAATCTAGTAACAATATGTTCTTCCAAAAAATCTTTCACCACCTTAGCAGTGCAATTTCTAAATGTCTCAGCTTCTGTCCATTGTGTGCAGTAATCTATAGCTGTGAGAATAAATGCATGTCTAGTTGATGATGGTGGGTTGACCAGACCAATGAAATACAATCCCCACTTTGTGAAGGGGTGTATCTCATACATAGGTTGTAAGGGCATTGTCGGATTCCTTTCTCTATGGGCACTAGTTTGACAGATATGACAAGAGTGTACATGCTTGAAAGTGAATATCGAGGGCCAAAAATAACCTGATGTTAGAATCATGTGGGTCGTTTCTCCTACTAAACCATGTCCTGTACCATACTTGTCATGGAAATGTTCCAAAACTTCCTTTGCTTCCTCGCAGCCTAAAAACTTCAGATAAATCCCTTCATGATGTCTCTAGTAAAACTACTTGTCATGCAACATATAAGATTCACGCTTCACTTTAAGTCCCTTGCATTGTGAATTGTTCATCCACTTTGGGCATTGGCCTTGTAGGAGATAATAAACAATGTCTTGATACCAAAAATCTATCACCACTCCCTGATTAATGTCAACTTGTGATACAACCATCTTCTTCTGGTCATCCTTATCCATTTCATCATCAAACTTGAATTCTTTTTCATTTCCATCTTGGTTATCAACTATCATCTTTGACAACCCTTGACCTCTGACTAATCTCATAGATTAAATTTTGAGATTGAATTCTTGAAGTATAGCCATCCAATTTCCTCTTCTTTCACCAAGTTCATTATGCATCAAAAGTGTCTTTACTACTAGATTAGGTACAATTGCATACACCTTACTTCTTAGTATGTAGTGATAGAATTTCTTTACTGCCTTGATCAATGCAAAAGATTGTTTATCGAGTTTTGAATAATTCAACTCTACATTCTTCAAAGGACAACTCATAAAAGCAACTGGTCTTTCATCTTCCTTTTCCCTTTTTTGTGTCAAGACCCCTACACAAGAGTATTCGGAAGCAAAGGAGTAGATCTTTAAAGGTAACTCGTAATCAGGACTCACTAGGACAGGGGCAATAGAAATGGCAACCTTGATATCTTCAAATGATTTCTTTATCTCTAGAACCCATTCCATCTTAGCTCCCTTTTTGAGTAAATCGTTAAGGGGATGAACTATCTCTGCAAATCCACTTATGAATTTTTGCACAAATTTTAGCTTTCCGAAGAAAGACTTCAATTCCTTTCGACTATGTGGGGGTGCTAATTTCAAAATAGACTCAACCCTATCTAGATCAATGGAGATTCCAGCTTCAAAAATGACATGTCCTAGGAGCTTTCCTTTAGTAATGCCAAATGAACATTTCTTGGGATTGAGAGATATGTCGTATTTATGACATCTATTAAATACCTATCTTAGATTAGCAATGTGGGTACTTCCATCTTTCGAAAAGATAGTCAAGTCATCCATGTAGATAACTATACACCTATTAATCAATCCTTTGAAAGCTCCATCCATCGCTCGTTGAAATGTAGCTCCCACATTAATCAATCCAAAGGGCATTCTTTTGTAGGCAAAAGTTTCCCACTTAGTCATGAAAGTTGTTTTCAAATGATATTCCTCATCAACCATCACCTAATTATATCCTAAATATTTATCTTGGAAAGACATCATTTTTGAACCATTTACAATTTGTAGGACCTCATCAAGTGAGGGAAAAGGAAAACTGTCTTTCTAAGATGCTAGATTCAAGTTACGAATGTCAATACATAGACAAATCTCTCCAGTCTTCTTTCACATAGGAACCAAATTGGCCACCCATATGGAATGGTGGATAGGAAATATGATCTTAGCATCTAGTAACTTATTTACTTCTTTCATGATCAGTGGTTCAATGAGAGGGTTTACCAGTCTTTGTCTTTGTCAGAATGGTTTGGCATTGGGCTTCAGCGGGATTTCATGTGTGATAATCTTAGGATCATATGTCTTCAACTCTTCATAGCTCCAAAAAATGACATCCTTATACTCAGTGAGTAATTTATACATGTCTTCCCTTTCCTGTGAGTTGCATACTTTTCCTATTTGTACCATTCTTGATTCTTAATCAGTACCCAAATTATACGAGTCACATTCTTCGATTCCCTTTTCTTGAGTTTCCCTTCTATTGAATGTTCATTCATCATGATCAAAGATGTGTTCTAGTTCAACCATTCCTTTTGGAATAGTGTTGGTCTTTATATTAAGAATCCCATCTTCATCTTCAAGCCCATCATCTTCAGGTCTATCATCTGGTGTATCATCAATTTCTTGTCCCTCAAAATGGCAACTGCACATGATAAACTCAAGTATATGTTGATCATCTTGAAAGACCTAAAATTTGGTGATATTATCAAGAATGGATGGAATAGCAACCAATTCTACTAAAAATCTTTTTAACTTGGCTCTTTCAACTGATTGCAAAGCACTTTCTAAGATGGCGAGAGCATCTTCTACGATATTGTTTCTTCTTGGAATGGATTTGATGTTTAAAGCTTGAAAGTCATACAATATATCCCATACCCTTTTTCTATAAGTAATCTTTTATTGTTGCAAGAGTATATGGATTTTACTTGCCATATGACCAATTGATAATTCCCTTCAATTTTAAGAGCTATGACTCCTTTCTCTAGTACAAAGAGAAGTCCTCAAATTAATGCCTTATATTTTGTAGCATTGTTAGTACATCTAAACTATAATCGATATGCAACATACAAAGACCTACCTTTTGGGTTGACCAATTTGATACCTGCATTGGCTCCCATCTTGCACCTATAACCATCAAAGTAGAGTGTCCAAATTGCATTTTCCTTAGGTTTTCTAACTTTATGCGTATTCATCCTTAATTTCTCTTTCACTTGAGCCTTGAATGATTTTTTCTTAGGAACCCATTGTAACTTTCCTTGTAACTTTCTTTGTAATCTATAGATAGAGGAAGTGCATGTTTTTCTTGTTTTTCTTGAATTTCCCTATCAGCTCTTTGATTTTCTCAACTTTAGGTTTAGGATGAATGACTACTAAAGTCCATCCTTTACCTTTCACATATCGTCTTCTTCTTTGGACTTTGATCATCCTTGGAGGAGGAGAAGACAAACCTCCCCCATTTGACGAGGTATCACTATATGACACATTCAAATCTTCAATCTTTTCAACAAGGTTGGATGAGTCCACTAAATTTTAGCTTTCTGCAAGTTCATCTATTGAGGTGTTTTTATCCTTATTTTCCATTATGTGTGTCAGTACCTTTGTGAGTACTTCTTGGCATGATGAACATTCAAATTTTGAGTGACTAAATTTATGTAACCGATAAAATTTTGGAAGGAGGATGATGTTGGGATTAGCTTCCTCTCCTAAACATTGTAAATTAGTCACCATACTATCTATGAATTGTGTCACGGTTTCACTTTTGGGTGGTGGCACCTTAGGTTCTTCATTCTGATCTTGAGGTGTATTGGTTGGAATAGTGTCGAATGCCATCACCTTGTATGAACCCAAATCTGATTGTAAGAATGCTATCTCATTCGAGCCATTGTAATATATGATCATTATTTTCAATTTGGGCTCAACATCTATCTTGATTTGATTGTTCAATCCTTTCCATGGCAACCACAATTGACTGAAGTCTATAGAAAACCATCCTCTTAGACATTTTGTCCATTCTCTGCCTAGGAGTAACCCATATGTTTCCGAGATATCTACCACATGTATGTCAATAAAATCCTAAATCCAAAGGTCAACTGTTAACTGTATCCACACATCTTTCAGTACACCAATGACTTTTACCTCTATTTTATCCAACAATATCACCACTCGATTAGAGGGTTGAGGATTGACTCCTAGCCTTTGAGCTATTGATAATGGTTTTACATTACATGAAGCCCTTGAATCAATGAGGTAATTATGAAGATTCTTCCCACATATCCTGATGCTAAACAAAAATGGGGGTACCTCAACTTTTTCTTTGAACATAGTGGGCATCGCTTCTGTACCATTCACTTGTTGAGATACTGTCTTTTGAGGGACAACATTTGTATTGTGGGAAATCTTTATATTATCCAATATCTTCATAAGAGCTTCTCGTTTTTGTGGACAATTCTGTAACATGTAAAACATGGACATATTGGCTTTAGTTCTTTTCAAATCCTCTATCGCATCGTACTTTTCAATGGACCAAGCGGGATTCTTCAATATTGTTGGTACATTCACTTGATTCTGATTTGATTGTCATCCATACATTGGTTTTACCAGTGGCAGATTGTTACTTGCTCTTGGATCAGGTGGAGTTGGTTAGAGGAATCCCATCCTTCAAGGGATCCTTTCTATTTCTGAGATTGTATGTATTCTGATTGTCATTGCGAAAGGAAAACATCTCATCATGCTAAATATCAGATTCCTAACTAAATGGGAATGAGAATTCCTCACTTGTTGGTTGTTTCACTTGTGCATTCTATGCAAAATCTTAGGATTCCAATAGCATAGCATTTAACTATACAGGAGGAGGATTGTTATTTACCTATGAATTTTGATTCATCTCTTGATTGCCATTATAGTAAGAACCATCATTGTTGAGCACATTTTGGCTATCATCATACTAATTAATATTAACATACTAAATGTTGTTGTTGTTGTTATCAGTAGGAATGCTTCCATTATTCATATGGGTGTTCCATTGTTGATTTTGTCTTTGGAAGCAATTGTTGCGATCAAGAGGATTGAAGTTGTTTCCTCCATTGTTGTTTCCTACATTGTTGTTGCTATTGTTCCCATTGAAGTTCCTATTGTAATTTTGACCAAAAATTTTGTTGTAGGTGCCAACATTATTTCTTTGGAAGTTGTTATTTTGTCCTTGTGACAATCTAAGACATATCAATTCAGTGTTTATCTGTGACATAGTCTTCTTCATTTAACCAACTTCTGAAATGAGGTTATTGTCTATTTCCACGGGAACTGTAGCCTTCTATTTAAAGAAAGCTATTTTTGGAGGCTCATACCTTGGATATGTTATCGCTTGATTTTGTGGAGTAGGTGCTTGTTGTAATGGAACTAGATTCATAGGTATGAACTAGATAGGCACCGTGGGTGCTCCCACTGGGTATGTTGGTATTGTAGTGATTGCTTTCATTGGAAGAATCATTCCTCATCCATTAGGATTGGCTTGCTTTGTGAACATGATTGCTTCTGCAAAGACTTTATCCAATGTGTCAATATTTGTTGCAGGAAGTCTTCTCAGAAAGATTGCAGTAAGATGGTCCATAGCATTTAGATAAATTTGAATAGTGGCTTCAACCGGTATGGTGTATGGCATTTCCAACTTGTGGTAGGCCATATGAAAGCGATGGTTGAAGCGTGAAACTATCTCAGCTAGGTCCCTTTTGATTGATATAAATTGTTGATGTATCATAGCTGGATTGATGAATGTTTTGAATTGTTCCAAGAACAATTTTTTGAATGTATCCCAATCTCCAATGCATTTGGGTGGAAAATTAACGTACCAATTAAAGGCAATTTCTCCCAAAGAGTAGGGAAATAAATGAAGAAACACGTCCTCATTAGCAACTTTTTTGTGGTTGCAAATTTCCTTGAATACCTTGACATGATCTTCGGCAGCTCGAGTCTCACCATAGATGAATCTAGGGAAAAACTTCTTGGGACTCTTAGGGAGTTCATGGAGTGCAACACTCAAGTTTATTGGTGAGTCTACTTGCAAAAAAGGCCATTGGAGGGTTTGGCGGACCACTAGGTGGTTGGAGTGGAGGCGGAGTTGAAGAAGATGATGAAAGTTTGAAAGCAAGTGATTGAACTCGGGATGTTCCCTTGTCACTACGTGGTTTGTGGAAGTGGGTAAGCTCGAGAAACTCATGTGCACGTGGTGTAGACCTTAATGCTCACTAAAATAGGGATTTTGGATCAATATCCTCTAGCTTGCATCAACTTTGGAAAAAGTGCACCTCTCTACAGAAGTACACTTTCTCACCTTTTTGAATTTTGTGCACCATAGAGTTTTGTTCACCTGCGCACCTATGAAGTTATGGACCTATGGACCTACATAGCTATGGCCTTATGGAGTTGTGAAGTTGCGGAGCTATGGACCTGAATTTATTAGAAAACTCAAAAAAAAAAATTGACCTTTCGTGAAGCACAGATTATTATAGAAGTGCATAATTCCAAAACTTTGACAAAAAAATTTCTTTTTCAAGAGTCAAAAAAGGCCCTCCTTCTAGCACCACTTCTATTGGGAAATCATTTTGCCCAAGGTCAATGGCAGGAATCCATTGCGTAATTCCCCTCTTGAAAAGCTAATCTTTTGGGATCAACTCCAAGGTTCAGTATTTGTCTTGTGATGTACCAAAATTCACTCAGTTGAAGATAAATGTGATTTTTTATGAGGAGCCCTTTACTAGTTCTATTATGATCTCGGAATGGAGTAAAAATATATTTGTTGTCTCAAAATAACACACAAAAGAACAATGTTTTTGTATTTTCTAGTTTTTTAATAAATGCAATTCTAACAATGCAACTAAAATGAGTTCCTACTCTAACAAGGAGTTAGCAAATAAAATAAAAAAATTGAAAGGAAATAACATGAAATTGAAATCCTAAACGGACATAAGCTACAGAATACAACACACTGCGAGTTAAAATTTTGAAGAAATCGGTAGGAAACTAATGAAAATAGGAGTAGCACTTCCTAAAATCCACTGATGCAATCGTTGGTGAGAAATTTTAACAATCATATGATATTTCACCTTTCATCAAATTGCAAGGCCACAAAAAGTGCACTCATGAGAGACAAAAGGCTATGCAGGCACAATTTGATGATCTCTTCTCAAGCTCAATACATCAGCAAAATTCAAAAATCTGTAGCAAACACCAGAACTAAAAGATCGCACAACTAGAAATAATGTAATAAACCTTTGGCTCAATCACAATCTCATGAACAAAATTCACAAAATAATGACACATTCAGGCAAGAATCACTACACTCCAAATGTGAGAACCAAAAGCATAATTTTATTGCATAATAATGGTGGCCCTTGTTATATTTTACAATGGGGTATTTATAAGAAATCGTCTCCTCAATTTATGTTGAGAGTGAGAGATATCTTCATGCAATAAAATGCTTTTAAAAAATTAAAACAAACTAAATATATACAAACTAACCATTAATCTGGTGCTTAGAGGGACTCCATCCATATTTTATTCATTAATTGGATGGTGCTTAGAGGGTCTCCATCCATATTTTATTCATTAATTGGATGGTGCTTAGAGGGTCTCCATCCATATTTTATTCATTAATTCGATGCATGAACCCTTTACATGTCAAAAATAGAGAAAGCATGAGAGAGAAAGTAGGAGGAAGCCTTCAGTCAAAGTAGGAGCATTTGGAAGCGTCAAAAATGGAAGTTAGTCCTTCACTAGGTGTGTGTCAAAGTTAAAATACCATCAGAATGTGTTCCCAATGCATGGAAAGCATTATTTTTGGAACAAGCAGTTAATTGTTGACACACCTCTAAATTACGGAGCTGTGGACCTCGATAGGGTCAAAAATCTCAAAATTTTACTAAGTGTCAAAATTGAAATTCTAGCATCTAGGTTTTGCTCTTCATCATCCCAAAGCTATATTTGGATGTTTGCCCTTGAATTTCTCTATCATCTCAGTAATCTTAGCTACATCTGGAAGATCTAGAGCCTCATACTTGTCTTTGACCTTCTATCTATAGTTGTCCACCTTAATTTGAGTCTCTACAAAATCTTTGAGTTTGGTATCTAACTCTAATAGGGCTTCTTCTGTCCTAAAGGCTTGTCGAATGTCCTCATCATTAGCAACCTCCACAAAAATATTCTTGTAATTATCCACTACTATCTCTATAGGTAATCATCTTCAAAACTATCCAAGAATGCATCACTATATTGTCTCTCTACTTCCAAAATCTACTCTCGAGCTTGGTCCTTGAGCCAATGGATCTCCTCATGTAATGTTTCCATTACCTTATTGCTATCCACTATTTTCTCTATCCAGTCATTAACCAAATCCAATTCTTTTCCAATATATACATCAATCAAAATCTGGTATCTTTGGCCCTTTATAGCTTGTAGAGTCTGCAGATCCTTACTCTAGGCACATACCTCATCCATGATACTGAAGTCCTGCTTCAAAATTACTACGATCTTATTCATGTTCTCCTATGTAGCATGTAGTAACTTCAAATTCTCTGTGATAATGGTAACACCTCTCTCCTCAAAACTTTCTCATCATTCTTGACAAGCTTTCAAAAATGGGTATAATTGTACACCTCCCCCTTCTCTAAGTATAGTGTTCAAAGTATGCTCAGGGTGTTCAAAATATAGAGGACAAATGACTTCGGCTAGATATCCCTTTAGGATCTCAACTTGCCTTCGAACTACATGAAGTTCAATCTCCTGTTGTTCCATGTACTTGAGGACCTCTTTGACTCCCATAGTCATCATTTGTTGGGTTGAATCCCATGTAGGTCTTCCCAACATAACATCCTTTAACTCATAATCTTCGAGACTAAGGCCTTCTACATCTGTGCCTTCAAGAGGGAGAGCCAGTCATGCAAATAAATCTTGTTTCCATATGGTGGTGACAAATTCCAATGGTGTTGCCTCATGTGATGGAGACTGGGGCTTGTTTAAAATCTCTACAATATCACAAATGTCTTCCTCTAAAGCATGAAATTGAGGCTTATTAGTCCTCATAATTTCCTTTCAAATCCATCTAGGGATGTGTCATATTGAGGACCTAGCTCTTGATGATGAAGGGGTATGTTCTACTACTTCTTCCCTTTGTCGCTCTTGTTGGGAGTTGTATCTTGTTGGGAGGGCTCCTCTTCCATAGCCTCAGTCTTAGTAGACCCTATAGCTTGAACCTCAATGTCTTGGGAAAGTGGCTGAGAATATTCCACCATTTGTCCTTTTGACACTTTACCAGTCACCATTTTCTCTGGTCTCTCCTCTGATAATGGTTCCTTCTAAGCATGCTTTTCCTTTGAACTTTCAAGTGGGGGAGTCATCGAGCCCTGTTCTACCATCATAACTCATGGTGGAGATGGAGGAGTAAGATCAGGACCCTATGTATCTGGTGGCATTTGCGTCTAGTCTTCCTATTGAGGTTCACCTAGAAGGGTATCCCTAATCTTATTCCCAATCAACTCTATACCTATAGGCATGAAATAAAAATCTAACATTGAGAAAACATCATTGGTCTCTTCACTCTACCCACCCACCCACTGTTGTACTTCATCTTTCGAAGAAGAGAGCTCTAAAGGTTTTGCTTGTGTGGATGGCGAGGTAACTGTGGCACTCTTTCTTCTTTGTAATTTTGTGGCTCTTGCTAGCTAAGTTCTTCCCTACAGGGGCACTTGTTCTCCCTCTTCCTGCTCTGATTCTATTTCTTCTGCTTCTTCATCTCCCTCCAGAATAGTTTTAGGGATAGATGGATTAGGCACTAATCTTCCACTAATCCTTTTCCTTTTCTTCATCTGAATCTTAATCATTTTCTTCTATTTCTTGGAGGTAGAAGGAGAAGTTGGCTCATCTTGTGTAGGAGGAATGGATACTTGTGGAATCTCTTCCTCTTATGGTTGGCTAGACACAATGGGAAGAAACTATAGTTCATCCTGGACTTGGGTAGCTCAAGTATCTTGGGACCCCGGTCGACTCTATTCCTACTTCTAGGGAGACACATGTTATTTCTAAATCCTCTGAGGAGAGGTCCTCTTCCTTTTATTCTTTCCCTTCCTTTCTGGAGGGTGATAATATCCATCTGAGTGATCAAGCTAGTACACTATTTCTGGCCTAATAGGAGACTAAGTTGCAAAGGTAGGAATTGTTACTTTCCTTCCTCTACCTCTTTCTGGGCGAGCATGTGCATGGAAGATCACTGTGTTAGGAATTAGATCAAGTGAAAAAGGTTTCTTGAACCAATCCTTTGTCATTCCAATGACATGCCTTGCTCGATTATTAATATCATCAGCCTTCTTGTTGTCAACTTTGGCATTCATAATGGGTCTTTCACCAATTTTTTCAGCATTGAATAGGGGGTCCAATAACTCCTTTGTATCTTGTTTCCTTATCTCATTAGGGATGTTCAACTAGAGAGCCTTTGTACTAGATACAAAGTCATCCTAAAATATTCTCTAATGCGGACATCATAGTCCTTTGTGGAATTCATCCAGTGATCTTCAACAACATCCTCATGATGGAAGTCTCTTCCTGCCAAACTCTCCACTTTCCCAACATTGTCAAAATATGGTCAGGGAGAGTTGTATTCTTCAAGAGGGTAGTTCTCCCACTTCCATTCAAAGGATGAAATATCTTGTTTCCTCTTCACCTGATAAGGTCCAATGACTAATGGCCATGCCCAACAAGGTTTTCGTTGTCTCTTTATCTTTTCATAGGCCAACTCAATTTGCTAGGATATCTCCAATAGTACCAGTTTGTCACTTGGATATCTCGGGAGCTTCTTAGGATTGATGGATGCACTAGCTACCCGTAGATAGGTGAACATTTTGAACTGGATGAAGTAGGCTCTGAGGGTTGTGACTTGTGCTTTGGCTTCATCAGATAACCTCTTCCCATAGTCTCCCTCAATGAATCGAATGATCACAAAGATAAATGCATCATTCACAATTCTATATTCTTTACTCTACACTGAGAGCTTCTTCTTCATCATCTGAGGGTAGACTATATATGGCTGACCTCTCCATTGGTTTGTTGCAAATTCTCAGATATTGTCCTAGATCTATGTATTTGAGGTCGATATCTCTAATTTCTGTGTAGTCTTCATGAAATCTCTATTTATAGGGTACATCTTGGAACTTGAACATGATAGGTTTGAGTGCTACTCCGGATGTGGATGCCATTTGATTACCTACACATTGAGAAAAAACATTATTAGTCCAAAGATAACACAAAAACTATGAATTAAAACAAATAAATAAATAAATAATTTTTTTTAAAAGCCCAATTTGGACATTTTATTTATTTTTTATTATTTTCTTTTTTTAATTTATTTATTATATATATATATATGTATATGTATATTTATTTATTTTTAATTTTATATTTATTTTTAAATTTTAAAATGGTTTTTTTTAAGAAATTTTAAAATGTTTTTTTTTTAAATGTTTTATCAAAATTAAAACCAACAAGTGTGGGGGCACCGGTGCGCGATGTAGCTAGGGTTATAAGTGAGTGCGGATATGGTTTTGATGTGGTGTCACGGAGTAGCTCCATAAGCAAAATGGCACCATGAGCACAGGCTTTGAATGGCGCCACGAGCGCAACAACACCACAGGCGTAGAGGACAAGCGACGGCACTGGCACAACAACACCACGAGTGCAAAAGATAAGTGATAATGCGAGTTAAACAGTGTTGCTAGTGTAATGACATCATGAGTGCAAAAGACAAGTAGCAGTGTGGGTTAAATAGCGTCGTTGGTGTAACAACATCGCGGTTGCAAAAGACAAGTAGTGGCA
This sequence comes from Cupressus sempervirens, assembly GCA_028749045.1. Classification (NCBI taxonomy): domain Eukaryota; kingdom Viridiplantae; phylum Streptophyta; class Pinopsida; order Cupressales; family Cupressaceae; genus Cupressus; species Cupressus sempervirens. Next base: position 100,125,277 of record CM053786.1, read on the forward strand.
CGGGTTAAACAGTGCCACTGGCATAACAATATCATGGGTGCAAAAGTAAGTAGCAATGTAGGTTAAAATAGTTTGGCTGGCATAACAATATCGTAGGTACAAAAGATAAGGGGCGGTGCATGTTAAACAGCGTTGCTAGCATAACAAGGTTGCGGGTGCGGAGGACAAGCCCTGTGAGTTTGGAAAAAAAAAATGGCACAGCCGGAACAAACCCCACAAGCGCGGGTGAGGATGGTGTTGCAAGTGCAACAATGCCACGAGCATGGTGGACCAGTGGCAGTGCGGTGTTACAAGCCGTGGTGGTGCCATTAGCCTACAGCACACACATAGATTCCTTACCTCTTTTAGCGACCCTTCAATTACAAAATGAAAATGAGAATGGATTACAAAGATTTTTGGGGGTTTTATAACACCACGACGGGTTGGGTGCACGGTGCACCTTAGCATGTGCACCGGTGCGTGGCACGCACCTCGCACACATGCAGGCACATGCATATGAATGTCATTTTTATTTTTTTTTATGACTCTAGAACTCTAATTCTAATAAAATATCTTCTCTTCACTCTCGAACTATGAGCCTTGGAGTCAAAAAAAGTAGGGGTTCCCCATTCCTCGCGAGGAATGGGGCATGTGTTGTGGACACCACAACAATTCCTTTTGCAGAGTATATGAATGAACTTCTTTTTACCAATAATAATTCTCTATGTCTGCTCATAGGTATGTTTGGAATCATTGTTTTATGTCTCTAGCATTAGTGGTGTTGTGAAATTTATAGGATATTTATAGTATTTGGTTCTAATTTTGATTCTGCTTTAGGGAACTAATGAATTCAGTCCAATTGAATGTAGATAAAATATTTGAAAACATCAAAACATTATTTCATATTCTTTTGGATCTTTAAGTGATTGAATGATTTAAGCCAAACGAGTTGGGTAGATATGTGACTTGATAGTCCTAAACTATGCTCTTTCTATTTATTATTTAAACTTTTGCACTTACAAAATTGTTTTGTCATTTAAATCTAAACTGTATTGACATGATCAGATTATGATTACTTCACTTCTTTGCACACAATCTTTCCCAAGAGTTGTTTTCTCTTCAAACTATGTTTATTATTTATAACAATGTTTTACACTTTCATATTCTAAGAAATTCATTAATACAAAAATTATTTCCTTGATATTGTACCCCTCTAGTCCAGCCATGAAGAAGAGCCATGGCCTTGGATGAATAGGTGTCGATGGTTGATCCATGAGGTTAGCCCTCATCTGAATGGAGTGATGCAAGTTGAGTTGCTACTGATGTGTTGATCAGTATGAAAGTGCTACAATGTCGTGCTACAATAGCCTAGCCAACTATTCTAGTAGTACCCCTTTGATAGATAATTATTGTTGATGTGCTTTCAACAGATTTTATATGCCTACCAAATGGACAGTGGTTCTTCTAGATTTCTTGAATTACAATGTACGAAATATACAATCTCTTAAAAATCTTCTTTAATGACCTCATTCTTATTTCTATTTGTCTTAATTCTTTTTATAAGAGGCAAGCACTAGCATAAGGATTCTTTAGTCCTCAATTTAGTAAATCGAAGTGCCTAGTTAGCTCCCAAATATATTTTGATAGAAAATCGTGAAAAAATATTTCAATGGTGCAAAGAAATATAACTATCCACTAGAGATGTTGCAAATATGATAAAAAAGATTGTTCTAAGACAAAAGTATTATGCTAAAATGACTAGCGATCACTCTTAGAAAATTAAGAACTTTCACATTTGCCCATGAATTTAGTGAGCCCTATAAAAAAATTTGGTAAAGGTGAATTGAAGCAGAAAAGTTAGGATGCTATTCATACTTATACATAGAAGAGTGCCTTATGAATGATATAAAATCTATATGTTCTCCTTACTAAAAATTTTGATCTCAGATTGGTTTTGAAAAGTGAGTGTCAACACACTTAAGTTATTTACTTAGTTCATGTTGAACAAGTAGTACATGTCAAGCACATGTATATTATAGAGCATGCCAACTCACAGTGAGTGTCAAGCCACTCATGTGCCTCTCATCACTCAAGTGCCGAACAGACAATGTATGTTGAGTGACACAAGAGCCAAGTAAATAGTAGATGTCGAGTGATACAGATGCCAATTCATAGAAAAAAGATTAGTATATGTTAAGCATCAGAGACTTCAGATGCTGAGTGACACAGTTTTGACATATTTTTTTGTAGAGGCACAAACAACTATGTAAACCATTTTTTAGTCAACTAAAGATTGAATTTTGATATTTTGGAGATAAGGACGAATCTTAAGTTGGATTCCCAATGCAATTACATGCAGCCAATTAGAAAATGGGAAGATTCAAGTGGAAAAATGGATGAATCACAGTTATAGATTCATACCTAACCCTAAGTTACCAAAGTCTCCTTAAGAAAAACAAACCCTAAATTTTCTATGAGTGTTGAAGGAGTAAATAGAGTAGTTTGCATGTGCAAACAAAGCATTCATGGTGACTAAGGAGTTATGAAGTGAGATTGCATTACAGAATCAGTTAGAGCAGAACAAAGGAAAGGAAAAAGATATAGCAAAGACACATCCAATTAAGAAGGATTGAAGATACATTAGTTTAGAGGTGATCTGTTATCTGGAAAGGAAGTTTTAACCATAGGATCAATGTTGAGACATTCTAGCAGGTGATTTTAGTCAAAATCTCTTAATAGAGTAGTCCTAACAGGTTGTATGAAATCCTCCAACAAGGTGCTTACTTAATTGTGAGTTAAAGTCCTTTGGCAAGGCACACTTCTAACAAGGTGTTGAAATCCTTTAACAGGATGAGACCTAATAGTCTTTGTAAGCCTTTAATAGGGTAGACCTTTCATAGGGTAGATCATGTGTCATGATCAAAATATTGTAACCTTCATTGGATACACTTTATTACTGTAATAGTGAAGATTTGTGAGTGTCATCCCCACCCTAGTTTTACTTTCTCATTTGAGGGTTTCTGGGTATCATATCTGGTGTCATATGTGTGTGACTGTTTACTTGATTACATGTTTTAGATGTACATAATTTACATGTTATTTGAGTTTACTTATTGAATGCATGAGATGGATGTGTGGTGAAAGTTTTATGGATCCAAGTTTAAACTACTGATTCACCCCCCCCCCCCCCCCCTCCCCCCCTCCTTAGAAGTTTACCTTTCCTATTGTAATTCCAACAATTGGTATCAGAGCCTTGTTCTCTAAAAGAGAAGCTTTGCAGGTTTGAGGAAAGATCTTGAAATGGAAGTCTACAAATTGGGAAAGATTATTGAGAACTAGGAGATTGAGATACATCACTTTCTACATCAACTTAATCAAGCAAGAGAAGACCTAAAGAATTCTTTGAAGAGAAGGAAGGAAATTTCTATTACAGAGAATGACACAAAATATAAAGAGATAGACACTACTAAGATATTTTTAGATGGAGACTCCAATAAATTTGATGTAGGAGTTGTAGATCTAATGGAAAAGAATAGAGCCCAAGCTGAGCAAATAAAAAATCTCAAGTTAGAGCAAGAGTCACAAGCCATACTACTATGTGAGGTGACTAAACAAAAGAAAGAATTCATAGAAGACAAAGCCATGATTGAAGAAGAGAAAATAATTTTTGCCAATAGACTAGAAGAGAAGTCAATAGAGCTAACCAAAATTTCCAACATGCAATTGGATACTCTAAGTCAAATGATGAATGCCAACCATGAACTGAATGTCAAGGACATTGAGATAACAACATTGAAATTGCAGAATGAGCAACTACAAAGTGATCTAAAGAGAGAAAAGGAATTTGTTGAAGGTTTTAACAAACCAAATGAAGCCATCAAATACATTGAGCAATTATTGAGATCCCCTAGATCCAATAATGATGCATCTGGACTGGGATATACAAGCACTGAAGAAGGAGAATCATCTAAAAGTGCAGAAGAAAGGACCAAAAAAGGTAAGAACTCCAAACCTACTTGTCACAATTTTTGTAAGAAAGGACATTCTTCTAATGTGTGCAGGAGTAAAACTACAATCAAAATGTCAAACACAAAAGCATGGTTCACTACCATAAGTGCAACAAACAAGGTCATCAAGCACATGAATGTAGAACTAGGAACATACATACACAAAGTTTTGAAGGATATTGCTACAATAGTCAAAAGTATGAACATAGAGCTTTTGAGTGTGGATCCAAACCCTTCTGGTCATCAAACAAGAAAACAAAGGTAAGGAACAACAGTAACTCATATATTGGGATTATAATACAAGATATAGCTTTCTTTATTGTTAAGAATATGGACATGTTCCTAAAAATTGTATTAGGACACACTTAAAAGGTAATTACAAGAGGTGATTGAGTCAAACCACATGTTTAAGTTGTTTGAAGACTAGTCCCATCAGTAGATATTGCCTAACAAGGTCAAAGGCACCAAATTGTGAGTTTGATAAAGGCAAAGGCAAGGTAGATATTGAAAACATTAGAGATGAGATAAACAAGACATGGAAGAACAAGGATGGTTGCAGTACTACATCAAATGGAGAAGGGATCACTTCACCCAATGGGTTAGGTGATCACACCTCATCAAACTAGATAATCAAGAGATATGTGGGACCGATATTTAAATGTTATATCATACATTAGTTCCAAAGGAATTTAGTACTTAAAAGATTAGATTAAGAATGAATAAAGATTCAAGATGTTATTAGAAATTCAACATAAATCTTTAACTTTTTCATGTCTCTGGTGAGTATGAAAAATTTCCTATATGTGCCGAGTGGAATGCTAGAAGATGTCAAGCTAATAGACTGGCTAGTTGATGTCAAGCTTGTAGTGGTTTCCCAGTGAATGGAATTCTAATGGATGTCGAGTAAGCTTGGAATTGGTTGATTATGAGCTTACAGTTGTATAAGAACTCGGCATTAATTGTAGAGTTTCAAAGGATATTTGATCAATTTTAACTCATTTTTCATCATTTCAAATTCAAGAAAGAGCAAGTAGAGCAGAAGGTGATCAGAAAACTCATCCAAAGTGATTGTACAAGATTCAAGTAATGATTCAATGTTGTTTCATTTAATCTTACAAGGTATTTATCAAGAGATGAGCTACGCAGTTTTTATTTTTGCAAACCCTAGTTTTGCACAAATGGCTTCTAGTTCAAAGAACATAGAGGGAAAGGAGGTTTCGAATGTCCAATTAGTGAGTAATGAGGTTAAGCAACCCATTTTCAAAGCTATTCCTGATATTTCTTACAAGCAAGACCCTTCTAGTGCATTATCCACAATACCACCAAATATTTTAATGGTACAAGATGTAAGGAAATGTTATAATTTTAAAATTGGTAGCATTGGTGATATGGAGATCAGGAAAGCATACAACAAACTCTGTGATAATAGTGTGTTGAAAGAAGAATTCAAAATCATAGAAAAGAAGGGATTGACATGAGCCCTAGATTTTCCAAATGTGTTTAAGATAAAATGGATTAGGATAGTGCTTAGCCAAATTCATGATAGTTCATTATGGATAGACAGTGGACCTATCAAGATAACTAAGAGTAGATCAGCCTAAGACACTGAGAAGTGACTCAAAGGAGGTGATTGAGAAGAACACTGGAGTTGTATGGAACAAGAGAGGTATGACTATTGATACAATCACTAATCCATTGATAGAATTTCCTATCAGGGTTATTTCACACAAGTTTTACCAATCTAGTAGATTAAATAGTGTATCTCGTATAGTTATAGATGTGGGATATAAAATTTTCAAGAAAGATCATACATATGATCTAGCAGAACTCCAACTACAGCAGCTAGTTGAAAATTTAGGAGCAATCAGAAAAAAAAAGAGTGCACAATGTAAATTTGGTTCAATTTTGATATGCATATTATTTTATGTGCAAAATACCTTTCAAACATTTGGTATAGTTGCATGGAAAACCAAGAGGTTAGTAGCAGTGCAAATTGTGAGTACATTGAGCAGTTAGGTGAGAATTTTGAATCTGTGATGACAAACTACTTTGAGGATTTCAAGCAGTCAAAGAAGAAGAGACTGAGAATACCAATATCCTTAGTAGAAAAGAATTATGATGAGATTTGTTTCCTAGTAGATGTTGACTATACTTTTTTACAAGTTGTTGCACCAAGGGTGAGATGGTTGAGATCCTTAGGTTATGATATAAATGTGGATGAAGCCTCTACAACTATTACTTCTTTACTTGCAGAAGACATTGATAAAAATTCCAAGGCATTTGGAAATTATGAGATGGAAAAGTCCAAAATCACAATGGAGCTGGAGACTGCCTTAGTTATCAAGAAAAGGGATAAGTTAGTGAAGAAATTAAAAGCTAAATTTGGTGAGGGTGCCCAGTAGGAAGAAGAAGAAGAGGAGGAGGATAAAGAGGAAGAAGATGTTAGGATTAAACCATGGATAGAAATAACAATTAAATGCAAATATGCCAATATCTGAAAATAATAGATCACACAAAAAAGAACACAAGACACCAAGATTTAACGTGGTTCACCCAATCCCTAGGCTATGTCCACCAAATAGAAAGACCAATATTATTACAATCCAGTACTTACAACTTGATTACAATGTGTAATCCCTTACAGCTCAATACCACTGCAAGAACCAATTTTTGTATCACCACTATGAAACAATCCCTAACCCTAAGCTCTTTTATACAATTATTTTTAGCACTTTAGGGTTACAATTAATAATTACATGTCGGCCCAAAATCTTGATAAAATAGGGCCCAAAAAAAATTTAGCTTCTCCCTTGTTACTATCTTTGTAAACATATCTATTGGATTGTCATCTGTATCTATCTTGTCTAGCTTTAACTGTCCATCCTCCAAAACTAACCGAATGAAATGGTACTATAACTGTATGTGTTTGGTCTTAGAATGTAGAGCTAAATTCTTTGCAAGATGAATGGCACTCTGACTATCTGTAAACAAATAATTATCCTATTGAGGGTGTCCCAATTCTTCCAAGAAGAACTATAGCCATATCATGTCCTTGGCTACCTCTGTAGCAGCAAAATACTCTGCCTCTATAGTGGATAAATCATTAACCTTCTATAACCTAGAAACCCATCTCATGGACGCCCCACCAATAGTAAAGACATAACCTATAATACTCTGATTAGTATCAATATCCCCTGCCAAATTTGAGTCAACATAGCCTTGTAAAGTAGTAGTAGAGCCCCCAAAGTGTAAACACTTATTAGATGTTCCTCTCAAATATCTGAGAATCCATTTGACTACATTCTAATGCTCAATTCTTGGATGACTCATATACTTGCTAACAACTCCCACTGCATGTGCAATATCTGGCCTAGTACATACCATAGCATACATCAAGCTTCCTACAGCTGAAGCATAGGGTTCCTTGAACATCTTATCCTCTTCTTCTTATGTCTTGGGACACATCTCCTTAGTCAACTTCAAATGACCAAGTAAAGATGTGCTAAAAACTTTAGCATTCTCCATAGAGAAACATTGCAACACCTTCTCAACATAATCAGCCTAAGATAGCATCAATTTTCTATTCTTCCTATCTATACAAATCTTCACACCAAGGATTTTTTTGCCTACCCCCAAATCCTTCATAGCAAATGCATGTGCTAACTAACATTTTAGCCCCTTAATATGATCCATGTTAGACCCAGCTACAAGCATATCACCAACATATAAACATAAAATAATATAGTTTTCATCATTCAACCTCTTAAAATAAACACAATGATCTAAATGACAACTATTATATCCATGTTCATGCATAAAACTATCAAATTTTAGATACCATTACTGAGGTGCTTGCTTCAAGCCATATAAACTTTTCTTTAATTTGCACACTAAGTTCTCCTTACCTTTGACCTCAAATCCTCGTGGCTAAGCCATATATATCTCTTCATCCAAATCACCATGAAGGAAGGTTGTTTTAACATCAAGCTGCTCTAAATGCCAATCTTTAGTGGCCACAATACTTAAAACAGTACAGATAGAAGTCATCTTAACAACATGAGAAAATATCTCATCAAAATCAATGCCCTTTTTTTGTGCAAATCCTTTTACAACTAACCTGGCTTTAAATATTTTCTTACCTCCATCCTCTTCTTTTAACTTGTAAACCCACTTATTCTATAAAGCTCTTTTACCTGTAGGAAACTTCCATAAATCCCATGTCTTATTCTTCAGCAAAGAGCCCATTTTGTCTTTCATTGCAGACTCCCACTGAATCTTAGTATCCACATGCATAGCTTCATCATAACATTCAGGTTCACTAGCATCAGTAAGTAAAATTGAATACAAAGAGGGAGAAAATCTTTCTGGAGGCTAATTTTCCTTGTTGACCATCTAACATTCACTGATGTGTGTGGTATTTGTTGCTACGGTTGTTGCACATCATGAGGAATGGTTGGGACATCAGCTTTTGGAGTATCATCCAGCACTACATAATCATATTCTTTCTTCTCATGTTGTTGCAACAGATCTTTGTACAACACTTTCTTAAGCATTGAATATGACATCCCTACTTCTTACAATTTTATGATTTTCAAAATCCCAAAGCCTATAACCAAATTCATTAATGTCATATCCAAAAAATATACATTTCTTTGACTTAGCTTCCAGCTTGGTTCTGTTTGCAGAATCTACGTGAGAAAATGCTTCATAACCGAAGGTTTTGAGAAAATAACTCGCCTTCTTACCAGTCCATGCTTCCTCTAGAATACTACAACCTAAAAGAGTAGAGGGACCTCTATTAATCAAATATATAGTAGGATTGACAGCCTCTACCCACATGTGTAAGGGCAACCTAGCATGCAACCACATGCTCCTTGTGTGCTCCATTATAGTCCTATTCATGCGTTCAGCCACTCTATTTTCTTGTGGAGTCCTTGGAACACTTTTCTATCTATGAATACCATTAGTGGAGCAATAATCTTCAAATTCATGACTACAATACTCACCACCATTATCAAATCTGAGACATTTTAATTTCTTACTAGTCTCATTTTCAACCAAGCATTTCCATTTCTTAAAAGTTTGAAATACATCAGATTTCTATCTAAGAAAATAAATCCATACCTTTCTAGTTGTATCATCAATAAATTTAACATAATAATGAGAGCCACCAAGGGAAGATACCTGAGCCGCTCCCCATACATCAGTATGCACAAGTTCTAATTTCTCCTTTTTGTTTTCCTTCCTAATCATCACGAAACTCACTCTATTTTATTTTCCATACACAAAACTTTCATAGAAATCCATATTAACACATTTTAGACCTGGGAGAACTTTCTTTAAATGAAGTACTTTCATACCTTTTTCACTCATGTGCCCAAGTTTGTTGTGCCACAGCGTTATATCAGAATTTATAGCAGCTATTTGTTCTCCCTACTCAACAGCAGTAATTATTCCTGAACATTCATTTTTCTTTGAAAAAATTAAAGTAGAAGGAATAATATGACCTATACATAGATATAAGGTGCCTACTTTCACACCTTTTGCTACTACAAGGGAACCTTTTGAAACCTTCCAATTTTTATCATTAAAAGAAACTACACAACCCTCATTATCAAGTTGCCCTATTGAAATTAAATTCCTACTCAGCCTTGGAACATGTCTTACCTTATGTAGTAGCCAATGATTCTCATTTGGTAACTTAATCTTAACTTCTCCCTTTCTAACAATCTAATAGGGTTCATTATCCCCCAAATAAACAAGTCCAAAATCCCCTTGGACATAATCAATGAAATAACCTCTATGAGGTGTAGCATGAAATGAAGCACCAGAATCTAAAACCCATGAATCATCAACACTTTCTAAAGACAAAATCAAAGCATCCTCTTCAGATTTTTTACTTACCACATTTTCCTACTTGTCTCCATCTAGTTTATCTCCTTCATTTTTCTTTCGATTCCAACAATCTTTCTTTTTATGCCCTCATTTCCCACAATACCAGCAGTCATTCAGTCCTCTTGATTGAGACCTCCTCCCCTTTGACTTTTCTCTTGATTTCCCATGATTTTTGAAATTACTTCCTCTCTCATTCATTCTACCTCTACTTTGTGCATTCAAAGCACTTCCTAATGTAGATCCACCTGATATTTTCCTACAAGTTTCCTCACTCAAAACAATACCAATCACATCATCATATTTTAGAATACTAGATCCAAGAACAAAATTACTCGCAGCCATTACCAAGTCATTCCAGCTTTCAGGAAAAGAACACAAAATCAAGAGAGCCCTAATTTCTTCATCAAAATTGATACCTTAAGAATATTACAAAATAATATTGATGATGTTGTCAAGAAGTCCACATAGATGTGGAAACTTACTCATGGGTTGACTATAGTCAAGGAAGATGAAAAAGAACCTATTAAATTCAAGGATGATGAAGAAGATGATCATGATGACACTATTGAGGGGGGAACAAAAATGCAAATAGATGACAAGGCAACAACTGAGCCAAAGAAACATGAAGAACAGAGTGTGCAAGACACACAATTACAGAGTGTCAGCCCTCAACATGTACCTAATGTAAATACTGAAACAATCACTATCAAGGCTGTCTCTGATGTCATAGCTCAAAACATCAATCCCTTAATAGAGGAAGATCTCAAGAAGATACTAGGTCAATCTTCACTACAAGCCAAACTTTGTGATAATCCTATTTTGGTCAGTATGGATGAACTACAAAAATCAGTGACTGAAATAGCAAGGGTAGAGGTGAATCCACAAGAACCACCTTCTAGTATCCCTCAAGTCACTCATGTACAACCTTTGGTCAAAGAATATGAAGCTACATTAGACAAGGTAGATATTGTTGTGAAGGATACAGTGGAAGTACAAGCCACTGCAAAAACACAAAGTGAAATAGGTCAAATAATCTTATCTACACCTACAACACAAGTACAAAGTGCATCACAAGTCATTCTGGAACACAAGGTGTAATGCCCCGCCATGTGACCCAAAAGAAGTTAACCTAAAGTTTTACTAAGTTTGGAAAACTTTTTTTTTTAAGAACTTAACAACAACAGTTATAACATAGCAGAAGCAATGAACATTCACATAAACACATACCATGAAACATATTATAATTCTTAAGGGTCCCATGATGTTGAATCATATTTAAGTTTAATTAATAATAAATCTACATCAAATAATAATATACTAGTATCAATCCATTTAAATAATATACAATTATATATGATGCCACTTGGCAATAAACAAAATGCACAATCATCCATTGTACAAGTCACAAGGTATGAAAGGCTGAAATAATATACATCATGAAATAAAATACATAATCTTTTAAGATCTTATGAAATCAAATACAATACAATAGTATGACCATCCATCATAGAAATATAAGAACAGATAGAAAGGAACATCTACACAAACACATCTAGTAGTGGCATCTAACGGTCAGATCTTAATGGTATAAGAAAAAGTACTACCACCCAACCTCATGAATCCAAAAAGGTCCACTCCCACTGCACTGAGGAGATAGTCTCAAGTCCCAAATAGGATAGCAAACTCAAATGTCAAAAATCAACATCTAGGTTCAAGGAATCACCTAAAAGAAAACTAACTCAAAGGGTACCAAGACACAAGTATCAACTAATCCTATACGAATCTACTATGCAAGTGGGCAAGTTTCATTGCACGAACCAACTCTAGGGTTACCCAGCTAGTATTTTAATCCTCTAGCCCCCTAGTGACTCTATGTGGCACTAGTATCCTTTTGTACTGACAAGGCATACCGACAAGTCAACTCTAAGGTTACCTGACTAGTCTTTGAATCCTCTAGCCCCTTCTATGGTACCAATATCTTGTTAATTCATTTTAAACCCAATTATTAAAATGTTATCACTTATTAAATAACCTACAATGGGTTACCCTGACAGCCACTTTGGAGTCCGGCTTCGATTGGAAGCCACTTCCCAACTTAACATATAGATAACCTACCCTAAGCTCAATAAAATCAAAAGATCACAAAAGACCACATACCATACATTAGTTCTTAAACAAGCAACTGACAAGTACTGAAAATAATTTATCATAATTACATATTCCATCAAAATGATCATCCTAATAGGATTAATCCCAAAATCAAGTATACGTAAACCAATCCACGTCATAAGATGACATCACTAAGAAAAAATCATACAAACACCTCAGTCCTATACAAGTGACTAGAAAGCAATCCAAAAACAACTGATTGAAGACTCAAAGGTTATATCAAATAGGTCACACCATTCACCTCAGTTTCACACAACACTGGAAAGAAATAATAATCAATAGATCAAAACACCTCATAGAGCATACAAGACACATTATCATGGTTAAGTATAAAGATTGTATACAAACATCATCATGACATCACAGAACAAACCCCCAAGCCTTTGGTCAACATCCTGACCGGCCAAAGCTAAGACAAACCAAAAAACCCCAACACCAGTAAATCACACATTACATAAAGTGCATAGAAAAGTGAATTTCATAATTCATTAGGTTTTGAAACCCCTAAAGTTCAATGTTTACTAAAGGTTTTTAGATTAAATCACAGACAATTTTATAATGGAAATCAATTCTCTCAAACAAGAATTTCAACCCAGAGAACTTTTAAAAACAGAAACACAATAGACACAAAGAAGATAGAATTTTAAAAATGAGCAACTACTGCAAAAATGCACAAGTTCCTATCGTGATCTGATGCTAAAACAATGAACGCACAAACACGCAAGAATCTTTATTTTCCTTCGAAAACCCTTCTTTCAAAAATTGGCTCCTCCAAACCTGTGTATCTAGAAATGAACTCTAATTTCCTTAATAAAGAGTTTTTTCCTCAAATCAAGGCTTTGATCATGCAATCATGTGAAAACCCTTTGTCTTTAATTACTATATTTTAATTTGCATGCACACACTTTATGCAATTTAATTAAAATAAGCTTTATTAAATTAAAGCTTTCTCTCCCTTATTAAATCGTGCGATGTTTTTAATATAATATTTATTAATTTAACTAATAATATTATTTAGAGTTTACTAAAAATAAAACTCCAAAATAAATTATTATTAAATTAAATTAATATAAATACGCCTAAATTAAAACTTTAATCAAATCTTTTAAATTTAATTCTTTCATGCACATTTAAAGAACTTTTTAATTAAAATATTCTTTGATATTTTTTTTTCCTCAACTTATTAATCAGTGTAAGCACTATTTAAAGCATAGTTTATTATTTAAATTAATAAGAATAATTAAAGTTTGTTATTTAAGTGCAACTCTAATTTAATAGTTATTAATTAAATAATCATAATAAAACAATACTAAATCTTTAATCTTTTAATCTTTTAATTATATTTTTAACCAACTTTTTAAATTAGACTTTTAAAATAAATATTTTAAACTCAAGTACATATTTAATTAATTTCTAATTAATTAAATAACATCATATAATAGTCTTTCTTTAACCAATTTTCTAAATTTAGACCTCTAATTTTAGACTTTTAAATTTAGACTTCTTATTTAAAGCATAAATTTAATTAGTTTTAAATTAATCGAATATTCACATATGCTAAAATTTGGACTTAAATTTAATTCTTTTATTTAATTAATTAAATATAATTAAATATTGAATTTTCTATATACAATTTTTATGCAACAACTTTAAGCAATTTAAATTAAAATATCCTTATTAAATTAATTTTCTATCTCACTTCAATTAATCATGAGAGGTTTTTAATATCATATTTATTAGTTTAACTAATAATATTATTTAGAATTTATTAATTAAAATAAAACTCCTAAATAAATTATTATTAAATTAAATAATTATAAATATGCCAAAATTAGAACTATAACTTTATCTTTAAATTTTATTCTTTTATTTAATTAATCCATGAGATGTTTTTTAATAATATATTTATTAACTTAATTAATAACATTATTTAGAGTTAGTTATTAAAATAAAACTCCTAAATAATTATCATTAAATTAATTAAATATAAATACGTCAAAAATAGAACTTTAATAAAATCTTTAAATTAAATTCTTTTATTTAATTAATTTCTCAAATAATTAAATATAATTAAATATCAAATTTTTTTAGAAAATTTTTATTAAATTAAATCAATAAATTATCTTTTAATTTGATTTAATTATAATAGAAAATCACAACAGACCCACAGAACCAAATATGACGACTCAACTAACGACACAGGACAAAAATCAAATTCTAGGGTTAAAATCACGAATTCACGTCACTTGATGAATTCAAATAGGTAAACTAACTTAGATACTTGTCCTATTTTCTAGGACAATTGGCTTAGGGTTTAGGATTTGGACTCAAGAGTTATCTTCCCACTTATACCATTGAAATACTATGATAGGGTATGCTCATCCTGGCAATTTAGGGAAGTCAATACCCGGTACCTGCAATCTACATAAAATCCACGTATTACAAACACAATATTCTAAACTAAATAGGCAATGGAAAGAAGTGGTTCATCATGTAGATCTCGACTAGTAGATGACTATGACTCTCTTCCTCAACCACATCAAAAATGTCAAACATAAAGAAAACATCCACGCACACCATACACATACAAGTATGGGGTAAGTATCTGTAGAAACCACATAAAAATAATTCATCTAACTAACATCATTCAATAACTGAAAGTCAATACGTAAACATCTATATCGTCATTGAACATAATCATAGCACATGCCTAAAAGAATCTGGTCAAAACAAATCAAAAAAGTCAAGTAGGGGTAGGCATTACACAAGGACAAGCTTGAAGAGATAGAGTTGACACCTAGAATTAAGGAGCAAGCAACTATACAATCCTTGGCAACCTTAACAACATATGGCACTCCTTCCACTCAATCTCTTCAGAAGCCTAGCATATATGCAACTCCATTGCAGATCTCAGAGTCGAGCCCAAGTTCATTAAAGACAGAAGAGGTGATCCAATATGGAGATATTAACCTTGATGAAGAAATCATTTTTCCCAAGTATGATTATGATACAATGACTATAGAATAGATGGGTATATTGCAACAAGCCCTAGTAAGGAAAAAGCATCAAAAAATGCTTAGAAGGGAGCACATGCAGAAGCAGGCACTATAGGATATTAAAGACATCTTTTTAGATGCATTTAGTCTACCAACTCCATATGAAACAAAGCTACTCATTGAATAGCTGACAAATATAGTGGAAAACATGAGTGATGCTGACTTAGATACAAATGCAATATTACTTGAATGGTCAAAAAAGAAGTTTCAAAGAAAAGTCAATGAGAAAATACCAGGTCATATAGCACTGGCACAAGTTGCATTGGCAACTAAGGTTGAGGATGTAAAGAAGGTACTTAAGAATATCTTCTCATTATACAACTAAACTATGTAATCCAACACTCTTCACCCAAGAGACTAGGAGTCACATCTTGAGCTTGGAAAGTCAAATTACTTCATCAAGTGCCAAACTACCAATGAATCAAACTCATAGTTAGAAGCACTTCAGGACATTTTTCAAACCCAGAATCAGTTACCTACATTGTCAGTAGATAAGGCCAACATAAGGGCGAACTTTACTAGCATCCAGGTCGTTCTAACCCCCCATATGGAAATTTTTCACAAGGAACTAGGCTATGTCAAAACCCTAATGAAGAAAGACCCAAATCTTTCTACACTAGATGGTCTAGTCCACCTTGTTACCAAGATAGCTATCCAAATAAAGTCTTTGGATGTAGCATGTGACAACTAGGATGTAGCTCTCAAGATAATCCTAGATGTCCATAAATCTTTTTTGAACAAACACACAATAAGTGTATAGCCCATTGACATAAGTGTCAAAAAGGCGAAGAAATATTTTGGGGGGAAATTAGAGAATAAGAATTTTGGGGGAGATACAAGGAGAGTGAGAAATGGGGGAGAGCAAGGAGAGAGAGAGAGAGAGAGAGAGAGAGAGAGAGAGAGAGAGAGAGAGAGAGAGAGCGAGCGAGCTTGTTAGAATCTGATAAGATTAATAACCCAAAAAACTAGTGCAAAGAGTAAATATCTAAACTATGAATGCAGATGATACAAAATCAAAATAGCATCATAGAGTTAGTCTCCAAGAGAGTAATGCAAATGCTGGAAGAAAAATAGCATTAAGAGGATGCAAAAATAAAAGATACAAATACAAGCCAGGTAGCATGCTTATATAGGCTAGGAAGAGGGAGGAGGTGGCAACACCAACCAATGAGGAGCAACCATCTATCGGACTAAAGATAGCAAAGTATCTTCCTAAGATAGCTAATGGATGCTCACATGTAGGAAGGTGAAACCTCACAACCATTCACCCAATAAGACATGCTTTATTAACCTAAGCGAGATTATTAAAAGTGTAGGAAAAACCTAGCAAAATAGGAAAAATAAAAAAACTACACTAACACCCCCCCATAAGCAAAGCTTAGGTGGATGCTAACCTAGCAAAGCTATGAAAGCAAGAAAATGGGTCCCGGCAACAAGGCCTGATCAGGTACCCAATACAAGAAAAAGAACTAGATGAAGGAAACTAAGCCTCCAATCTAGGAAATGTCCCAAAGAGAGGAATAAAAAAGAGCATGAAGCATCTCTGAAGCATGAAGCTGCAAACTCTGTCAAAATGCTGATCTGTAGAACCTCCATGGAAATAGAAGGCACGAACCATCAACCAAAGAAGCATAGAACAACAAGTGAACCCCCCCATAATGTTGAATAGGGAGAGGGGTGACAGGAACACTGAAATGCAATGCCAAAAACATCTGCAAGAAGAAGAATCAGGAACACCAATAGTGCAATAGAAGTACAAGCACAGGATAAAGGGCAGTGTCACCGACACACTGCATGGGCTAATGTCGTGGAAGAAAAATTCACTTGACAAAGGTGGATGAGCACAAAATGGCAAAACATCATGACCCCCCATGGCACTTTATAACTGAGTGCGAGTACAAACAAACACAAGGTGTACAAGATCCTAGATATACAAAAGCAGGCACTTTATCTTAGTGCGTTTACAGAAAAAAGAATGCAACAATATAGAAGCATACAATGCTCAGAAGTTAGAAAGAAGAGTGAGCCAAAAGAACAAAAGAAGAGATTCCAGGACCTGTAGAATCCAAGTAATCCGCCAGAGTGCGAAAGTGCAAAACTCGGAGGAGAAAGAACCTAGAGTAGAATCTGGATAAAAGATCTCTGCAACTAAATAACTCATAGAACCAACTTTCCAATGATATCTGGCGAGCCTAGAAAAGAGTCCGAATGAGCGAGATATGGCTCCCGAAAGGCAAAATAGAACATCTGGCTTTGACTGCCAAAATAGGCAACCAGACTGTAGAAAAAATAAAAAACACCTGTACCATCATCTCTGTCTCAGAACCAGCTTTTTGATGCAATTTTCAGATCGAAAAAATACGTTCGTATGCTCAAGTTACGGAAGAAAAATTGACAAGGCCTCCTCATGAAGAGCATATGCTAAAAGTGAAACTTGGGGACAATAATCAAGGAAACATATAGTACCACTGCGATCTACTCAAAAAATAATGCACTTTCAAAAAAAGAATCACCTCGATACGAGGTCGTATGAGAAAGTTATGATCCTCCGAAGTTTCCAAACGAGAATTGTGCACAGTCACGTCTGAGAATCTACAATTTTTGAAGAATTCATGCATGAAAATTTTTTTTAAAAACTCCACTAATGGATAGAGCACAAAAAAATAGCCAAGTTCATAAAAAGAATCATCAAAATCGGAGTCCTTATGAGCAAGAATGAGACATTTGAAAACTGCATTCAAATCTGCGACTGCCAACGGAGAGAGGTATGGCTGTAGCTTTGCATGCTCGATTTTACAAAATATACAGCTTGCATGCAAAATCTAAAAGATACCCAGATGGTTTTTCGGGGCTGCAAACAAAACCCAGAAAGCGTTTTTCTTGCTGATGTACAAAAGATGTTGTTGTAGTGTAAATCAAACATCTTTAACAATAAAAAATGGCTCCAAAAATCAAAAAACGACCCCAGCAACCAGAATATGACATGAAAATGCTGGATCAGCTTCCTAAGTCCATCAATGGCATGCTGGAACCTGTAAAACTGATTGAAAACTCCAAATATGCAAGTTGGTTGTCAGATTTGAGATTGAAACTCCAGAGAAAAATCGTTTTTGTCAAAACTTTTCTGATTCTCAAAATCATCCAAAGATGCAAGAGAAGAGCATACTTCATTTTTCAAAAAAACTACAAAAAAGTTTATTTGCCCCCCCCCCCCGAATCTCTCAAATAAGGAAACTAAAATCTACTCTTGCACATAGAAAAGCTCTGATACCATGTTAGAATCTGATAAGATTAATAACCCAGAAAACTAGTGCAAAGAGTAAATATCTAAACTATGAATGCAGATGATACAAAATCAAAATAGCATCATAGAGTTAGTCTCCAAGAGAGTAATGCAAATGTTGGAAGCAAAATAGCATTAAGAGGATGCAAAAATAAGATATACAAATACAAGCCAGGTAGCATGCTTATATAGGCTAGGAAGAGGGAGGAGGTGGCAACACCAACCAATGAGGAGCAACCATCTATCAGACTAAGGATAGCAAAGTATCTTCTTAAGATAGCTAATGGATGCTCACATGTACGAAGGTGACACCTCACAACCATTCACCTAATAAGACATGCTTTATTAACCTAAGCGAGATTATTAAAAGTGTAGGAAAAACCTAGCAAAATAGGAAAAATAAAAAAACTACACTAACAGAGCTAAGGGAGAGCAAGCATAAACAGAGCATGAAGTCAAGTTGTATCAATTGAGGCACATTTACTCAACAAGAGTATAGAATTTTGGATACATAACAGACCTATCAACTCAGGGGAAGTTATCAGATTTTGAGGTATATAAGTTGTTACAAAATTTTAAAATTTATAGTTTTGTACATAAGTTGAGTTATAGATATGTTATGCTCGAGAGATTAAGGATATCAATGCATACTCAAGTGTTTTTGACACTCAAGTCAAAGGGGGAGATTGTTGATCTCAGATTGATTTTGACAAGTGAATGTCAACACACTTATGTTATTTACTTAGTTCATGTCAAACAAGTAGTACATGCTGAGCACAACATGTATATTATGGAGCATGCCAAGTCACAGTGAGTGTCGAGCCACTCATGTGCTGAATAGAAAATGTATGCTCAGTGACACATGAGCCGAGTAAACAGTGGATGTTAAGTCACAGTAGAAAGATTAGTATATGTCGAGCATCAGAGACTTCAGATGTCGAGTGACATACTTTTGACATAATTATTTGTAAAGGCACAAACAACTATGTAAACCATTTTTGAGTCAACTAAAGATTGAATTTTGATATTTTGGGGATAAGGATGAATCTCAAGTTGGATTCCCAATGCAATTACATGCAGCCAATCAGAAAATGGGAAGGTTTAAGCAGCAAAATGGATGAATCACAACCATAGATTCATACCTAACCCTAAGTCACCAAAGTCTTCTTAAGGAGAACAAACCCTAAATTTTGTATGAGTGTTGAAGGAGTGAAGAGAGTAGTTTTCATGCACAAATACAGCATTCATAGTGACTTAGGATTTATGAAGTGAGATTGCATTACAAAATTAGTTAGAGTAGAACGAAGGAAAAGAAAAGGATACAGCAAACAGACATCTAATCAAGAAGGATTGAAGATACATCATTTTAGAGGTGATCTATTATTTGGAAAGGAAGTGCTAACTACAAGATCAATGCTGAGACATTCTAACAGGTGATTTTAGTCAAAATTTCTTAACAGAGTAGTCCTAACTGTTAGTTTGTGGTGACTGATTAGGGAAGTACTGTACATATGAAAAAAAATTGAGCCATGGTTGATTTTTTTGCCGAGGTATGGACGACATGTTGTAACCCTAAAGTGGCATAAAATTACTTGTATAAGAGGGCTTAGGGTTAGGCATTTCCATAAAGTTGTGATGTGAAATTGGTTCTTGCAGCGGTATTGAGTTGTAAGGGATTACAGATTACAATCAAGTTGTAATCACTAGATCATAATAATATCATACTTGTTATTTGGTGGACGTAGCCTAGGGATTGGGTGAACCACGATAAATCTTGGTGTCTTGTGTTCTTTTTTGTGTGATCTATTATTTTCTGAAATTGTTTATATTTGCATGTAATTGTTATTTTTGTCTATGGTTTAATCCTAACACTAACAAGTTGTATGAAATCCTCTAACAAGGTGCTTATTTAATTGTGAGTTGAAGTCCTTTAGTGTAACGCCCCACCAAGGGATCCAAAAGAATTAACCTAAAGTTTTACTAAGTTTGCTAAACATTTTTTTTTTTAAAGTAAGAAAGTATAACATACACATCAAACACATAGTGGTAGAAGCAATAACATGTAATCATCAACAACATACATAACAAGTTACATTCCTTAAGGATCCAAAGACGTTGAGTCACATTTAAATTTAATTAATTCTAAGTCTAACAACTACCACATCCACAACATCCACATGAAAGAATAATTATAAAGTCCAATGTCCTTATAATATACATTTGTTCTTAATGCCCCTTGGCAAATTAATTCGGAATGCTCAATCATCCACTGTACATGTCACAGGGTATGAAAGGCTTAAAAGAATATACATAAGTAGAATTATAAAATACAACATCCTCCTCGGATCCATGATACAAGTACAATAAAATAAATGAAACTAATAACATACATTCAATACATCTATCAATCATAAAGGCATAACATCATAAAACAAAACTAACTAAATGCGTGGTTCCTCCCAACCGTCAATAGCATCATTAGACCATCGTGGGCCCTAGCCATCCCCCATGCGTAACATCCCAAGCCATCGAAGAGATCATCGGTACTATCATAATAGGGATGTCACACCTAAAACATGCTACAACATATGCATAAAGAAATCTAACATACTAGAATAAAGCATAAGTATACAACATCATCAAATCATGATAAACAAGTATACCAAGAAGCTCCAGCCACGGTGACTACGGACGGATCTCAATGGTAAGAGTAAAAGCACTACCAGCCGACAACGTGGAACCTAAATGGTCCACTCCCACCGCGTTGAGGAGATAGTCTCAAGTCCCAAACAGGATATCAAATCACATAATCACAAGTACTCTCTAAGTCCAGGAAATCCTAAAAGTATACTAACTCAAAGGTTCCAACACATAGATCAACATCTAGACCCAGAGGCACCACAAAGACATGTAGAGAATCTACTATGCAAGCGGGAAAGTGTCATCGCAAAAGTCACGTAGAAGTTACCTGAGCAATCCCTTAGGAATCTCGGGTCCCTAGTGATCCCTACGGCCACTAGTATCCTCTCATATTGACGAGGCATACTACGAAATGCAAGGTCGTAACCAAGCGTTCTCTCTACCCCATCCTAGTTTGTACTAGCACTCAAGGCATGGGAGAGAACATACAATTATCTTATTAGGTTCATTTTAATCCCCATTTAGTGTAAATATTTTCACTTATTAAAATAACTTACAATGAGTTACCCTGGCAGCCACTTAGGGCCCCGGCCCCCATTGTAAGCCACTTCCCGACACTACACATAGATAACCTACCCTAGGCTCATGAAATCACAAAACTCGAAATCACCTCAGCCCTATACAAGCGACTAGAAAGCATCACAAGTATAATCCACAATAACCACATCAGTTCTCCA
Organism: Cupressus sempervirens; assembly: GCA_028749045.1. NCBI lineage: Eukaryota > Viridiplantae > Streptophyta > Pinopsida > Cupressales > Cupressaceae > Cupressus > Cupressus sempervirens. The sequence continues at coordinate 100,147,043 of CM053786.1, forward strand.
TGAGCAACTGGAAAGAATCAAATAATAATCATAATAATCACAATAGTTCTCTATCAGCAACTGAAGGCATCCATGATAAATCACAATATCCAATGGTTCTCCAATGAGCAACCAGAAAGTATCCCAATAATAAATCACAATACTGATCGAAGACTCCAAAATGGTCAAGTCAAAACATGTCACACAATGACATCATCAAGAACAAATCATACACTTCAGTCCTCTCAAAGCGACTGGAAGGTAACTCAAGCATAATTGATCGAGACTCAAAAATGGTCAAGTCAAAACATGTCACACAATGACATCATCAATAACAAATCATACACTTCAGTCCTCTCAAAGCGACTGGAAGGTAACTCAAGCATAACTGATCGAGACTCAAAAATGGTTAAGTCGGGTATCTCATAAACATACACCTCAGCTTCACACAAGAAGACTGGAAAGCAATAACAATCAGTAAATACATCTCATCATAGAGCATAGCATCACATTACCAAGGTCGGGTATAAAAGATCGAGACTGATATCAGCATGACATCACAAACACATAACCCCCGAGCCTCTGGTAACAACCTAAGACTGGTCAACACTACAACAAACCCCCAAAACCCCACAACACAGACAACAGAATAGTCACATAGAAAACAAAATCCTCTCACAGTCGAGTATGAATGATAATCTATTGTTGAGTTAATGTAAGGTCTAAGTTCTAGTTGATAGCAAGATTTCAATTTCGTTTCAATCTAAATTTTTTTCTTTTTTCTTTTTTTTTGTGCAGATAAGAATTTTAAGTAAATAAGTCTCAACGATCTCCTTTACGATTTAACCCATTCATATTTTAAATATTTTGTACAATTACCCCCATTCAATTTAAGTAAATTTCCCCAAGATAACCAATGAGTAATAATTTATTCAAAATTTTCAAATAAGATAATTCACCATTTATTAAGGTCATTCCTTTATTAATTAATCTTAGTTAAATAAAATTTTAACTAAATTAATTAATACTTACATATCTAAAAGAACCATTTTAATATTATTTAATTATTTATTGATTAAATAATATTAATGAATATACTTATTAACTATTTAAAAATACTAAATTTTAGTAAAGTTTATTAGCAAAATTCATTACTTAAAAATTAACTAAATTTAAAATATAATTAAAAATTTATTAATGAATTAAATAATAATAACAAACACAATTTATAAAATTTAATATTAATTAAAAATAAATTTTAAACAAACTTAAATATATATACCAAGCACCTTATTTAATAAAAGGTCGCTGGTTTAATATGGTCGTGCGGCTGTTATAAGCCTGTCGGCACTTTGTACATGTGGCAGGTACTACTGCAAACAGTCTGCCGCCCTTTAAATGTGTGCCCTGCATCGCAGGTACGTACAGCGATTGCAAGCCCGTGTGGAAGATGTCGCTGTCAGCCAAAAAGGTGGATGGTAAGGATAAAATGGTAAGTAATATATATATATATTTTTTTTTTTTTTAAATTTTTTTTTAATTGATATTTATATTTAATTAAAACATTTAAACAATGCCTTCTCAAAATGTGTAAAAGCATATTATTATTATTATTATTTTTAATAATAATAATATTTTAAACAAATAAATATTTTTTTATATAATTTAAAATTTGATAAGAATTAATTATATCTCTTTCACTATATGAATTTAAATTTAAATTTTATTAAAAGAATTAATAAAATTAAATTCAAATTTCTCTTCATCTTCTTTAATAACAATTGCAACCATAATCTAATAGGAAAGATTCTTTAACCATTTGAATTTCTAAATTAAAATTTTATTTTCTTAAATCTCAAACCCTTTTCGAATGGATTCGAATTCCTTCCATCTACAGAACAAGGGTTTCTAGTTGATTTACTTTTCTTTGATCTCTTTGCACATGCATATTAGGATTTTCCAAAAATTATAGGATTGAAGGATTGTTGCAACAATATACAAACACTCAGATTCACAGTCACGAAGAAGACAGAATTATTTAAATAACATAATTTTCACTGGGTTCATAAAACTTAAGAGCCTACCTGAACCTGATGCTAACATGAAACCAACCGAGAATTGTGAGAAGATTCGCTTCCAAAATTTGAGTCCAATTCGTCTCTCCAAAATTCGTTCTCAAAATTTTGTCTCCAAAATCTGTCCCCAAATTCCTGTCCAAATTCCTCTCTTGCAATTCCTCCTCTCAAAATGAACCTTAAATTGATAATAAAGGGTTCTGTCTCCTTGGATCGAGGAACTAACTTACATTCACCCTAGGAGAACTCTGTGCTTACAACCCTTAACTCTGTATTAACTTTTTATTAATCTTTGTTTTATCTTTTAATGCATGTTAAATGAATTAATAAATAACTTTATTTAATTTTCCTCTTGACTTCTATTTTTAATCTTTATTACTTTTAATCCCATGCGCACTTTATGAAATTAAAGTAACATTATTATTTTCACTTATTTTATCTTTTAATAAATTTCTTTTATTTAATCTTATGCATAAGTCATGCGAACTAGAATCTTTTATTAAATAATTATATTTTCACTTTTTAAATTATTTTAGAAACTTAATTGATAAAATATTTATTAACTCAAATAATAATAATATTTAGCATTTATTTAAAAATGAACTCTAAATATATATTATTATTAAATTAACTAAATATTATCACGTTCTAAATTTAGACTTAAAGCTTTTATCTCCAAATTTAATTCCTTTTTATTTAATTAATTTCTCAATTAATTAAATGCCATTAAATATTAAAGTGTCATAATACTTCTCATTAAATTAAATCATTAATTTAATCTTTTAATTAGACTTAATTATTAGAAAATACCTCAAAGACTCATAAAACAACATATGAAAATCCATCATAGAAAAACACATACCAAATCAAACAAAAATGTTATAATCACGAATTAATGTCATTTGACACATTCGGAGGGTACTGACTCAGATACTTGTCCTAATTTTCAATTAGGACAAATGGCTTAAAGATATGGGATTTGGACTTAAGAATTTATCTCCCCTCTCTTACCATCGAGATAATGCAATAGGGTACACTCATCCTGACAATTCAGGGAAGTCGATACCCAGTACCTGCAACCTGCATAAAATCCACGCATGTACAAACACAATATTCTAAGCTAAACAGGCAATGGTAGGAAGTGGTGCATTGTGTAGATCCCGACTAGCAGGTGACTACGACTCCCTTCCTTAACCACATCAGAAACACCATACATAAAGAAAACAAACACGCACACCATACACATGCAGTATGGGGTAAGTATCCATAAGAAAGCACATGTGATAATAAACCATCTAACTAATCATCATTGATAACTGAAAACACTGAATAATCATCATACATGCATGAAATACAGAGTACCAAGTAATCTCATTATATAATAAACTGAATGTAAAACAATATCTGATAATCTGAATGTGATGCTACTAAACATCAAGTATAAAACTGGCCTAAAAGAGTTTGGCAATTAAAACAAAATGTGAACTAGGGGCAGGCACTACATTTAGCAAGGCACACTTCTAATAGGGTGTTGAAATCCTTTAATAGAGTGAGACCTAGCAGTCTTTGCAAGCCTTTAGCAGGGCAAACCTTTCAAAGGGTAGATCATGTCTCATGGTCAAAACATAATAACCTTCATTAGAGACACTTTATTACTGCAGTAGTGAAGATTTGTGGGTTTCATCCCCACCCCAATTTTATCTTCTCATTGGAGGGTTTATGGGTAATCATATATGGTGTCATATGTGTGTGAATGTTTACTTGATTACATGTTTTCGATGTACATGCTTTACATATTATTTTAGTTTACTTATTGAATGCATGAGATGGATGTATGGTGAAATTTTTATGGGTCTAAGTTTAAACTACTGATTCACCCCTCCCACCTCCCCTTTTAGAAGTTTACCTTTCCTATTGTAATTCGAACAAAACTTTATTTTATCACTTAAACCATAACAACATCATTGATTTTCTTCACAATTAATCAAGACAAATACCATTGTCCTCCCCTATCTTCCTTCTCTTAAATAAATATTAAATATTTCTATTATAACTTCATTTTTATTAGGTAGGTAGGGACTCTAGGGACTCTAGCTACACGCAACCCTTTTTTGTAATAGAAAACAACTTTGAGGTATTGTTGGGCCCAATGGTATAACTTCTACAACCTTGAACATGCCATGGAAAATTTCAAATTTGTTATTTTGTTATGACCTTACTCAAGGTGGATAAATCAATGTAGTGGAAGATGTCCTCCCCTTTTATGAGAGGTTCAATATTTTTGAAGTGAATTACTATTTTAATAAATAGTAATTCAAGTATCTTTTGGGAACAACCTTTTGGACTTCTGAGTAGTTTTTTTTTCTCATGTTCAAATTTTTGATGCAATTCCATTGTCCAAATAAAATGAGGCTTTTCCAATGTAGAAGGGACTTTAAGTTGAACTTTAAGTTGCAATTACTAATTTTTACAAAAAAATACATAATAGTTTGTCCTCCATGTATCTAGCAGGCACAATCTTGATGCTTGTTTTGCTGATAATAATTACCATGAGAATTTTAGTAGAAGCCAGAATGAGATAAGAGTTGTTGTGCATCATCACATCTATGTTCCAATGGCAATATTCCAGTAAATGAATGGATATAATCTAATGCCCTAATTCAATTGTGTCAAAAATACCTATGCACGTAGAAATATATTTCAAGAAGTATTGAACAGTTATATTTACTATTATTTTTTAAATAGTATTTGTACAAATTATGTTTAAAAAAATACAATTAATTATTCTTTATTCTTTGTAAAAAATAGGAATGGCAACTAGAAAAATCTAATTTTAAAAATCTTTCTAATTGACATATAAATCCTAATCACAATTTTCTTTTCACTATAGGTGGGACTTCAACTGCAGAAATGTAGCTCTTGTTATGAATTGAAATCATTTGATCTTTAAGAAGGGATGAAATCAAAAACTTGGCATTCTTGGATTTAAATGTGGAGATCACACTTGTCACCTTCGTATTAGATCTTAAGCTAGTCCAAGACCTTAAGACATAATGACACATATCCTATTTGAGAAAATCCTAGGTGTCAACACTTTTGGTATTTCTTGTCGAGAAGGGCTTTCATGTGTCCTCACTTAATGGTGAGTTTGGAGGTCTTATCCTTATATCAACTAACACAACAGAAATTTAGCAGATGGGATGGAGTTTGTCAATACTCATTTGTCCATTAGAGAAATTATTAAAAAATATGTTTTTAATTTATAAGTTGGCATCACACATCTATCAAATAGACAATAATATTAAAATAAATATGCAAAGTTCACTAAAACTAATTTATAATTCAAACTCCTATTAAATGTTTGAGTGGATTTCATTGCTCATCTATCAATTATATAATAATATTGAAAAATGTGTACTTAAATAGATAATAAGTTTAGCTAAAAGCTTGTGTGTGTGTGTGTTTAACCACTAATTTATTTAATGACTAATATATGTCAATTAAGAATCCAAATTTGGCTACTATATTTAGACTCGCCTAATTCACAACATTTTTACAAAATTTTATATTTTTAATATTTCAATCACCAAATAATTTATTTTGTTAAAAATGGAATCTTAAAGATATTTGAGACATGATTAGATTCAACTTGCTTAAACTCTAATTACTTTGCAAAAAAAAAAAATCATAATTATTAGATAAATCAAGTAATTTGGTGAAAATTAATTTCTTATCATTGATTTAAAATATAATCCAATGACCCCATAAAAATGTCCTCATTTGATTTGTAATACTTATAGGAGTTAAAATATCTTGTAGATTATTAATCTTAGTGGAATCAATGACTTAATAGCTTCAATTTCTATGTTTTAAGCTCCATAGAAAAGAGTGAAATGCTCCTTAATTTTTTGTGATTTCATTTAAAATGAAATATGTCACTAAATTTATCGCACACAATACAATGATATTTATTATCTAATGTTATGTAAATAATAATTAAGTCGATGGGCATATTTTGGAGGAGACTTGCTCAAGATTATTTTGTTGGTTGTCTTACACCTTGAAATACAGGCAACATAGAAATATGTGGTTAAATAGTTTTCTTTTGTAACACATTATCGAGCCTTCTAACATCAACAAGAAACATGCCAACTGATCAAAAGCCCCTCCATCCATTTCTACAAAGAGTGCAAATAAAAGTGGAATATTTTTGTCTTTGGATCATTCTCCTATCATATATTCTCTAATGGAACTTTATCATGTAATTCTACTCATTGTATTAAATTATTATATCTAATAGTTCCTAATTTTTTTCATTTATAAAATTGGGGAAAACATTTTAGGCTAAGAAAGATATGGGGTAGCAAAAATTTCAAGTTTCCCTAACATGTGGCTTTGTATTAGTTAGATGGCATTATGCATGCCAGTTCCCACACCTTTTTTATGGTACAACCATTTTCTTTTTCCTTGTGAGGAAAGTTGTGGTTAGAGTGGATTATAATTTTTTCATTACAAAGATGCATGCTTTATGGCATTTTTATTATTTGAAACTTGAAGGTGATTTACTTTCCATGGATTTAGTATCAGTTAATTTGGTTTGATGCATTTTAAATCTAAGGTTTGTATTTTTATTAATTATTCAAGGCCTATTTGACACACAAAAATGTTTTGCACACAACAACAACTACTAATCAACAATTACAATAGTAGAAATTTCAAAGATACTTTGATTTCTTCTTCTATGTAAATATATTTATACTCGTTGCACTTTTCCCTTTTACATTTTTTATAGTTAAAACCCTAGAATTTGAGTCCACTATGCATAATTAGTTGTTTTATAATATCAAAGAAAAAGAATTCATCATTCTCTTTAGGAATTCAAAAATTAAGGAAAATTATCTTACAATTCCACTTGACTACTCAAAATAAATCTCATGTATTTCTAGAGGATTTCATTTTGCTAACTAGATAGAAAATTCTCTTATATGTTTTTGAAGTATTAGAGAATAGTGAAAATGATGGGGGGTTGACCCGAAGGTACAAAAAGGTTGAAAAATCAGTCAGAGGTTACCTCCTAGTCATCTAACTAATACCAACTTTAAACTTCAAAAAACAAGATATGTCCATAGCTAACTTAAATCAGTCCTTAAACTAAAATGCAGAAAAGACTATTAAATAAACCAGCAGCACCTAAACAAATCATTGCTATTAGTCCCATTAATTGACATAAGCATAAAAAGTAAAACCCCATGGGGTACCAAGTTCATAGGTATGAGCATAAAAAAAACAAAAAAAAACACCAAATTCAGTGCTAGTTGCCCTCTTCCTACTCATGGTTGTCCTCCTTATTTTCCTTAGGCACGTCTTTATCCACATCCTCCCTCTCCACCTCAACCAGTTTGTCTAGGATGGCCTTTAGGAAATCCTTCACCAGAAACCCATAGATGGAGCAAGTTGTCTCAATAGCCTTGCCTAGGTCCTTCTCCTCTTTATTCACCTGTAAAAAGTAGAGGGTTATGACCATAGAGTGCATGACCTTGGTGGAAATCTCAACCATAGTTTCAAATCTCTAGCAGATACCAGTTTGATTGTTTATCAGGTCCTTCATAGACTGCTCAAGTCATTCTAGTCTCACCTTACTATGGCTATGCTTGCCTTTCTTCCTAGCACCTTTGGGGGTTTCTTTCCTTGGGGATGTGATATCTTCCCCCTACTTCTAGTTGGGATAGCCTCAAGATTGTTGGAGATATGGGAGGGGCTAAGAGGGGTGAGATCAAGCTTGATGTCCTAAGGCAGATTATTCTTTCATGCAGGCTTGACATCACTTTTAGAAGAATCGAAGGTGGAGTCATGCTTGTGGGGGACTTAAATTTTTCCAACTAGAGACATTTACTAGTTCTCCTGGCACTTTGTGTACTCTTCCTAGTATCTGAATCCGACTCTATGACTCTAATTTTAACCTCAGGGTCAATTTTGACCTTAGGGATAGGGGTTTTCTTGAATTTCTTGTGGCCAGGACCAGGGTCCAAGGAGACTTGGGGGGTGATAGAGGCCAGAGGATTAACCAAGAGTGGTGGATTTTGGGTAAGATATTGGATATATAGTTTTTTCATAAGCCCCGATGGATAAGGTAGAAAGTTTTATCATCCTCATGTTTCCTTCTAGCCTATAAATACAATCTTCTAGTGAATGCAACAAAAGAAATGAGAAGAAAATGTGGTCTAGATTCCTAAAATGATTATCTTATATGTTAATATGTTTTATGAAGTTATTATAATTCCATAGAGAATATTATAATGTCAAGCATTTTTATTTCTAGTTTTTTGAGACATTAGGGGGCATTAATCTAGTTAGTAGTTTCTTGTAGTGGGATAAAGGCAAAGGATGACTCGTCATTTTCTTTTTCTCTTCATGGTTAATGATTTGCAAGGTTATCAAGTAGTAACAACTTAGATACTAGATTATATGCTTCTCCTGTTATTG